>JANZXR010000004.1:6353341-6365150 GCA_027575705.1 Erythroxylum echinodendron
AATATTTCGGGTTAAATTTCTGATTGATACCGGGATTGTCATGAACATGCATTGTACTCATTTAAATTCTTACATGTACATTATTATATATTTTGGATTGTTCAATTTGTAATGTATGTGTATTTGATTTGTTATAGAGGCGCCTTTGGAACGTCAACACACCGATGTTGCTGAGACTTCCAGGCATTAGCTTCGGAAGCTATTGGTGAGTGACCTAGACTGTTTCTCTCAATTTTTTTGTTCCTTATGAATTGTGGTGAATAATGGTGGGAATCGTGATTGTGATTGTGGATTCCGAACAGAAGGTCCGATGATTGAATATTGGAAGTTATGACATAGAAGTGCTACTTGTATGTGAATTGTAACCTATGTGTTTCAATGTGATTAATTGTGATCATGTTTAATGTGATTAATTGAGATATATTCATACGTGCATAATTGTGTCATATGTATTTCATTCATGAATGCATGATCAGATAATGACAGTTGTGACCGGAGCAACCACCGATTAGAGCTTAACGCTCAACGAGTGTATTTGAGCTCCGAGCTCAACAATAATTCAAAGCCTCAGGCTCAACGATTAATGTTCCCATATTGGGACAGTTTCAGGCGCTCGGTCACAATACCGTAATAAATTGGAAAAGTGTCACATGAGCATTTCGTATGCATTTGCTTAATGTGTTTGATTGAGTGAAAGGCTTAATGCCTTATACTTATGTGATTAATGTTTGACACTTGATCTATGGATATTTGTGCTGTGTCCAATGTGTTGCATCAATTGAGTGAACCATCGATGATGGTTACCTCACTGAGTTCGCAAACTCACCAAAATTGCAATATATTTTTCAGGACTGAGAGTAGACTCCCAGCTCCAGAGGGACTTTTCTAGCCGTGTAGATTGTATTGATGAGAGAGGTCATGGCTCATAGGTCGGTCAGTTGGGACTTTTGGGATGACCTAGATCGATTTGATGTATTCTTCCTCTTTCATATAGCATCTTGTACTAGGTTTTTTGTATGTGTGTACAGACAGTACAGTATGGGATGATGTACAAACTTTTGATTTTGAGAAATGAAATGAGGAAGAGTTTGATTTTAAAAATATTGTGGTTTACAATTAATGCTTTATTGTTCAAATTAATGTGATGCCATGTGGAGTGACTGTAGCGATTGCACGTAGCGCTCCCTTATCATAGGATATGTACCGGAATGACCTGCAGGCGTCCCGGTACGTACCCTATGGTAAGGGGGTGTTACAAATCCTCACTTAGTAGTAACTCAATCTCAAATCAAGCTTATAGAACCATCTTGTATCTCCAAGTTGAACAAACAAGTCATTGATTCGAGGGATAGGGTACTTATTTTTCACAACTATCTTGATTAGTGCCCGGTAGTCGATACATAACCGAAGTGATCCATTGTGCTTCATGTGGAACAGAACCAACGCACCATATGGGGCCTTAGAAGGATGGATGTACCCCATTCTAAGAGTTCGTTTAATTGTCTCCTTCGCTCTTTTAACTCTGGTGGTGCCATATGACATGGGACCACGGCAGGGAGTTTAGCACCAAGTTCCAACTCGATCATATGATCCACCTCTTTCTATGGTGGTAGCCTCTTTTGGCAACTCTGGTGACGTGACTTCTTTTTACTCATTAAGGACACAAGAAATCTCCTTGGGCAACTCCTCATGAGTAGTGGCATTTTCCTCTTTGAAAGCCCACTAAGAACGTCAGCTCTACCTTTTTCACTCTTTTAGAGAGTTGCATGGCTGAAAGGGTCTTGGTCTTCAATATTACCTCTCGAGAAAAAGGTACCATGTTTGTATCTCCCTCCTACATAATACACATGGTGTTAGCAAATGGGATCAGTATAGCTTTCTCCTTATCTATGAATTCCATACCTAACACTACCTGTAAATCATCCATAGGAACAATAAAAAAATCTACTAAACCATACCACTCACATATATAAATCTCCAAGTTCTTTGCCACTCCACACATGCTTTTAGCCTCCGAGTTTACTGCCTTTATCCAACCATTGGTGGGTGTGTACTTAATGCCAAACCACTTGGCTTTATCTTACTTCATAAAGTTGTTTGTAGCACTAGTATCCACCAAGGCTCTCGTACTTTGTCCACCAATCTTCATGTCTACGAACAATCACCCCTTTTTCTTGATTTTTGGTACCTCGAATTTGGCATTGATTGCATGAAGGACTTACAAGGATCCCCATCTTCCCTTAACTGATTTTGAAGTTTCTTCTTTGAGTGCCACAAGCTTGTTTTTCTTCTGATAGTCCCTAATTTGATGAGGTTCATCACAAAGGTAGCACTTCAACGTGGGATGTTTTCCACCTTTGTCTTCTTTATGGCCTTTACTTGAACCTTATTTCGGCTTGCCACTCTTCGAAACTTGATCTTTTCCTTGCTTCTTCTCTCCCCTACCCTTGCCCTTGTCACTCTTTTGGGACTTAGATTGGTGGATATCCCTTCTTACTTCATAAAGTGATTTAGCTACCGTGATGACATTAGCAAAATCTTGCACACCTCGTCGCTCTAATTCCATCTTGGCCCACTATTGTAAGCCATCACAAAAGGCAAAGAAAGCTTCATTATTCAGATAGTCGGAATCTTAAGTAACACCTTTTGAAATTCTCGAACATACTCTCAAAAGCTCTTCAAGTGGGTTAGCCTTCTCAACTTAACTCGAGCTTCCTTCTCTACGTTCTCGGGATAAAACTGCTTCTTCAACTCTTTCTTGAAGTCATCCCATGAGTTTATAATGCAGGTCCCCTTTTCAATATCGTTGTAAATTCTCCTCCACCATACCATGGACATGTTTACAAGGTAGAGAAAAGCACTATCGATCATCTTGATATGATCCATAACGTTAAGCGCCTTGAAGTATCCATATTCTAAATGAAGTTATTGATGGCCTTCGCATCTCTTGCTCCTCCAAAGACCTTAGGCTTCGGGACCTTTACTTTGGCAGAAGCAGTGGAAGTAATAGGTGTCACACCTCCTTGTGTCACCGCCATCTTACACAAACTCCAATCCCCCTTTACCTCCTTCAAGTCGGCAATTAAACTAGCAAGTGCTTCCTCACACATAATAATTTTAGAAACAAGAGAAGATTTCAAGTAACTCACCTTTTTAGAAGCATCCGAGGCAACTATATTGACGGTCCCATTTATCTTTTCACGAAGTAGAGACTGCTCCTTCTCCAGCTCCTTTACTCTTTGGTCCCAGTCATCGATGCTCTGTTGATCTCCCCCTTGTGGTGATCTACAACTTTAAGAGCCTAGCCACTCTCTTTCCCTTGTTGGTAGGAGGAACTCTCTCGACTTCCCTTCTTTTATGGGTAGTCACTTCTCTTGAACCAGTTATCTCGACGACACCTAAAGAATCTCTAATATTGCTCTGATACCACTTGTAATAGACGTGGTCTTTAACCAACGCTCGATCAACACTTGAGTACACTCTCGTTCTCAAGTCAGCCTTCTACACGAAACACAAGAAAACATGTGAAAGAATATAAGAACATTTCTATTAAAAGATTCTCTCAAGAAAGCTAAAATGCTTGCAATGCACTCT
This sequence comes from Erythroxylum echinodendron, assembly GCA_027575705.1. NCBI lineage: Eukaryota > Viridiplantae > Streptophyta > Magnoliopsida > Malpighiales > Erythroxylaceae > Erythroxylum > Erythroxylum echinodendron. The sequence continues at coordinate 6,356,936 of JANZXR010000004.1, forward strand.
GTGACCTTTTATGATCCAAATGAGGCAATCTTTAAGGGGTGTTTATAATTGCTTCTTCTTAGAATGGACGGTTAAGATCTACTTGATCTAATGGTCCATATTGATCTTATAGGATTCTCTGCATTACTTTATATACTTCATATACATTATGTATATATCTACAACATTCTACAAGCTTCCATAAGGTTTCATATTATTTCACAAAGTTTCATAAGTTTTCACAAGTTTTTATAATCTTCTACCATATTACGGAAGCTTCCAAGATTTTCTATAAACTTTTATCATATTTTGGAATCTTTCGCAAGATTCTAACATATCTTAGAAGACTTTTTTAAGTCCTAAATCTCATCTTGTAAGTTTTAAAATTGGTGTAACGTGACAATTTATACGCAGGTGACTGATCTCAATTCAGATGTGCCACCAAAGCATAATCCTACAAGATATTGTTGCCTCCGATACTCAAACTCAGACAAGTGAAGGAGTGGTCCAGTCGATATATAGCGAAAGAGACATATTGTAGTAGCTAGCTAGGTATGCTCTGGGGGGACAGATCTTCTGTCCCCTTTATTCTGTACCTACCCAGTACCCATTTGATCTCAACCATCCAATGCAATAAATTGAATGGTTGAGATCAGAAAGGGACAGAAGGTACAGAATAAGGGGTACAGATGATCTGTACCCATGCTCTGGACTAAAGAAGACAAAAGCTGTACTTCTTGTACCAATCCTGATGTACCACCTGGTCTAGGAGCAACAGGACATTCATTTCTATTCCCCTTTGTCCTTTTCGCTGAGAAAAATTCCGGTTCAATGAAACATGCTTTTGGGGTTAATGGCTTGCGTAGGCAAGTCAATTAATGCATTGATTTTTATGCGTCTCTTCATTGACATATGTAATCGTTGTACTTTTCATTCTATTATATGTCAGATCACTGTTTCCGTCAGCCAAGTATTGCAAGTTTTTACAGCGGCCACATGATTGCCAAGAAATATGTCAAATTCTCTCTAGCAAAACTTCAAGCTCATTAAAATTTTAATTAAAAACTGAGACGCATCGGGACCATTTTAACAGAAAAAAGAAAAAGGTTGCAAGCTTGGGATGACGCAGAATCGCATATAGACTGTGAACTCCTACCTTAGATTCTCTAGCTCCTGAAAGGTCATTGCGTAACAACACGTTTGTTTGGTAAAGAACTTTTTTTTTTTTTTTTGGGTAAAGAACTTGTAAGTTGTTAGCATACCACATCACAAGATCGTAGAATCCTAGAAGGGTCCCATTAAAGCTCCCCATGTTCTTATCGGAAAGGACAAAAGCCCGTCTTATGCAGTTGTATGGTGCAGCACATAGACGTTTAACAATGGCCACCATTGATCTCTTTGTTGTAAGTCTGGTCAACTACAAGAAGCCCTATTGGTCTGATGCGGATTGGTATCAGTGACGTTTCCAATCACTAACTGACACTTTTCGACTTCAGATGATATCGGGGGTGGTGGCCTGGTGGGGGCTAGCTTTGCTTGCCAATGCCCAGTTTTTGAGGTTGAGTGGGCACATGTGTGTCTTGACTTGAGTCATGTAGAAGTGGAGCCCGCGAACCCCGTAAATCACGTGATTTATGACCACTTAAGGGTGCACAATTGTTGGATTAGGGTCCATGTCGCCTTGCTTTTGGATAGTGGTTTTGGACGTACTCTCTCTCATATTACGTGCAGAAGAAAAGACCACAGTTTGGGTCCCCTAAAATTTTTAGCATGTGAGTGAAGAATTGTGGTAACTGACATTAACACACTTTCATCCATGACACTGTTATTTTGGATTAGCCAACTGCTTAAATCTTATTCATTTGCCTGGAAGGAAATGACTGGACAAAATTTTGAGTTTTACAATAATGGTAATCATCAACACCCTTCTTGATGTACCATTAAAAGTCATACCTCATAATGTATATTAAGAGTTAATATTTTCTTTTTTTTAATTTGTAGGAATAGCTCAACCAGTAAGAAGGAATTTTCCAGATGTCTCGAGTGCTAGAAGTCTTGAATTGGATTTCACATACTCATTAAAATCTTCAAATTAGTAGTCACAAGTTTATAATAGGATTTATGGTTTCTAATCACTAACTCATTAAGTGATTTATTTGAAATATGTAAGCCTCTCTTGTTCGTTGGACCAAACTTGATATGAGATAATTCTTTGATACAAATTGATCAACAAAATATAAGTATGATATTAACATATTCTAGTAAAGGAACTTAATAATTTGGTGAAAGCTTCAGATATTTGACCTTATAACTTATTCCATGGCCTTATTTACTAGATGATAATCCTATACCTAGACTTTGGAAAGATCAAAATTACTTTATTTCTAAGGTGGACCCGTATAATGACAATTACTATAACATTTATCATAATTGACAATTATTTCAATTATTATAGTTATCTTGATTGGTACCTAATAACCTATTCCAATAATCAATTCCCTTAGAAAAGACACAACAGTTCAAATTGTAAGTAAAATTTTTGTAGAAATATGATATATTTATTAACAATTTGAGTTATAACTGTATATGACTTCCACATTTGTTGGTTATCTTATCTATAAGTATGTGCAAAGTGTGCATGAGACAATTAAACTATGTTAAAACTCATATTGCTTGTATTTTTATTTTTCACATGAACAAAAGTCCTACTTTTATCATCTGAACGTATTATACGATCATATGTTGTAAAATATATCAAGCAAAATGTGTACAAGATATTTGATAAAAATATACCCTAATGTGTTTGACAAATTGACGTTAAAAGCCTCAAGGATTCAAATAAAAGTTCAACTTCTTAATTAGAGATTTTTTTTCATAAATGAAAGACTAGAGGATCTATACAAATGAAGAGTTAGCAACCGAATGTAACATACCACTCCCATAGAGTATATACCCGACATACCGAAGGATATTCGAGAATATACTCTACGAAAATTGCACGTTAAGACGGTTAAATCAATTCATTTTCCATTTTAATTCATTTCACATAACATAAAATATTTCGATAATCATGTTGTTCCATTTTTATTCACAAACATATACAGTCTCAAATGTTATTACAATTCCAAAATTCACATGTATAATAAACAAAAGTTGAAAGATACAATTCTTGATACAACATAATTAAGGCATTTATAGGTACAACTGATCCTGACACTAAACCATATCCAAATGCAGAAGTTACTTCAACTAGATTAGCTAGATTTGTCCTGAACCTGAAAAATAATGTTGCAATTTTGATGGTTTTGTGAACTTAGTGAGTGAACTATCATCAATGTGCTCACTCAAAACAGACAAAAATATTGCAAGTATATAACACAGTTCAATTAGTATTTCATATCACTAAAAATCAAATCTCACATATCACATCATTCAAAATTTAGTACTTGATCGCAAAATAAATCATATTCCAATAAGTCCGTTATGAACACAAGCATTTCGTATAATCATTTCAGGATAATATAATCATTCATTTCATCTCATTCATATCATCTACATATACGCAAACATAGCATATCATTGTATCCACGCAATTTAGTCATTCTTTGCAAATATTCATATGGTACATGGAAAGATATGAATGTAATGCATTTGAGACTTCATTTTTATTTTTATTTTGTTGTGACCAAGTGCCTATTAATTGACCCATATCTCTTATGGACATCAGGCTTATTTCAAGTACTGACTTATATCCTTTATAGATACCAGGCTTATTTTAGGCACTGACCCATATCTCTTGTAGATACTGGGCTTATCTCAAGTATTGGCCCAGGATACTAGGCTTATTTTAGGCTGGTTACTCCAGTCATAACTTCTTTATCTGATCATACACATTAATGTCACGAAATGCATCACCTAACATAATGTGCTATCAATCATTTTCATTTGGTGTGCACAGTCATTTATCACAATCATCGGATCAGAGTTTGGCATTCACCATTTAGTTGAGTATCACTTATTCTATTCACATTCACAGTCACATTCACATTTATCATTGAACCTTGGTCCAACATTCAACAATAATGATAAGCATCACTTATTCAATCAAATTCACATATACAATGAGCACTTCCAATACAGTCCCGAATAATGATCTCTTTAGACAATCAATTGTCCAGAATCATCAATATCACAATCATATCCAAATCATTTAAATATATATATATAGATATAAGGATTAAACAAAAACAATTCAAATAGAAGCACATATCTAATTAAGATCACACATCCAAATTGACTCACACAATTCAAACCGAAACACATATATAATTGAGATTGCATATTTAGGTCAACTCATAGTATGCTCCAGAATTGCTATTGCCTTGACGATCTGACAATGTCTGGATATTGTCGGTCAATTTGTTCTTCTAAATCATACAATACACATATAAGTCACATATTACTAAGTTGATCAATCATATAGTTATTCAACTATGCACATGTATGTGTGTCGTGTTTGATGCATGCTCAATTGATTTTTCCAGGTATATGTCCTTAATTAAAAATCTTGATCATTCATTCACTATAGCTTGCCCATAACTTGTTTGCAATTAGGTTATGCCTTAGGTAAGTTTGGTTACCCTCAATTCATCAATCATACATTCATCAATCCTTTATTAATGCTTTATATTCACACAATTTCCCAAATTCTCATTCATTTATACTAATTCACATTGTTCATACCCTTTGAATCACATTTTCATTCATAGGAACACTTTCACTCCTTTAATAACTTAAAAATTCTAGCTTTAGGTACATTGATATCAAACAATCCAATCCTTAATTTATAATATCATTTAAGAGCCTAAACTTATCAAACATTTAGCCAATTAATTCAACATCAAACTAAGTTCATTTTAAACCCCCAATCAAGTCTAATTACACCAATGTATAGTGTCTTTCCTTATATGATTCAACAAGAACACAAAACAAAATTTTTCCTTGCTGCCAAGCATTTCCATGATTGTGGGAAGGGACCAATACAATTCCCACGACCGTGGGATGGGTGAACCGAAAGGTCACCTCTACTTTCCTTTAACTTTTTTTTCAAAATTTTGACACTTTCATGATAATTCATCAATTATACCTTAATTACACCTTAAAGATACTTCAATTCCTCATCAATTCATCTTTAATTCCAATTCTAATTCAAATAATTCATTTGGTAGTTCACGAATTATGGTCTTTCAAGCATCAAAATCAAAACAGAACATAACCAATCCATTTATTAAATTCCCAGCACACATTCAACACCAATACTACAACCAAATTCATCCCTGATCAATCATCATAAATGTTATTCTAACATATTTCAATAGGTCGATAAATTACTTACTATGTCAGCTCGATGTCTCCTTAAACATCAAGCTAAACTAACCTTATGTGCAATGGTTACATCCTTTTCTTCCTAATGTTTCTTTAAGAACAAGCTGTCTTCTTTTAATCACAACTCTCTCTATAAAGATCCAAAATCCATGATTCTTATGCCCCTTGAAATTAGACTTCCATTAGTCTTATTATATCAAAAAATTACACAAACAACATCTCCCTTTAAAATATAATCTCCATCCAAACTTTGTCCTATTTCTGGTAAGAAACTAACTGGCAACCAATACTCAAACCATAATAAATCATTATTAAGACATCTTCTAACTAAACTGTTTCACAGAAGCATTAATAAGACATCGATAATTCGGGCTCTATGGTTCTTAAAATTAGGAAATAATTCAAGGTTCCTGTATAGAGGTCTATCACAGGCAGTAATAAGGATATGAACATAATTTAAGATCTAGTCACTATTTTATAAAGCAATATTCACAGAGGTCAAACTAAGACCTATATCTACAACTTTCATTCTTTTAGTTTCTTCAAATTCGTGCCCTAAGGATAAGAAAAATAAATTGAAAGAGAAAGATGAAATTGAAACCATAATTTCAACTTACCTTTATGACCTCTTTCCTTCCCCTCTTCTCTCCCCATGTTTCTCTCCTTCTCTTCTTATTTTTGTTTTTCTCCCTCTTCTAACCTTATGACCGACCTTCACTCTCACTTCTATTGCCTTTTTCATTCATTTTCTCCAGAAAATTCAAAGAAAATCAAAGTAATCCATGTATCACCATTCCATTGGTCCATGTATCATCAATCTATTGGTACATATTTTATCCTCTATTGGTCCATATGTTACTGTTCTATTGGTCCATATGTCACTTACTTTCGGCTCCATATGTCACTCATTTTAAGCCTCCATAAGTCACTACTTGTAAGGCTACACATGTCACCAATTGTAAGGATACACATTTCACCAATTATAAAGCTACATATGTCACCATTATATTGCTTCACATGTCACAAGTCTAAAGTGTCATTTTTCATAAATTTAAAGGGCCACTTGTCGCAATTATACTCAAGCCACTTTTCATCCATTTAACTGAGTCATTTGTCACTTATTCCCAATGCTACATGTCACCATTTCATAGGCCTAATCAACCTAAATTCTCAATTATCTATTTGTCTTTCTCTTTAACATTTTTCTTAGACTAGATACACATATCACCTCATCAATTGATCAATTGTAACAATAAATTCCCCATTTCACTAATTATAATCCATCAATTCATGTTATTGGTAAACCAAAATGCAAAACATTAGGAATGCACGTTCATATCACTTTTATTTTCGCCCAGAATATGTCAATTAAGTGCATATACTATCTTGCAATGTTTTCTAAATCATGATTATGTATATGAATATTATGCATATGAGTGAAATGCACCTTGTAAATTCTTAAATGAAATAACTCATGTAACTCAATCTAACAGTTTAATCTCTTAACAATTTTAGGAGGTAGGATATTACACTAAGTCACAAGAGTTTGAAGTAAGCAAAAACCTTTTAAATCAAACCATCTTAAGAGTCAAATTATAATATCATTCTCCTTCTTTAGGGAAGGAATTATATTTTTGTTCCTTTTAATAATAACTGATTTGTGGAAGAAACTGATATTTCTATATCCCTCTTTAAGTGATTGTATTTTTAATCTTTGCTTTTAAAAAGATAAATTAATTTCCACTATTTGATTATAATAAAGAAGAGCAAATTTTTCATCTTTTACTTATTCACATCTAAAGGAAAAAGTTAGAGATTACTGTATGCCTTGGTGAGTTCCTCCTTTGTATCTAACATAACTTGATAAATGTTGTTGAACTTCCTTATGTTGAGAAGTTTAAACTCCTCCCTATGCCTTTGAAGTCTTTTTATGCAGGTATACTGTAACACCCCACTATCATAAATTACATACCAGAACACCCAGTGGACATTCCAGTATATAATCTATAATAATGGCATGTTAGAGTAAACACATATTCAACTTAATCATAGCATCAACTATTATACATAAAAGTCACCAAATTTTAAAATCAAACTGCATTCTTCATTTCATTTCATAAAAACCAAACTGACATTGTAGCTTTACAATATCAAACCCTATACATAACACACTGCTTGAAAGAGAATTTTTACAAAAACTACTAATTACTCCTTCAGTCTTAACTGACCAACCTTTGAGCTATTTCTCGACAAAAGTACAAGAATTAGTCTTCTCATAGAGTCTGTCTCTCTCTAATGTCCTCTCTCAGACCTAAAATATCAACGATGCAATTTTGGTGAGTTTTGAGAACTCAACAATATAACCATCTACGATGGTTCACCCAATTCATGCCACATATCAAACCATATAAGCACATAATTCACAACTTTCCATTTAACAATTTACATCACATATCATATATTTTGTATATCCCAATCTCATTTAATGACATAACCACATTCCAATTCAATCAGTCAATCACACTTAACATTACAAGAAAATAGTGAATTACAGACGGAAATTACCGACGGAAAAACAAATATACCGTCAGTATACCAAATTACCGACTGTCTAAAACGTCAGAGATTCGGCCGTAGCTAAATTCACCGACGGCCAGTGTCCATATCGTTAGTAAAATTACCGACTGAAACGATAAACCATCGGTAACATCAACGGAAAAGTTACTGACCGTCTAATTTGTTCCGTCGCTAAATTTACCGATCGGTGGCTTACTCGTATGTAAATTTAGCATCGGAATGTTTCTAATACAGTCGGTAAACTTACCGACGGTAAGACTGTCCGTCGATAAAT
>JANZXR010000004.1:6365250-6384279 GCA_027575705.1 Erythroxylum echinodendron
TTATGGCTTTGTGAAAACTTTTATATTTTGATGTTAATGACTTATGAATTATGTATGGATGAATTTGAGTGGACATATGAATTTGCGTATGGATAAGAATGAGTTGAAAGTTGGTATACTTGAAAAAGCATTAGAGATGATGAATTTTGAATAGGAATTATGGTGACATATAAGTAAGATATATTATGATATAAAAGCATGAAGATGAATTAATAATGATTAAGGTATTTTTAATTAGATTACGCCCATGTTATGGTAATAAGCTCACGTTTTGTGATATGACCTATGAGTTGGACTCCAAAAATGGGGTTTAACATGTTTGGTATCAGAGCAATCATGAATTAGACTCCAGAAACGGGGTCTAACAGTCTAGGTTACTCACAAATCGCTCCAGAAAGCTATTGCCTTGAAGTTCTGGCAATGTCTGGATGATGGCACTCAATGTGCTCCTCTATAACATATAATACATACACATATCAAATTTTGCACAATTATGAATTCACTTATGTATATTCATGTATACTGAATACGTACAATGCATATTCATGACAATTCTGGGTTCCTTAACATTATTCTTGGCACAAAACTCATTCATATATCAATGTACAATTAATCAATTTAGATTTGTCTAAACATACTTTCGGGTCCACTTTGCATGATTATTATAATCAAGAAATTGAAGTAATTTGATGAAAAATTTTTCTAGAAAATTTTTCTCCCATGTCTTGTTTCCAATGAAACCAAGATCATCCAATTTGATTCAGTATTCTATGAGTTATGCTTAAAATCCACAGGTTGTGTACATTTGGAATTTTGGCTAGAGCACGATCATGCAGTCAAGTTGCATAATTTATATCTCTCAATTCTAATATCCAAAAATTACAAGCTTTATACCAATTTAAAGATAAGAGAATAAGCTACAACGTTGGTGAAGACACCTTAGTCTAATTCGGCCTACATCAATATAGTTTATTCAATAATCACAGGATATTGATTTTTATCTTGGGTAGTTCTACAGCCTCAGTCAAGACTCAATTTCAAGCCAGGTTTTGAAATGCTTAGAGACAGAATTAAAAGTCGAATTCTTGAAGAAAGTTGTAACCAATTGTCTCTAATTTAATCTTAATCAAGAATCAAATCATTTAGAAATCTACAGGTCAAAACATAGCTAAAATACCGAAACATGATAAGTGAAATCATTCCAGTTAACAATATTCCAGCACACTCATATTTTCATCCTAAATTTATCACTCAATCTTTTCCGAACGGATTTATATGTTAACAAATTTTTTTGGAGATGAATAAAAATGTGTTTTCAGTCTATTGTTTCAAGTCTCATTTCATTTGGATCTCAGTAGAAGAAGTTATAACAAAAAGAACAAAAGATGTTCAGTGAAAATACTACAGCTAACATATTCTAACAATTCTTCTTCACCAATATCACATGCATTTCAGTCCAATTCAAGTATCATTATCATACCATTTAACATGCCTTAAATCTCAGATTTTTACTTACCTATTAGGCTTCTAATACAACACAAAAATTCAGATTGAACAAAGTCTCCATACAAGCAAAATCAACACAAACTTATGGTTAAAGCAAGGTGATTTTTGAACAGCAATATGAAGATCATAATTAACTAGTTTTCTTGACAAGTTGGTGAAGAATTTATCTGTGATTTTCATGCACAACTTTAGCTAGGGTGAAGAAAAAAATGTAGAGAAGAGTTGGAGCAATTTCAGTGGAGAAAGGAGAGGGAAACAACAGAAACTTTGCTGCTGGAATTTGCTCCATCATCATACTAGGTGTCAACTGGTAAACTCACCATATGTCTTAAGGCATGCTAGCCATTTGTTCAACAATTATGCTGCCATTACTCCACTCATTATGCTACCATTTTTCACCCTTTAATCAGTCCACATTTCACTCCAAGATTGGTCCACATGTCATATGATAATTAGTCCTTTTGTCACTCCATAATTAGTCCATTTGTCAATTAATTCCTAATCTAGTTGTCACTCATTTAACTATGCCAAATGTCACTCAATTTGAGCTTAGTCATCCTAATTTTCCATGTCTCAATTAGTCTTGCCACTAGGCATTTTTATAGTACAAAAATACCCAAATTTTTAGAAAATTTTTGAAATGTCTGAAATGTCACAAAAAATGTGAAATTAATTCTATACATGCCAATTCAATTTTCAAGACAAATAATCCACAATTCACATTTTTAAGCACAAAAAAAAAATCAATGATACCCGAAAAATGTCAATGAATACATGTATAATCATCTTAATGTGCAAAATCAATATTCTTATGTATATGTATGCCATGTCATGCATAAGCATAGATTATGCTTCCTAATTTCTCTTTAACCTCTTATAAACACTATTTTCACCTTATCATAAGTAACAGGATGTTACATATACACTTTATGCCCATTTGGATTATAACTTAATCCCTTGATGATAGCTTCCTTAAGGCCCTTAACTTATATTAATAATTTATTAAATATGAAAACACTCTTCCTTTGAAGGTTACAGTAAAGCAATTGAATCACAATTAGAGTGTGGCTAGCGAAAATGGAATTGTTGAAATAGGTCTTACTATCGAGAACAAATGAAAGCAATTTTACATTAGCTATTCTTTATCCAATTTTATTCCTTAAAAACCAACCTTTTTTTTGTTTGTTGATCTAAGTAAAAAATGACCATCCATCTTCATACTACTCACTTTTATATGACTAAAGTAAGCAAAAGACAATTTAAGTAATTCTTGAAATAGGAATTTTCTTCAATATCTAAGGGGTGCAAAATATCATTAAAGTCTCCAAGGATGATCCAATGAGAGCTCATTTTGAAGCCAATATCCTTAAGATTATTTCGCAAAGCAAGTCTTTAGAAATTTGTATTAAGGACAAAAATAAGAGTGACCTGGAAAGAGGTGTTCTCTTGCAACATTCTTATTAATAGATGTATAAACTAATATGCAATAATAGAGTGAGTAACCTCAATTATTTTGTAATTAAAAGCAACTACCAATCTATCGTTGTAGTGTAATTAACAATTAGTGATAATAGGCGAGTGTTTAATCAAAAAACTTATTATTTTGCAATTATCCTCTTTAAGCTTAATTCCTATTAAGCCAATTAGTAAAGGTTTGAGATTAAAAATCATGCAAATTGTTTATTAAGGCTATCGAGTCTTCTTATATTCCAAGTAAGAATAAACATCAGTGGAGGGAGGAATTAAGTTTATTACCCTTTGCTTCCTATTATATTTTCTTATGGTGGCAATTTTATAATTAAGTTTTATAACTGGTCTTTGGTGCTCCTTTTTAAGTTAGGGATTGGGAAGGCAATTGGTAGGTTCAATGTTATACATGCAATAGGTGTTTGAAGAGAGATTCTAAGATTATAGGACAAAACTAGGGTTACCTTGAGTAGGAGATTTTTCTAAAGCTGTTAATTTCCTTTTCTTAATTCTTATCTCATTTCCACCATAACAAACTAGGCTACAAATTATGAACAAAAATATATCCAATTTTTCCAAAAATATTGTGCATTATAATGGTGACGTTATTAAATCGTTGCTTGAAGTATTGTCAATTTCTCGTTGTAAAACAATTTAGTTGACCTTTTTCCAAATCATAAACAAAGTAAAATTATTAGCTACAAATTATTTTTGTACCAAAAACATCATAAATGTGTAGCTAAATAAATGAATACAAAATCAATGATAGGCAAATAAAATGTAACAATTCAATTTTTGTAACATTTTCAAAAAAAATGTAACAAAAAATTATTTGCAACATTTTGCTTAATGTGTAGTAATGAACATTTTGCAACATTTTCTATAAAATGTCTCAAGTTTTTTTGTTGAGATTTTTTTAAAACAAACTTGAAATTGTTGTTATCTTTTATTTTGGTTTTTGCTTATTATTATTATTATTGTTATTTAGACAAATAATTTTTAAGATTGAAATATTTTCTTTTTAAGATTAATATTTTTCTAATTAGAAGAGTCTGACGAAAACAGTTAATAAATGTTTAAAATGAAGCTAATCAAAGATGATGTTAGTTGCCACTTTTTGAATGAAGTTAATCAAAGTTCATGTTACTTGCCACAATTTAAATTGTATTCTCACTGATATTATTCATTTCATGTAGAAATGAGTTTTACAATCAATCAGTGGATACCGTAATGCACCAAAATTAATAAAGGCTAAGAATAAAGTTCAATTAACATGAAACAAACTTGCCTTTACTGCCCCTTTTTTTTTTCTAGAGCACCAAACAACAAGTTCGATTCCACATCTGAGACATATTCAGTAGGAGGGCAAAACCCATAAGTCTACAAAGAAAACCTCAACTTCAAAGAAGTAAATGTCTACTTTTCTCCTCTAAACATTTCCTCACTGATCATTCAATATATTAAATTCCATTCTTCACTATACCTTCTCAGCAATATGCATTCAGTGGCTAATTAATGAAATCAAGCCCATAACTACAAACGTTGTATACGAACTCTAACTCCTCCACCCACTTGCAGTCTATTTGATTTATTATTTAGCGATCATCTCTTCTTGATGCAAAGGATTATATAGAGCGTTTAGAAACATACACATGAATAATCCAAGGCCATCTTTTACAAATACCTAGACCTCACAATTACGTTTAAACACTTCAAGAATGTATCCAACATAAATTAACCAAAAATTGATACAAAACTGAGTACCTAGTTCACAAAATAAAAGGAAGAACATTATAAATTAAACATTAAAAGTAATTAGTGGATCTGTCGCCTGCACTCCAAATTAAATCCTAAATTCCTATAATAAAATAAATGGTTAATTACTAAAAAATTACAAAATTTATGCAATTTTACAGTTATAGCCTGAATTTAAAAAGTGACAATTAAATAATCGAACTTTCAAATTTTCTCAAATATAACTCGACATTAGTGTCTATGTTAATGGAGCTGATATAGCTTAGTAAATGTAGGATGCCATGTATCATGTTAAACTCACATCAGATTTTAATTAAATTAAATTAAAAAATAAAAAACCTAACCTATCCTTCTCCCTCTTCTGCTGTCCATCCAAAACCTTTGCTTAGTTGATCTTTATCTTGCTGAGGGTGATTTTAATGGTGGTTAAAGTCCCACTTCTTCTTCACTCACTCACTCTAATCACAACTAACTTTCTTTCATTTGAAAATTTTCCAATTTTCTCTTACTAACTTACTTTCTCTCTCTAAAAAGTTCTCTTACCTATGGTGACTACCAAATCTCTATCGCATACTTCCCCCATGGTCATCGAAGAACACCTCTTTTATGCTTCTCTTGGTTTTTAGTCTCAATTTTGTTGTTAATTGTTGCGATATTGGGAGGATGTGTGGTTATGTTTGCCAAGGTCACTGAAGAATGTGAAATTGTCCATAGAAGTGAAGCCTGTTAACAGGTGTTGTCTGATAGGTTTTAAGGTTAAAGATTCATCTGAAGAACCCATTTAAAGCTTATCTAGTGATAGTGTGGAAGTTTGAGTTCAAAGAGAGAAGAAGAGAAAGATGATGCTTTTATTACTATTTAGTGGAAATTTGGAGAGTGAGAGGGTATATAAAGGGAAGAAGAACAAGGAAACCATTAAAGAGAGAGGAGGTATCTTAAAGAGGCTCTATAGGTGGTGTAAGAAAGCATCCTTTGGCAGTATTCAAAGGTTTCTTACAAGTCGTTTGCCACGGCAGCCAGTTTAACAAAAATATTAACGTCAGATTATATTTAAGAAAAATTGAAAGTTCAGGTACTTAATTGTCACTTTTGAAAGTTCAAAATATAATTGAAAATATGAGAAAAGTTTGAATTTTATTATAATTAACCCTAAAATAAATGTAGTATAGGAAACTAAGAGTCAATCTCATAAGAAATTCTAATTTGTCAATTATTACAAAAGAAAGTATAAAAATAAAGGTTGTGATTACATAATATTTTGTGACAAAAAATAAAAGAAAATAAAATGAGAGTTATCAATAAAACAAACGTTGATTTATATTTGCTTCCACCTTTGAAACTATGATTGATCATAGTTAAAAAATAATTATTTCATCAATGATATATTTGATATGATATTAAATATTTTTCTTTTCTTAGGATTAGCTAATCAAAAATATGTAATTCAATTAACTCTTATTATTTATCAACTTTATATATGATCTAAAATTTAATTAAACAATAGATTCAAGAAAAGAAGGATCATCGAAGCAAAATAACATAACATCCACTGTTGAATTAATGGAGACACTACCATTGGGCTATATTTAAGAAAAATTGAAAATTCGAATATTTAATTGCTTTTTAAAGTCGAGGATATGATTAAAAAATGGAGAGAAGTTTAGCATTTTTTATAATTAACCCTAAAATAAATATAATATAAGAATTTAATAGTCAATCTCACAAGAAATTCTAATTTGTCAATTATTACAAAAGAAAATATAAAAATGGAGGTTCAAATAATATAATATTTTGTGACAAAAATAAAAGAAATAATAAAATGAGAGTTCTCAATAAAACGAGCCTAGGTTTATGGTTGCTTCCACCTTTGAAACTACGATTGATCATAGTTTAAAAAAATTATTGCATCAATCATATATTTAATGTGATATTAAATATTTTTCTTTTCTTATGAGTAACTAATCCAAAACACGTAATTCAATTAACTCTTATTGTTTAGCAACTTTAGATACGATTCAAAATTTAATTAAACAATAAATTCAAGAAAAGAAAGATCTTGAAGAAAAATAATACTGTATTTGTTATTGTATTTAATCTAGTTAAATGCTTTCCTAAAAGCTAACTTCCAACGGAACAAATTAAAACTTCTAGCTTCTATAAATAATTAAAAGAAATGAACTTTTACTTATTCAAAAATTTAATCTAGCAAATGTTCATTTTAAATAATAATTTAGTCCCACATATTAGAAATCCATTGAAAATAATCATAAAACTAAAACACAAAAAATAATCTAATAGATGAATAAATGAAAAACTTTCACATTAAGACCCAACTTCCTCCCAATCTTCAAAATTTGTAAAGGCTTCGTTTTCCTTTAATCAAGATAAAGAAAGATTAATTTAAAAAAAAAGTTAAAGAAACACTACTCTAACATCTACTCATTTTCTTTGGCTCTATTTATAATCACTTAATCCCATATAGAGATCCTTTTCTTATGATTCTTTGATCTCACAAATCATAACTTTATTGATTTGTACATAACTTTTTTGATTTGTACCCAAATTTAACTAAGATAAGATTTAAATAATTTTTAACATGTTTTTTTTTATAGATCTAAAGTCTTGAAGTCATAATTTTCACTGAATGTGTCCATGCCTAAAATCATCATGTCAAACTGTTTCACTATATTTTAACCTTAATTCTAATAATTTGATCCAAATCTATTAATTAAAAAAAATTTCAACTCAAATCGTCTTGATTCCTCCTTGATTTTTATTGATATTACTCCACTTCAAACTTTTGAGTTTGAATTAAGGGTCTTTTTTCCAATTAAATAGCATCTTCCAACCTCCTTCCTAGAAAATAAACAAAAAGACTAAGTTTAAATATATTAAGATAAGATTATGAAAGATTTAAATGCCAAAAATTAGGGAAAATTGTGGCACATCAGTAAGGATTTGGCTTTTAAATTTATCTTAAAATAGAAACTAGTAAGAAGAAGCTATCATAAATTGAAAATGGGACTATAAAATAGTTCTATGAAATTCTAAAACCAAAACTGATGATGTTATTACTCAAGTCTAAAATATAATGACTCAACAGTAATATACTTTCCCAGTAAAAGAAAGGTATGTATGCTTGCATACTAACGTCAAGAAGTTAATCACCGTAGGCATGGAGAAATATCTAAATTTTACATCCCCAAATGACTAAAAATTGTAAAAGGTAATGTCTTTCTAGGATATTTAGAAGCCTATTAATATGTTTCTAACTCAAATCTCTTCCAAGATCACAAAGGTAAACCAATGCATGAAGCAAGACCAATATGAACGCTACTTGCATCTTACTTGCCACCCAGTAAGGGAATTGACGAGGGTTTTCAATAGAGGGTATAACTACATCCCGTGCCCCATCTCTATAAATCCACCACCAACCATGATCACCATAATGTCTTTCCCCATTAATAAACTTTTGGAACTCATTAATGCGCACAACCTCATCATCATCGCACCCAGTCTGAAATCCCGTAATATTAGGAAGATCTGATAGTATGCAGCCTTATCTCTATAGAGTAGAGAGGCTATTTTCGATAGACCCATATGCAAATGTGACAATAAAAGAAATGATGCAAGTTGAAAGAGTAGCTATGTGAATGCTAAAAAGGTATGTAAATACAATTAAAATAATTGCATAAATAAATACAATTAAATAGAATTAAGAAAAGGTTGATGTATCAATTTATTAAAAATAAATAAATAAATAAATAAATCTAATAGACTTGTTTTATACTGGTAGAGGTGTAAGGTTAGTAAGTGAAGTATCCAAAAAATTAGATAAGCGAAAAGTAGAAGCGTACCTGATGAATGTATTCCCACTTAAAGGCTAAAGAGATGAAGCTTGTCCTACCCTACATCAACGCAGAATTAACGTGAAAAAGAGTAAACACATACCTGCTTAGGACGACGATCGTGTGACACTTCTAACACCCCAAAAACTCCTGAACTGCATGCTTCTATACGTGTAACTCAGCCCACACTACAAACTACAAACTACAAAGCTCCTAAACATATACTCTCTCCCCTCACTCTAAATCTAGCACAATGCAGCTCTCTTTAGTTTCACTTCCCTCCTTACTATTACTTATCCTCTTCCTTACGCCCACCATTCTGTCCAACGCACATAACATCACCTACCTTCTCACGAAACACCCAGGTTTCTCCACCTTCAACCACCATTTGACTGCCACCCACCTTGTTGCTGAGATTAATGCCTGTACCACTTTAACCGTTGATAACACCGTCATGAGATGAGAGACATCATATGACTCCAAAAAACTAAGTGCTTTTTAAAGCCGTCGCAACCCAGTAATGACATATCAAGAACATAAACTTATACGCACCCACAATATTGATAGTAGAAAAGTAATAATCAACAAAAAAGAAGAGGCAAAAAACACCAGGACAACTAACATACCTAATTATCAAAATAGCTAAAAACCTAAAAGGAGAAAAAACCAAGCAACCGCAACGCAATGAGCAAACAGGAGATCAAGAAAATAGAAAATCTAATCTTTAAACCTAAGGAAGAGTCTATATCGATCTAAAAAAGCCTCGATAAGCAACAATCACCCAATCTACGGGAAAAGATTGGGTGATTGTTGAATTCGCAAAGCAAGAGAAGATTAGGGTTAAGATCCCAAACAAAACCTGGAGATAGAGTAAATAGTAGAAGGGAAAGCTAAGGTTTTGATGGCACTTTTAGAAATCAAGGTCAAACCCTATAATGAAACATCAAAGAAATTAGCAGAAGGAAAAGTTAGGGTGGGTGTTAGTAGCTCAAAAAAAAACTACGCTACGGATCTTATCACAAACAACCAAAAGAGTAAGCAACAGTTGTAAGCCTAATATCACAACTTTTTGACACAACACATTGATTCGTAAACAAACAAGAGAAAAACAAACAAAACCCAAATCTGGTCTATGACACGATTGGCATTACCGTAGCAAATAAGCAGTACATGAACCTATTATAATCAAACCAACATCATAACTAAGCAGTACATGAAATAATAATTAATAAAACAAAGAAGAAATGTGATTATGTATGAAGTATTTTTGTTATTAACAACCAATGACGGAAAATATATACTTAATTTTCATGAAAGGAGTCAATATATAAGCAGATAAATAACATCAGCACCATGAAAATTATTTAATCAGTTCTGAAGTAAAAACCAACAACTTTAGAGACCACATGACTATAATTTAAAAGTAACAGCTTTTAAAAAAGTGACGAACAAGGGTTTAAAACCATCAAGAATAGTAATGTTTTCAATCAACAAAATAACTTTAAATCAATCATTTCAAGTCAATTGCACCAAATGCATGGACAAGCTGTAGTTGAGAAATTATTGAATAGATCAATAAACATAATTAAATTGCTATATACAGGTGACTATTTATTCAAGACACATCATATACCTCTTTGGTCCTCGCTTCTTTGTCAACAACATCTTTCTGTCTGTCCTTTTCAAATGCCTAACACCCACAAGTTCCAAGTCAGCACTCCATTTTAGGTCTACCACGTAGAATAAATGGAAATTTCCTGTAGCTAATGCAATTAGTACCAGCTTGAAGAAGATTTCATCATTTTACTTCTTGTTTGATAGTTGTTACAAGAAATTGAAGTCTTTGTCCAAATTCTCCTTTCATTCCTCAGGCTTCAAAGTAAGCAAAGATTTCCATTTCTCCTCAAGAAGAGTCATCTCCTATTGTTAAGGGTAAAACTAAAATCCCAGAAAAATACCCATCAAATGCTGGGTAGACCTCGATCCTTGGCTCTCACATGAGATATGGCATTCAAAAGAACCAGAATTACGAAACCAGAAGTTAGCAACCAATAACTGAGCCATTGTCTTTTGCCTCCATGTAAGTAGTAGACTCTCACAAGTAAAAGACCTGTCGCTTGACCAACTAACATCAGGTTACAGTTGAGAACTACCAGAAATGCTTTGACATGGCTACTGTGTTGTTGATACCTTGACTCCTAGTGGTTGGGTCCTTGATCTACCTCCATTAAAGGATTTGGATTGAGAGGTGTTGGTCTTAAAGTCGGTAGTGTTAGTAGTTAGGCTATTTACCCAAGGATTTTTCTTAGTTCGTGCGTGTCAACATGTAAGCATTATTCCATTATATTACAGAGGAGAAAACAAATCAAAACATCGACGTTCGTGTAAAAAACTTCTAAAAGCAAGATGATGCTGAAACCATTAAAATAAAGAATGCGGACAAAACGAGTGATTGCCATGTCAGGTTATACTGATAATGTTTTATTTTATCAATTTGATGCACAATCGATAATAATTAAAAAAAAGACAGTGTGGACTGCAACAATTATGAATGATTGTTAGAAAGAACAAATTCTCATTTTTTCATCTCCTCATTCGAGGAAAAAGTGTTCCAAATGACGATGAAAACAGGCAGTTTTAACATTCTTGAGTATAAATACAATGCCAGAAAATCACCTAGCTAGCTTCAACATAAAAGGAAAGAAATGCCCAGATCCCATCCCTACCAAATGAATAAAATCCCCCGATATAACCAGATAAAAAGAAAAGAGAGGAAAAACAAAAAAGGTCATGCCTTTTTTATCTATTGTATTCGGGGGCATTTTCTGGCCTCAGAGGCATGTTAGGAAAGGAGGAGTCAGTCATGCAGCGGAGCTAAAGTAACTAAAACTAAGAAACCTTTCTCTGTGTGAAAAACTATAACCAATACCAAAAAGGAAAAATAGTGGCTAACAAACTCACCAATGCAAGAAACTAAGCAGCAAGAAATAAAGAACACAGGTAATTTTTACGTAAAAAACCTCCCTCAATGTGAGAAACGAAAAACTATGGGACCTAGTCCAGTAAAGAAAAACTCCACTATTACCAATCAAGTTACAAAAATTTTTTCACCTCTACATATAACTAGAGTCACCACTCAATTCAAAATATAACTATAATCATTAACAAGATGAAAGAATCAAAGAGTTGAGAACAATATCACCCTTAGAATCTGATAGTAACTTCAACTAAAGATCAGGCACCTTGGAGATCTCCAAATCCAATCTCCACCGTTCAGAATGAAGAACAACGAGAGAAGAATCTCTGGTTAAAATTTCAGGTCGATCCAACGAGAAATCACGATGCGATCAAAGGTTAGAAGAATACTGCGCAAAGTTGAAAAAAACAAAAAATTTCCTCTTTTTTCTCTTTTCCCTCTCTTTTCTCTTCCAGTTGAACCTCTCCTCTCTACACCTATTTAGGGTTAAAAACATCCTTTTATACTTATGCTTTGGGATCCACTTAGAAGTGACCCAAACCTAATAAATCTCCCCCTCACGACTAAGTGAAGGATCTAGCTATACCGGCCATCAAGCAACAAGTCTCAAGCTTCTCCTTCGGCAATGCTTTAGTCATCATGTCAGCACCATTATCATC
This sequence comes from Erythroxylum echinodendron, assembly GCA_027575705.1. Lineage (NCBI taxonomy): Eukaryota > Viridiplantae > Streptophyta > Magnoliopsida > Malpighiales > Erythroxylaceae > Erythroxylum > Erythroxylum echinodendron. The sequence continues at coordinate 6,377,463 of JANZXR010000004.1, forward strand.
TGTATGGACCTTCTCTAGCTCTAACAACTTGGAATTTACCACATCTCGTATCCAATGATAACTAACATCAATATGCTTTGACCTTTTATGGAAACTAGCATTCTTATCAAGATGAATAGCACTTTGTTGTCACAAAACAATACATACCGGTCCTGCTTGAAACCAAGCTCAAGAAGAAAGTTTTCATTCACAACAACTCCTTGCAAGCCTCTGTAGCTGCAATAAACTCAACCTCTGTGGTTGACAAAGCAACACACTTCTGTAACCTTGATTGCCATGCTATAGCTCCCCCTGTAAACTTGATTATAAAACCTGATGTAGAATTTCGAGAATCAACACCTCCTGCCATTTTTGCATTAGTAAAACCAACTACCAAAGGCTTATCATCACAAAAACTAAGACTCAAGTCAGTTGTACCTTTATGATACCTCATAACACACTTCACTGCATTCCAATGCTCTTTACCTGGATTAGAGAGAGAACGAATCATTGTACCAATTGTATGAGCAATGTCTGGCCTGATACACACCATGGCATACATCAAACTACCAACTACTGAGGCATATGGAACATTCTTCATCTTTTCCTTCTCTTTATCTGTAGAAGGACACTGGTTGACATGACCTTAAATGAGGAGCAAGTGGGCTAGCAACAGGTTTAGCCCCAATCGTACTAAACCTTTGAAGTACCTTCTTTATGTACTTATCTTGCGATAAGTACAGCTTCCTGGCATCCCTGCAACGATTAATTCTCATGCCTAAAATTTTCTTAGCATGACCCAAGTCTTTCATGGAAAAAGACTTACTTAGTTTCTTCTTTAGCTCAGCAATCCTAGAAGCATTCCTGCCCACAATCAACATATCATCTGTATAAAGTAATAATATGATAAAATCATCGTCAAAAAATCTACGTACAAACACACAGTGATCTCTAGAAGTCTTCTTGTAGCCTTGCTCCCCTATAACTGATTCAAACTTCTTATATCACTTCCTAGGAGCCTGCTTCAATCCATACAAGCTCTTCTTCAGTTTGCACACAAAGTATTCTTTTCCTTTCATATTGAAGCCCTCAGGTTGTTCCATGTAAATCTCCTCCTCTAAATCACCATGAAGAAAGGCTGTCTTCACATCCATCTGCTCAATTTCCATATCAAGACTAGCAGCAAAACCAAGAACTGTTCGGATAGAAGACATTTTTACAACAGGAGAAAAGATGTCATCAAAGTCAATACCCTTCCTTTGACCAAATCCCTTAACAACCAATCTGGCTTTATACCACGACTTCAAATTGTGCTCTTCAGCTTTGATTCTGAACACCCACTTGTTCTTTAAAGATCTCATGCCCTTAGGCAACTTTAGCAACTCATAGGTGTCATTTTCATGCAAAGATTTCATCTCATCTTGCATAGCTTCAATCTAATAATCCTTATGCTCATCTTAACCCTCATAACATTCAGGTTCTCCCCCATTAGTGAGAAACACTCAATCCTTAGGTGAGTAATGGGAAGAAGGAACTTGCTATCTAGTAGACCTCCTAAGTGGAACAGTCGGCTCATCCACAACTTCAGGAATATGAACATCTACCTCATCAATAACAGCATCGCCATCAGCATTTTCAACATCAACATGCTGATCAGGAACATGATTCTGGACATCATCATGAGCACCAATCTGAGAAATAGGATCAAGATCAATCAGGTTACCAAAACTAGAATGCCTTGGCTTCTCTACCTTGTCAATATCTTCAATGGTTTGATCCTCCATGAAGATAACATCACGGCTTCTCACAAGTTTCTTCTCAACAGGATCACACAGCCTATAACCAAACTCATCAAGGCCATAGCTAATTGAAATGCACTACCTCGTCTTGGCATGCAACTTGGACCTCTCATCTTTAGGCACATACACAAAAACTTTGTATCCAAACACTCTTAAGTGGTCATAAGAATCATCCTTGCCATACCACACCCTGTTTGGAACATCACCCTGCAAAGCAATAGTGGGAGACAAATTAATAGCATGTGAAGCTGCTAATACAGCCTCACCCCAAAATGAATCAGGCAACTTAGCTTCAGAAAGCATGGATATGACTCTCCCCATCAACGTCCTGTTCATCCTTTCTGCCACGCCGTTAAAATGAGGAGTCTTTTGGTGTCTAATGCCCATCTTTCTGCAGTATTCATAAAATGGCCTATAGTATTAACCACCGTTATCAGTGTGAATGCACTTCAGCTTCTTTCCAATCTCTCTCTCAATAGAATCTTAAAAGTGTTTAAAAACCCTAACACTTGGTCTTCAGTCTTCAAGACATAGACCCATAATTTCCTGGAACAGTCATCAATGAAGGAAACAAAATACAATGCATCCCTCAAAGTCTTTGTCTTTATAGGACCACACAAATCTGAATGCACCAAATGAAGCAACTCAGTCTTTCTTAAAGGAGGATTAATCTTAAAAGAAACTCTGTGTTGTTTTCCAACCAAGCAGTGCTCACGCCTTTCCAGTGTAGCACCCTTCAAATCTGATAAGAGATTCCTTTTGGCCAACACATTTAATCCTTTCTCACTAATGTGGCTAAGTCTCCTGTGCCATAATACTGAAGATTCATTCTCAACTGCATTCACCCTGTCAGTACATACTGAAACTATTGTCTAGTATAAGCTAGAGTACTTTCTACCATGAGCTATCACTAAGGAACCTTTAGTGAGCTTCCACATACCACCACCATTGGTACTCACATAACCCTCATCATCAAGATTTCCAACAGATATCAAGTTCAAACGAACATCAAATGCATGCTTAACATTGTTCAAAACAAGTTTAGTTCCCGCACCTATTTCCAATACAATTGTCCCAATGCCAACCACTTTAGATACAGTTTCATTTCGCATATTCAATACCCCATAGTCACCTGGAGTATAAGATGAGAAAAAATCCTTCCTTGATGTAACATAAGAACAAGCACCAGTATCTACAACCCAGATTGATTCGTTACAAACAACCCCAACTAAGCTCTCATCAAGAACTGTCACAAGGTCTTCTTCAGTGGCAATAAAAACACAATTCTCATTGTCATTCTCTTTCTTTTCTTCCTTGCCTTTGTTTCCTTTCTTCTCTTTCTTTAACTTCCAGCAATTTTTCTGCAAGTGCCCTTTCTTATCGTAATAAAAGCACTTAACATCTTTGTATCTGCCTTTGGATTTACTTCGACTTTGCTCTCTGTTTTAAGAAACCCGATTGTTATTTCTCCCCCTAGGGGTAGTCACCAAGACATTTGTCGAAGAGGAAACCTGAGACTTTCTTCTCATTTCTTCATTCAATACACTACTATTGGCAAGATCCATAGAGATAACAACATCCGGAGCAGAATTTGAATATGAAGTTCTAAAAGTTTCCTAAGAGTCTGGTAAGAAACGAAGGAGAAACAAACCCTATATTTCTTCATCGAATCTAATCCCCATTGTTGGCAACTGATTCATAATTCCCTGGAAGTTATTCAAATGATCTGTCATAGGAGTCCCATCACTATACTTCAAAGCTAACATCTGCTTTATTAAGAATATCTTGTTTTTCCCAGTCATTCAAGCATACAGCTTCTCAAGCTGCTCCCACAAGTTTCGAACATGTGTCTCACCAGAAATATGATTTAACACATTGTCGTCAACCCACTGTTTGATAAAATCACACACCTGTCTATACATCAGAGTCTATTCTTCACCTGATTTATCATTAGGCTTCTCGGTGGCAAATACTGGTAAGTGAAAATTCTTCACATAAAGCAGATCCTCCATCTTGCCCTTCCAAAGAGTATAATTGGCACCTTTCAAAGTAACCATTCTACTAGTGTTGAAAACTTCCATTGTTTGCCACAACCACAAATATCTCGAACCAAAAAGCTCTGATACCACTTGTTAGGAAAAGAGGAGTCAGTCATGCAGCGGAGACAAAGTAACCAAAATCAATAAACCTTTCTCTGTGTGAACAACCACAACCAATACCAAAAAATAAAAACAGCAGCCAGCAAACTCATCAATGTAAGAAACTAAGTAGCAAGAAATAAAGAACATAGGCAATTTTTATGTGGAAAACCTCCCTCAATATGAGAAAGGAAAAACCACAAGACCTAGTCCAGTAAAGAAAAACTCCACTATCATCAATTAAGTTACAAAGATTTTTTCACCTCTAGATACTACTAGAGTCACCACTCAACTCAAAATATAACTATAATCATCAACAAGATAAAAGAATCAAAGAATTGAGAACAATATCACCCTTAGAATCTGACAGCAACTTCGACTAAAGATCATGGAACCTTGGAGACCTCCAAATCCAATCTCCACCATTCAAAATTAATAACAATGAGAGAAGAATCTCTGGTTAAAATTTCAGGTCAATCCGACAAGAAATTACCATGTGATCTAAGGTTAGAAGAATACTGCACAAAGCTGAAGAAAACAAAAAATCTCCTCTGTTCCCTCTCTTTTCTCTTCCGGTTGAACCTTTCCTCTCTACACCTATTTAGGGTTTAAAACACCCTTTTATACTTAGGCTTTGGGCTCCACTTAGAAGTGATCCAAACCCAATAAGGCATTCGCGGATACACTCTTTACAAATAGCAAGATATGGGATCAATAAAAGGGTCAAGCAGAGCCAGTAAATGTCGAACAGTTTAATGAAGTCCTTACCAAGCCTCTCCCTTTGGGTTCCATATCCCAGCTTCGTTTTCTCGTCATATGTTAAAAAGGCCACATCATTGTTGTTCCTTGAGTGTCTCTATGGCATCATCTTCTTTGTGGTTCGTCCGACAGCTCTTTAGATTGGGTTCAAACTCAGAAACCCTAGAATTATGGCATTTGGATTGGATCGCGGTGTTATAAAGTAACACGATGAGAAGAGTCATTAGATATCATTAATTCGCACAGTGGGAAAAAGGTTTCTGTTGTATACTTTTAATGATAGAAAATATTAAAAAGATATCATCGGTATAGATTTGACTACATATATTATGCGATGGAAATGAAAAGGTAGCAAATTCTTTAAAATTGTTTTGGACATCAAAATAAAATTCATTGCTAAAATAATAATAGTACATTACAAATATAAACATAAGTAACAAAATAATCATAACATATAGTTTTCTAAAAGATGCGCACAATATTTTCTCTAAAACATTTTTTATTGTTTGCTCTTGTTTAAAAATTGGTAATAATTCTCATAGGAATCAATAACATTAGTTCCTTTAATTACATATCCAATATTAGCAATTAGGGAAATTTCTTCTCTTTTCGATTAAGGAGTTAGCTCTCCCTCACTCTTATTTATATTAGATTTCTCATAATTAAATTTATTATTATTGTCACTATCCAAATTTCTTACTTATTGTAGTAGTCTTGGTCCCTCCCTTTTCTTTTTGTAGTTGTTGGATCCCATTTCTGGAGGCCAACGTTTGGATTCATCATAAGACGTGAGCATGCGTATTACCTTGAGGGTTATCTCTATAAACCCGTATTAGCCATTTCCCACAAGAGTAGTGTGCCCACAGTAGTCAATCACCAAAATCATAATTTACTTCTTCAACATAATTGCATCTCCAAAACTCTAGTTGTGTTGTAGGGATAGAAGAATGTGTTAGGAAATCATTGCTTCAAGAATCACTTCATTTAGGGGTCGGATGATCAAATTATGGCCAAAACATTTAAACTATGTTTATATCCTCAATCATATTGTACCTATCTTGGGAGATTTGGCATAACTTTCTCTAGAAATCTTGAAATGAGACCATTCTTAGACCATTTCAAAGAAGACTTCTATATCTACAACTTTTATGAAGACCACAAAGAGAAATTATGCTTCAAAGATGGGTCAAAATCGAAATTTACTATTGTTATCCCGAGAGTGTCCATTTAATGGACATAAAGTCCCTTCAAATGGACATAGACTGAGCTGGGACATTTTCAGACCCGAGAAGGTCCGCTTAGCAAACATCAAGTCTGTTTAATGAACAGTTTTGGGTCAAATACCATATTTCTAACTCTTTAAGCTACCTAGGTCCCATCTTATGCATATCTAACATTCCTAACTCATTTTCCTCATCATTTTCACTTCCATTTCAATTCAAAACATCCACAAATCACATCATACAAGACCATTTATCATAACCAACAAAACATCATTCACCATAGCTATCATGTACAATACCTTCCATGCAACATCACCACTTAAAATGCTCGTATCTCTCAACTCTAACACCCAAAATTTACATAATTTATAGCGTTGAAAAGCTAAGAAGATAAGCTATAACTTTCCATAAGAAAACTTTATCTAATTATATCTATATTAATACATTTTTCTCCCTGAATCTAGTACACAATTTCTACCTTTATGAAAAGCTGGAAAACGTAATATAATGACTTTGGAAATCATGAATAAGACATAATATGTATACTTCATTAACATCAAAATAAATAAGAGTTTTACAACTCTTTAGTGGGCATTTCGAGCCCCCTTACATCATAATCCAAAATACCAAGTTTACAAAATTTAGAATCGCTCAAATTGCGACTAAAGCATTATTTTACATAATCTAACTTCAAAAATAAAACATATAAACTGGAGTGATGCCTTGACTCTTGAATCAATCACTCGATATCTTGTGCATCGCCTGAAGATGGGAAGGAAGGGGGATGGGTGAGCTTAAAAGCTCTTGGGTAACATCTTATAATAGGTAACAAGCCAAAAACTATTGAAAACTCTCATGATCATAGCAATTTCTCATGAAAATCCATAAAATGCATATTTCTCAAATTCTCAACTTGTCA
>JANZXR010000004.1:6387082-6401050 GCA_027575705.1 Erythroxylum echinodendron
AAATCTTGTGATTTATAATTACTGTTTTAATTATTCAAATTCATATGATGCCATGTGGAGTTCGGTAGTGATTGCACATAGCGCTTCCTTATCATAAGATATGTATCGGAATGACCTACGGGCATCCCGGTGCGTACCCTAAGGTAATGGGGTGTTACACATATAGCCAAGAGAAACCATGAACCAGAATAGAAGAGCTTGCCCCGACTCCATTTGTAACTTTAGAAGATTTTGTGATTTAACTCTAAATTTTCTTATTTAAAAGGAATTAAAACTCAAGTGTTTCTTGCTAATTTTTCATCTATTTTGTGAGTATTTAAATAGTAAGAAGGTTATTTATGTATTTACATATCTAACTTATGAAAAACAAGAAAATTAAATTGAATACTTGTAGTTATGTTAATTATTTAATTCTGGATTTAGTCTTTTTTATTAAAATTGTTGCTATCATTTAATTGATATAGAATGATAGCATACCCAATCAATTAATGATAAGTTTTACTTTGAATGCTAGGTTGGATTTAATTAATGTAGAAAAATTGAGAATTATTATAACTATCCTAATATGTTTCAGCCTAAATGCTTGAGTTGTGAAATTTTATTCTTTTTCGATCAATGATCAAAGTTACAATTGGATGAGATCGTTCACTTAAATTAGATTGAGGTAAAATTAAATTTCTTATTTTATACTATATTGATATATTTTGATTTCGTGTTAATTTTAGTTTATTAGTTAATTAATCATAAACCCCTATTATGTTCGGTCAATTGAAATTGAAGGGGTGCTTGGTTCATATGGGGCAATAGTAATAGGATTTATAATGAATATAGTGAAGAATGAGAATTGCTATAATCACTACAGCTATGATAGTTGATTAGAACGAAGGAATGATTATCATTACCATTAATAGTAGTTAGTTTGTTAAAAATATTGAGAAATAAAAATTTGTTAAAATTTTTTACATCAAATTTTAATATATTTTAATTAATTATTTTTAATTTATGCACCCATTCATGATGATAGAATGTTTAAAATCAAGTATATTGTGGTATTTCCTTTCTAATAACTTAATTTATGCACTCATTTATGATGACAGAATGTTTAAAATCAAGTATATTGTGGTATTTCCTTTCTAATAATTCTTTAAGAAAAAATGCTCTAGCATTTGCTTGCATCAATATATCATCAGCTATATAATGTCCTCAAAATACATTTTAATCATGTTTTGTAATCTAATTAAATGTAAAATTAAAATGTCTAATTAAATGTAAAATGAAATGGAATGAGAAAAAATAACAATTCCAAAAAATAATTCAAAATTTTGAATTGTTTTCATTATTTTACAATAAATTATTATATTTAGACAATTATTATATATCAAAATAATTAGGAAAAAAGAAAAGAAATCATGGGTGTGACACTATAATATATATCATATATAGATACTTATTATATATAGAAATAATTAAAACAAGAAGCACTAGCGAGTGATAATAAGTGTCCTGCCTGTGACACATAATCGAGTGGGGCTATGGAGTAATGCTTCAAACTCGGATATAGAAATACTATTCATCCAATGATAATATATTACTAACCAGCTATTTTTCATTCCACACCCATTTTTTTCTTTCCAAACCCATTAACCAAACACCCCTAAAAAACTAATATTTATTTATTGTAGGATTTTGTAGTATCTCGTCTCTTAAATTATTAAAGGATTTAAAATGTTAGACTATTGAGTCACATAAGTGGCATCATATAGAATGAATTTGGTACATTTATGACATGATTTTATGATCATATTCAAAGTCATAATATGAGCATACACACTTGAATTGTGAGTTAGACAAGTTGCACTCAATTGACATATTCTGGGGTATGAAACTAAAATGAATGTGATACGAGATATGAATGTGTTCTTCCAATATCTTATACTTTGGAGAATTAATGCATTATAATTAGCAACTTGGAATTAATTGTTACAAGATTGATAAATTAATATGTACATTTAGTCTTGGAAAAATGCCAAGTGACAAGATGAATTGACATATGAAAAATTAGGATGACGAAGCCTATAAATTGAGTAACATTTGGCATAGATAAATGAGTGACAAATGGACTAGCAATTAATTGAGAAATGGATCAATTATTGAGTAATAAATTGACCAATAAATTGGAGAAAAATGGCAGCATATTAAGTGGGCAAATGGTTTACATGCCTTAAGACATACGTTTTGGAAAGATAGTGACACCCAGCATCTTATTAAGCGAGTTTCTACAGAGATGGTTTTGCTGTCTTCGTTTAGTCTCTCCATCCAAAATTTCTCTTAACACACATCTCTATAGTTTAGTTTTATCCTAGCTGAATTGCTATACTAAATCCACACTTTTATCGTTCATAAAACAGCTAAAGAACTAGCTGATAGTTGTCTTCAACTTGCTGCTGAAAACTAACTCATTTTCACCTAAAAATTATGCTAATCTTACATGAATGGAGAGCTTGTTTAACTTGATGTATTGAGGTGGAATTAGAGATTAACAAGTAAGCAAAAATATGATCTTTAAGGTATGGTTTAATAGAATGATAATGATGATTGAATTGGAATGAAATATGCATGACATTGATGTTAAGATGAGTTCTAGAAAATGATGCTTCAATACTAGTTTCTTTTTTTATTTTTGATACATGAAAGACAATAATTTCTGAGCTGTCAATTTAATAATTTTGAGTTAGAATTGGGGATGATAATGATGAATAATTGGAGTATAATTAAGGTAGAATTAAGGTGTAATTAATGGACTATCAAGAAGATGTTTTGAATTTGGTATGAAGATGATAAAATTTGGAAAAACAAATAAAGAAAATGGATAGGAACTTTCAGATAAGCCATCCCACGATTGTGGGAAGGCCATACATGATCATGGGAATGCTTTGAAGTGAGTAAAATGTTGTTTTGTGTGATTATTGAATTAACTAAGGATAAGGTTCTTTACTATGGTACATTTGGACTTAGATTGATGATTAAAATAAACCTAGTTTGATGGCGGATTAGTTGGATAGGTGTTTGATAAGTTTATATTGTTAATTGATGTAATAATTTAAGGAATAGATCGTTTGATATCAATACATCTAAATTGGAATTTATAAGTGTTTAAGGAATGAAAGTGTTCTTATGAATATAAATGTGATCCAAAAGGTTATGAATGATGCATTAGGAATGAATGAATGAGAACTGGGATATTGTGTGATTGTGTTTAATACTAGAAAAGAGATAGTGAATGTAGGGTTAATGAATTGAGCATGATCAAGTGTACTTAAGGCATTAAGCTAATTGTAAACTAGCTATATATAAGCTATGATGTTTGAATGATCAAGAATTGTGAATAAGGATACATACCCAGAAAGTCAATTGAGCATGCATTGAAACATGATATCTGTGTGTGTGTGTGTGTGTGTGTGTTGCATGAAGATAGATACACAGGAGTGAACGTCAGCATCCAGACATTGCCGGATCATTAAGGCAATAGCTAATCTGGAGCGTACTGTGAGTTAACCTAGATGTTTACTCACTATGACTGAATAGTTTGTTAGATTTTGATATTGAATTCTTATTGATATGATTGCATTAATTTTGTACATTAATGGTCTGAGGAGTTTTACATTCAGTATTGTATTGGAAGTGCTATCAATTTGTATGTGAATATGAAATATGAGAACAATTGGATGTGAAATGTCGGAATGAATATGGAATGTGAGAAATCGAATGTGAATTGCCAAACTGGATCCGATGAATTGCCAAACTAGATATAATGATTTGATATATGTGTTAAAAGCACACAACAATGAAAGGTAAATGAAATATTGGCATATGGAAATGAATGATGCATTACATTGAAATGCATCATCAGATAAAATAGTTGTGACCGGAGTGACCAGTCTGAAAAAGAGCTTAAAGCTCATAAATATGTACAAAGAGCCACAAGCCCAGTTATTAATGAGCCCGGCATGTAGTTTATCTTAGATACTTATAAATTCATGATAATTAATGATACTTTATAAGGTATGATGAAATATGATATAGTATGCAATATTAATGGTACATAATACTTGTTAAAGTGAGTCATGACTTGTCTTTATGAATCTGACTTGAATGAACATATCGATAATGGTTCACTCACTGAGTACGCAAACTCATCAAAATTGCATTGTTGATTTTCAAGTTCAGATGTGTTCTAATTAGATTAATTAGAGTATAGCTACTGCAATTGGATATGAGTTAGTTAGTTGGGATCAGTTGTACCTGCACATGTCTTCAGTTATTTTGTATTAAGAATTATATTTCTCAACTGTAGTATAATGTATGTGTGAATTCTAAAGTGCAATAACATTTATGACTAGACATGTTTGTAAATGAAATGGGCCAAAGTAAATATTGGTTTGCTTAAAATGTGTTTGATGCTTGAAAAATTTATAAAGAGTTGATTTGATCATCTTAACGTGCTATCCTTGTAGAGTATGTTTTCGATTATCATTTCAGGCATATGCTCTATAAGAATGGAGTATTACAAATTTGACTCGATTTCATGACTACTACAATAGTTTAGTGAATCATAAATTAATTTTAAAGGTTTTAACAATCCGTCTAAAATTATGTATCCATTGACGAAGCCCTATTTTAGTTTCTTTGCTTTGTTTTGAAGTTTATTACTAATCTCTTGTATTCTATGGCTTGTTATTCTTAAATAGGTGGTGAGTTATAATATAATCCAGAGATTAATAAGACAGTGTATCGTTTAAGAAAGAGACTAAGCAAGGAAAAAGTCAATCTCCAAAGGTGAAAGTAAAGATAAATTTCAGAATTGGTGGAGACTTTATTTTCCAAAAAGTTGAAGGGGATATGAAAAATCTTAATAATAGAAGATTGAAGGAGTTAGCTGGATTAAATTTAAATTAATAGCCTTTATGCATAAGATTTCAAGATGTTGAGGTAGATTTCAAACTGAAATCTGATTTGATACACTTACTCCTTATCTTTCATGGCCTTACAAGTGAAGATCCATGCAATCAGTTGAAATAATTCCATATTTTTATCTCTATAATGAAACTATAATGAACTACAGAAGAGCAAACTAATCTTATAGACCACTTGGTAAATGATTGACTTTATTATCTTCCCTCTAGATTAGTGACCACGTGGAGTGAAATAGAAAGGTTGTTCTTGGAGAATTTTTTTTACATCATGAGCTGCTAATATCATAATTCAGAAATAAGAGATATGGGATTAAATAATTTACTAGATAAATATTACACGAAAATTGTAGAGGTTTAAGGAAATAAATGCTAGCTATCACAAAGGTCTACTTTGGACCCAAACTTTCACTACAAGTCGCGCCCACCTTCATGTGGCAATCTCGCTTCGGTCCAATTAAGCAAGATTCAGCCTTCTTACGTAAATTTAGCCGAATAATTCTGTTATCCCTTAATCAACTCACATGCACACAAGTGTTTAGAGTGTTTCTCTCACACACAAACTAACATAAGTATGCAAAATAAAGTAAAGAAAGTGATAAGAGATATGTATATGTAGCCGAAGCTACTCTTTCATTAACTATCCACAAAATGTTAACAAAAGACACAAGTATATCCTTCTCGAAGCACTCCCAAGGAACTCCCTAGTCGAAGCCCTTACAATGAGAACTCCCCCAAAAGCTCTCAACTCTCAAAGCTCTCTCCCCTGAGTGATTTCTCTCATTGAGCTCTCTCACTGATTGAACGAATAACTCTCAACTCTAATGAGCTATTTATAGGCTCCTCTAGATAACTAAGAGTCCTAATAGAACTCTACCAGCTAAGACCACAATCTGATCCTATCTTATCCTTAATAGGATTAGGTTACATCATATTTAAAAGATTACTCTATCTATGAATGATTATCTTTATCCGCGAAGATCTCCTCTATCTTCAGATGATCCTTCCAGATGATCTTTATTTCTTAAAGTTGATGTTCATCCACTACGATCTTATCCACCACGTCATTATATGCCACATCATCCATAGTTTCCACATCATTGTTGATGTGTTCACCAAGGCCTATCTGCACATGGGTCTGTCAATGTATGTCCATGGACAAGTCCATTTTTCATGATCCAGCTCACTTCATGGTGCAATCTCATCACTCCATGACTAAGTACAAGTTACAATCTGGGCTAGAATAAAACCTCGTATGCTTTACATACCTCCGACCTACCCCTATCAAAGTCAAGTGCCTTCACACACCCTCGGATCTCGCATGACTTAGTTCCCTAACTCGTAAGATTTTGCCTTGTTCTCTCATCAACACGCCTTCCTCATACCGACCTGCGTGCCAAGCATTAGCCAAGGCTCACCAACACTTGTACGAACCCGTATTATAGACTTAGGGGTCTAACAAACCACCCATACTAGAAGAATTCAACGCCCTCGTCGAAATAATCTGTGGGCACTCCTCCACTAGTGGCTCCCTCGAAGACTCCTTCGCCAACTGTCAAAAACTGGAGCAAGCCTTCTCTTCCATTGGTACCTCTCCCACGTACCACTTCCTCTTTCCATTGAGTTTCTTTTTGCATGAATCCTCCTCTACGAGGCCCATAACATTTAAATACGCAATGCTGTTGATCGCTCCTTCCCCCGATCCATCTTCATCGCTCCCTCCTTTGTCCTTCGCGATTATAGAGTTCATATGCTCCTCGCCCTTCTTTTTCTTCCAGCGTTCTCGAGCATAGTACGGCCCCTCACAGATTATGCATACAACCTGTCCCTTTGATTGCATTTTCTTATGTTGAGAAGATTCTCCTACCTTCTCTTTGCCTTTCTCCTTGTCATCTCGGGTTTCACCATTTGTTATGCCCTCTCTGCTAGGTAGAATTGGTGGTGGCAATTGAAGATCCACTAGGCATCTGTCGTTACTATTGCGCTAAGGAGGTCCTTCACGTTTTGCCTCTGAAGCTCCATTTGTGCCCAACCTTCCAAGCCTCTCTGACATGTTCCGCACGTCCAACATCATCGATGTGAACTCCCTCACATACTCCCTTACTGAGTCATCTTGCTTCAACCCCTTCAAAGGTTCCCTCGCAAGCCAGGAAGTGTTGTTGGATAGGAACTGATCCGTTAGCTTCTTTATCTTCTCCTAAGTGTCGATGGGAGTTCTCCCCACACTGATGTCGTTAGAGGTCTTTGTCCTCCACCACAGCTTGGCATCAACCACCATATACATTGCTGTGATTGACACCTTTTTAGAGTATGCCACCTTTGCCGCTACAATGTACGAATCCATATCCCACAGAAAATTTTCGAGCTCCTTGGCACTCCGTTTGCCATTGAAAACTTGTGACTCTCGCACCTTCATCATAGTGCTTTCCACTCGGACACCCATCTCGTGCTTTGCCTTCTTACGTTTAGGCACCACAAATCATAACCTTCTACTCATGAGCCTTCATTTGTTCCTCGAGTGCTCTCATAGTTGCTTGAAGTTCCCTCTCCAAGGATACAATACATTCCAACAAAGGAATTACTCCTGCATCCGTTGGAGCTAGAGACTCAAGAATTGCCTCTATTCTAGTAATCCTTTCCATAAGATTACTTCCACCAACTATTGCTCTAGATTGTCTCTGATACCATCTGTCACAAAGGTCTACTTTGGACCCGAACTTTCTCTACAAGTCGTGCCCACCTTCGTGCGGTAATCCCACTTTGGTCCACTTAAGCAAGATTCAGCCTTCTCACGTGAATGTCACCGAACAATGTTGTTATCCCTCGAACACCTCACGTGCACACTAGTGTTTAAAGTGTTTCTCTCACACACAAAACAACACAAGTGTAAAATAGAGTAAAGAAAGAGACAAGAGATATTTATATATAGCCAAAGCTACTCTTTCATTAACTCTCCACAAAATGTTAATAAAATACATAAGTACCTCCTTTTCGAAGCACTCCCAAAGAACTCCCTACTCGAAGCCCTAACAATGAGAACTCTCCCAAAAGCTTTCAACTCTCAAAGCTCTCTCCCCTGAGTGATTTCTCTCAGTGAGCTCTCTCACTGATTGAATGAATAGCTCTCAAATCTAATGAGCTATTTATAAGCTCCTCCAGATGACTAAGAGTCCTAATAGAACTCTACTAGCTAAGATCACAATCTTATCCTGTCTTATCCTTAATAGGTTTAGGTTACATCACATTTAAAAGATTACCCTAGCTAGGAATAATTATCCTCATCCGCGAATAACTTCTCTATCTTTAGATGATCCTTCCAGATGATCTTTATCTCTTAAAGTTGATGTTCATCTACTGCGATCTTATCTGCCACGTCATCATGTGCTACATCATTCATAGTTGCCACGTCGCTACTGATGTGTTCACCAAGACCTATCCGCACATAGGTCTGTCAATGCACGTCCATGGACAAGTCCATCTTCCATGATCTAGCTCACTTTATGGTATAGTCTCATCGCTCTATGACTAAGTATAAGTCACTATTCGAGTTAGAATAAAACCTCGTACGTTTTACATACCTCTGACCTACCCCATCAAAGTCAAGTGTCTTTACGCAATCTCAAATCTTGCATGACTTAGTTCACCAACTCGCAAGATTTTGCCTTGTTCCCTTGTCAACATGCCTTCCTCATATCAACCTGCGTGCCAAGCATTGGTCAAGGCTCACCAACACTTACATGAACCTGTATTTTGGACTTAGGGGTCTAACACTAACCACCTATACTACCAAATTCCTGAGCAACTTTTATAAAGGGTTATTACTAATGGATAGGACTATGGTAGATGTTAAGGATGGTAATAGCTCAACTTGGCCCATTGAAGCCTAAAATAACCAAGCCTGAGCCCAATCGAGCCTTAATAACTAGCCTGGCTTGACTCAACTTAAAATTTTTTTAATTTTTAAATTAAGATAAAAGATAACATTTTTTTTACACAAAATTACGTTGTTTTGCTTATACATTTTGGACTTCAAGCTAGGTCATGCTTGAGTATCTTGAGTTTGAGTTTGATCCTGAGCCTAACTCAAGGCTCAATGTTTTGAAAGAAAAGCTTGAATCTTAATCCAAGGCCCGATCAACTTAAGTCAAGCCCATGAAAAACTGCCAAGCCTAGTAGATGCAACTAGTAAAGGAGTTTTAGTAAACACATATTACTAATTTTGAGAATAAAATTTCAAATTTAACTGCTCTAATTTGTCAACTAGTTATCGATTAATTGAAATCGGTGCGATTGTGTTAAATATGCTCATTCTCTGGGCATCCTACAGATATGTAACCACATTGAAACAAGACTCTATTATAGAAGCTAATACAACTGGGGGCATTTCTCGATTAACCTCAACCAAAATATGAGCCTTATTCAAATCATTATAATCTAATATAAAAGGATGACTCGAATTTTGGCTATAGAAATCAATAGGGAAATAAAGATACCAACCTCAAAATTTCAATAGACAGCTCCAAGCACCATCACTTACTTAATCTTAACCATCAAATTCATATATGTTTTTGGATGAAATTATTAAGGATCTTGCTAATGATACTTAACAATTTCAATTAGAAATAAGGGCAAGCCTTCAGAATTTAAGAAATCAAATCACATAAAGCCATATTTATTCATAAATTAGAAGCATAAGCATCAAAAAAAATTTCTTAAATGATGGTGAATCTTAAGGAGAATGTTAATGCAATAATGTTGAGAAGTTAGAAGGAATTCAATATGGCTCTTTTTTACTAATGGAGGTAAACAGATATGAAAAAGGAGAGAAGAAACTTGAATTTTTAGCTCAAGATAAAATAAATGTGAAAATTAATATACCCCTACTAGAAGTCATTAAGTAAATTCCAAAATTTGCAAAGTTCTTGAAAGAATTATGCATAAATAGAAGTAAATTGAAGAATAAAGGGAGAATAATTTTTGGTAAGAATGTATAAGTTGTCATAAATAGGAAATTACCTAAAAATATAAAAATCTAGGTATATTTACACTTCCTTCTATAATTCATGATAAGGAAACTGGTCATGTTATACTAGACTTAGGTGCATCTATTAATGTCAAGTAATACTTAATTTACTAAGCTTTAAATTTAAATTCATTTCAAGAAACTAATGTGATTATTCAGTTAGCTGACTGTTCTTATTTGCATCTTATTGAAGTTGTAGAGGATGTTTTCGTTAAGATTAATGGTTTGGTATTTCTAGTAGATTTTTACATCTTCAAAATTGATGAAGATAGTGTAGAACATTTAATTTCAGTTTTATTAGGAAGGTCGTTCATAAAGACTGTTAAAACAAAATTTGAAGTAGATGATGGTGCTTTTTCTATTAAGTTTGATAGAGCGATGGTAAATTTAATATTTTTAAAATAATGAAATACCCTAAGGATTTTCACTCAGTTTATTATGTAGATATTGTTGGTTCAACTGTGCATAATATTCTTTTAAGAAGAAAGTGTTAGTAATAAGTCATAGTTTAATGCTAAATTAAAAGTGAGTGGGTTGCTTGATAGAACTTGTAAAGTTGTAGAATCACTATCAACGATGCTAACAAAGTTAAAATTGAAAGCCCTACCTAATCACCTAAATATTTCTATTTGGTTACGAGAGAGTCACCACGTATTATCATCTAAAAAAGGTTGAATAAAGAGCAAGAAAAAATGCTGAAGGAGTAGAAAATTGCAATTAGTTAGGCTTTAGCTTATATAAAAGGCATAAGTTCAACAATTTGCATACATAAGATTCTTTTAAAACAAGACATTATACCTATATGAGAACTAAAAAAGAGACTCAATCAGACAACGAAAGAGGCAATAATGAAAGAGATTTTAAAGCTTTTAGATATATGTAAATCTATTTGATTTTAGATAATGAGTGGGCGAGCCCAGTTTATGCTGTGCAAAAGATAGCTAAGGCAATAGTGATAAGAAATGAAAATGATGAGTTAGCTCCACCGAGGGCACAAAATGGGTGGTAAATATATATAGATTCTAGGAAGCTTAGCATGGCTACTAAAAACGATCACTTCCTATTACCCTTTGTAAATCAAAAATTAAAAGGACTTACTAATAAATCATTTTACTAAAAAGAGTTAAGTCACGAGGACTTTACGATGATTAATTTTGATGACCATCAAATAATAATAATGTTAGAAATAAATGAACTAGTTTAATGAGTGTGTTAAGTGTGCAGAAGTACAAAACACATAAGAAAGCAAAACACAGAAGAAGTGGAGAACATAAAAGGAATCAAAACACAGAAGGAAGCAAAACACAGAGGAAAGCAAAACACAGAAGGAAGCAAAACACAGAAGAAGTAGATAACATAGAAGGAAGCAAAACACAGAAGGAAGCAAAACACAGAAGGAAGCAAAACACAGAAAGAAGCAAAAAACAGAAGCAAGCAAAACACAGAAGGAAGCAGAACACAGAAGGAAGTAGAACACAGAGGAAGCAAAACACAGAAGGAAGCAAAACACAGAAGAAGCAAAACACAGAAGAAGCAAAACACAGAAGTAAGCAAAACACAGAAGAAGAAAAATACAAAAGGAAGAAAAACACAGAAGAAGCAGAAGATACAGAACAGGTAAAACACAGAAGAAGAAAACACAGACGATACAAGGAAGAAGATACTCTAGTACGTCAAACAGTTAGTTAGTTGGAATTAGTTATAGAACTCAACTGAATAACGATTCTACAAGATTCAGGAAGTGGTTATCAAGATTCACGAAGCAGTTATCAAGATTCAAGAAGCAGTTATCAAGAATCAAGAAGCAGTTGGAGACTTAGACTATAAATACTAGTCGCAGTCGAAGACTAAACAACTTTTCCAAAAACCTTTGAACAATTAGTGATCTTTGAGCTTTGAAGTGTATACTTACAAAGAAAAATTCTGTAGTGTGATATTAGAGAGCTAACCCTATTGTAACCAAAGCTCACAATATCTTTCTAGTGAGAGAAAGAAAAGGCTAAGAGCCTGGAGAGGCTAAGATAGCTGAAAGAATACTTAGTGTAAGAGACCTGAAGAGGCTCTGGAAAGGAAGAAAGAATACTTATAAATTTGTTGAAGTATACTGAAAACTCAGACTAATTCTGAGGACTGGACGTAGCCCACGGTTTGGAGTAAACCAGTATAAAATCGCAGTTTTTATCTTTTATCTTTCAACTTATTCTATTTTGGTATTAAAATAAGTATATAGAAGTTATTTGCGATTTAACTACATAACATTTTTCATATAACTTTTGTGATATTCTTTTAATAAGTTAGAGAATTTCTTATTAAGAAATATTAAAGATTTTGTATTCACGAAAAGAATACACAATTCAACCCCCCTTCTTGTGTATATCATATATTGTACGTGAATTCTATATTAATGTGCGATTTACTTCAATTGGTATCAGAGCTCGGTTTCCAAGAGCCACCTTTACAAAGTGAGGACAAAGATCCATGGTTGAATCACATGTTTTTATAGCTGAAGGTGCATCCGTCACAAGACCTCCTACGTTCAATAGTGAAGATTATCGTTATTGGAAGGATAGGATAGGGATCTTCATAGAATCCACACATATTGATCTTTAGGATATCATCGAGAATGGACCATACATACTAATAGATGATGAAGGAAATACCATTCCTAGTAATAGATGGTCAGCTGATCACAAAGCTAGATTTCAACTAAATTCAAAGCCCAAATTCTTTTCGAGTTGTATGCTTTAAGTAGAAGTGAATATGATAAAGTTCATAGATGTGAAACTACGAAGGAGATGTGGGACACTCTATACATCACACATGAAGGCAGAAACTAAGTGAAAGAGTCCAAGATCAGTATTCTTGTACATCAGTATGAGCTGTTTAAAATGAAAGAAAATGAGTCTATTGATCATATGTTTAGACGATTTCAAACTATCATTAATGGACTTAAAGCTCTTGGGAGAATCTACGATAATCATGACCATATAAGGAAGATTCTCAGAAGTCTACCGAAAAGATGGAGACCCAAAGTCACTGCAATACAAGAAGCCAAGGACTTGAGAAAATTAAAGCTAGACGAATTGCTTGGTTCTTTGAAGATACATGAAGTAGAGCTTGATGCTGAAGATAAACCTAAAAGAGACAAATCTATAGCATTAAAGGCTGGTCAGAAAAATCACAAGACTCAGAGAAATAGAAGTTCTTCATCAAAAGCATTAAAGATCGAAGAAGTCAAGAATGATGACACCAGTGAATCTGATCATGATTCAAGTGAAGATGATAATGAATTATCTTTCATTTCAAGAAAGATCAGAAGGATGTGGAAAAAGAAAGCAAAAGGAAAAAAAATTTCTTTTAAGAAAAATAACAAAGAAGAAGTTAAGAACGACAAGGCCTCTATCATTTGCTACGAGTGTAACAAACCAGAACACTACAAGTTTGAATGTCTGTTTCTTATAAGAGAACCGAAGAAGAATAAGGAAATAAAAAGAGTATGATGGCAACTTAAGAAGATTTGGATTCATCCGAATCTAATTCTGATTCAGAAGCATCAGAGCAAGCAAATAAATGCTTGGTAGCCGAAAAAGAGAGTGACGAGGAGGTAACTTCTAACTTTAATAACTTCTAACTTTAATGAACTTCAAGATGCATATTTAGAATTGTTAGAAGATTCACAAGTAAAGCAGTATAGATCCTTAAAAAGAAAATTTGTTGAAAACTTGAGGAACACAGAAGTGTTAGAAAAAGAAAACGTTTGTCTTAAGAAACAAGTAGACGATATGAAGAAAAAAGTTTCTACTGATAGACTGGAAATTATTCCGTTGAAACAAAGGATTAATTCTCTTTCAGTAGATTTATCAAAATTTACTGAAAGTATTGAAGAAAATGAATGACGTGATTAGAAATTATCAACACCCTAATGATAAGAGTGGTCTAGGGTTTACTAAAAGCAATACTCGTTACAAAAAGAAG
>JANZXR010000004.1:6401150-6417013 GCA_027575705.1 Erythroxylum echinodendron
AAGAAGGTTGATCAAACCCTTTTTAGAGGAATTATTGGTTCTTTACTTTACCTTACAGCAAGCAGACCTGATATTCTATTTAGTGTTTGTTTGTGAGCTAGATTTCAAGCAGATCCTAGAGAATCTCATTATATTGCTGTCAAAAGAATTTTGAGATATCTATCAGGTTCTACTGATCATTGCTTAATGTATGAGAAAGGTAAAGATTTCAGGTTAATTGGCTATTGTGATGCTGATTACGCTGGAGACAAGATTGATAGGAAGAGTGTCGCTTTCTTAGCCATAATCTAGTTTCACGGTCTAGTAAGAGGCAATGCTCAATTGCTCTATCTACAGTAGAAGCTGAATACATGTCAGCTATAAGCAGTTGCTCACAGACGTTATGGATTAAATATCAGTTAGAAGATTATTCAATACATGAAGAACAAATCCCAATCTTCTATGACATCGCAAGTGCAATCAACCTATCGAAGAATCCAATACAACACTCAAGGGTAAAGCATATCGAAGTTAGGCATCATTTTCTGCGAGCTATGTATAGAGAGGAATCGTTAGTCTACAGATTGTTAAGACAAATAATCAATGGGCAGATATCTTCACTAAGCGTTTGAATGAAGAGAGATTCAAAGAAATTAGATGAAACTTGAATATGGTAGTGTTGAGTGACCAATCATCTGAAACGTCATGACCAGATGATTTTACAGAAGGAAGATAAAAAGTTGCAAGTCTTCAAGAGCACAGTAACTGTAAGTTACAGACGGTAACTTTTAAAAAAGTAGTATAAAGGGAAATCCTCTCAAAAGGTTCAGAACATCATCGATTCTAGAATACTCTTGAAATCCTCTTAAATTGACTTTTTAAGAGCTCTCAAACAAAAACGTTTCATTACTCTTGATTTTAAGCCCTTTCGGTTTACATTCTCATCTTCAGAGACTAATCTCATTACTTCGAAAAGTTTCTACTGTCTAAAGATCATAATGGAGCAAGCTATGATTTATGGAAGACTCGTTGATTTCGACTCCTTGAAGAAGAATCAGATGGATATTGAATCCGAAGTTGATGCAGCAGGATAGAAAAACTTCTTTCAGGTTCGTGAAGCAGTCTATCTGAATGAAGTTTATGAGTTTTGGAAGAATGCGAAAGTAGTAGACGATACTGTAGTATCAATGGTGGATAGATTGTCGGTTATTGTGACATTGGAGCTAATCAAGAAAGTCAGTGGATGTCCATGTGTTGGAGCAGAGGTGTCTCTTAAAACTAGATGGATGACTGAAAGCCTTGTAGAGAAGGCACATGTCAATTGACAACTATATGGAAGTAGTGACCCAAAGGACAAGAAGGCGTCAAATCTTGTTTCGAAGGCTAGGTTCTACATTCTATACTTTTTCACTATATTCTAACAAGAAAAGGATCGAAGAACTTTGCGACAACAATAGATGAATAATGCCTGTTCTATTTACTCAACCATCAGGCCATAGATCTTCCACACCTTATTTTGAGGTATATGATGAAGACGAAGAGGGATTCTAATGCCTTACCATATGGTATATTGCTAACAAGAATCTTTAGAAATTCTGGAATTCTTCTTGGCAGAGGAAATAGGATGAAAATGAATATCAAAAGCATTATTAATGCGTCGACTATATTTAGAATGGGATTAAAAACTCAAGAAAAGGAGGATATAGTTTCTATAGAGAAAGCAAGGACTGAGGGGGAGCATAATGTCAGACGCAGCGTGAGTGGAAATGTTACTCCCACCGAGAAGAAGAAACCTCAATCCTCATGAAGAATGTATACAGAAGAAAAGAAGAATAAATCGTCTGAGGTAATAACTAAAGATAAGACGATTTTACAAAAAGAAGAAAGCCAGGTGCATCTATCTGAGAAACAAGTGTCGTTGAAAAGAAAGGGAGAGACACTTGATTCTGAGCAAGTCAAAAAATCAAGAAGATCACCAAAGTTACTAACTCTCCGACAACAAGAGCAGAAGAGAGGGAAAGGATTGATTACATTAAATCATTGACGATTACATTTAGGAATCAACTAATATAGTTTGTGGATTGAACCCAATCTGTTATTATGAAAAATTAAGGAATAAAAAGACGATTGTTCTCAAAAGTTATTACAAATTCTTTTATTATTACTTTCTCTTTACCAAACACTAGTACCCTAAACTTCACTGATACACTGTAATTAATATGAAGAAAAAGAGTAGTAGTAATAATTATTATTATTTATTTGTTTATTAATTAATTATTATTATTATATTTTCTATTTTTTATTAGAATTATAAACTTAAGTTCTGTGAAGTTAAATATCTAAAATATAAATTCTTATGAGAATATTTTAAGAAATATTAACATATAATACTTATATCTTTATAATTTTTTAAAGTCATTTTCTCATAAGTTATTTTACACATAAACAGTTAATATTAAACAACTAATTTTACCAAATATTTTTAAATTTACAGAAAATGTTACCCACTGTCAAATCAACTGGTATAATTTGCTAGCATCTTATAGAATCAGCTAACAGTAAGTGCAATCTACTAATTGTCAAACAGGGTTGTGACGACAAATAAATAGATTAAGATACCTTTTAAATTATTGGGTTAATTTTAAATATTAAATACATTGGCTAAGTTCTCTTGGTTGCTATTTGACATTCTGTTTTCCATTCGATGGAGATTGGATCGTGTTTGGGATTATCCACTGCTTTGAACTGAAAAAATTTTCCAGCAGAGGAGATGATAATGAAGAAATGGCTGAGCCAACAGTTTATGAGTTGGAGAGTGAAGTCACTTATATTTAACTCGTAATTTAGTTCATTTATTGGTGTAGATGTTGGCTTTTGTGATAAGAGTCCATTTTCACTGCACTTTCTTGCTCTCTGGAAAATGCATGTTATGATGTAGTAATACATTTCATCGTTATTTGCATGACTACACAGAGGGAGATACACAGGTACAGTTATGTCTTCATTACTTGTATATTTAAACAGGAAGTGAAGTGGAATATATATTCTGCAAACCATTCTTAACACGCTTTGCCTAAAGACGAGCAATTACAGTTGCAAAAGTTCATATCTGTAAATCTTGAAATTTCCAGCTTCAATGTGATCCAAGTTCTGCATTAAATCTAGCATGGACCAAATATTTGTGTTCTACTTTCTCGTTTTCCTACAGCGATGTTATCAACTTCAGATAAATGTTGGAAAAATTTTCACAAGTTGGTACCGGTTCCATCCTTACATCATGGTTGGACTACTGCAATGAGAAGCCGACTTAAGACAGCGATTATAGCCTGTCTCAGCACTTGGTGATCAAGTTGATGGGGCCGTGATAGGTTTGATCATGTTCAAATGCAATCTAAATCTCTGGACACATCAACTAGTTGACCCTGGCTAATCAGTAACGAACTATATTATCTTATTAAAGGAAATAGGTAAATATTTCATGTACTAAGCCCTCGGAACGGAATGGTGAACAATTTGGGTTAGTTAGAGGGAGACAAATGAACACGGTGGTTTACAGTAACAAATTCTTGCAACAATTGTACAAAGCTGTGTTACCTACTTATCGGATTGATCAGCATCAGCCAACGAAACTCTGCTTAGCCTACTGGGAAATGTTGTCACATCGCTTGTTTTCACCTTCTTGCTACCGCCACGTCGGCTGCTTGAACCATATATTGCTCTGTGAGCAAGCGCTTTTCCAAAGTTGGTCCTACCGGAACTCCTTTGGTTGGACGAGGTCTGTGTGGAGTTCTCCACCACATTGTCATTCTGAATGTTACCTGATACCTCGGCATTTGCTTTCTCAGTTGCCATTTCTATATTCTTTGTTTCTACACAATTGTGTTCCAGGAGTACTGACAATTAATGTTACATGCAAGAAGCACTGCAACTCACTACAAATGACTACTTATGTACATATATATATATATATATATATTGATTAGCAGAGAAAAGAATTTAATGGACGTAGAGGTTGAATATATCTGAAGATGCTGCGAAGGAGTTGCCAGGCAAAGTTGATTAAAACCAAGCCGAAAGGAAGCTGTTCCTGAAAACTCTTTTACCAACGAACAAGCAAAATGTGTCTTTGGTTGGAAGAAACCAAATATACCTTTGATGATCATGCATAGCTATTTATATCATATCATTCTTTTTGTTTATTTGTATTATACCAACAGCTTAATTTGGAAAAGACAAGAACGACTTTTGGACGTTACTTCAGATTCCCCGTAAACCCCTTCTGCATAGCTGGTGAGATTTAAAGTCAATGATGCGTTACTTACACCTGTATTTATATTTTGGCTTCTGTTTTATCCTCTACGAGCATCAACGAAGCAGTCTAATCGTTCTTCCTTTCGTTTTTGTTTTTGGGATATTGGATAACAATGATGGGTGCCAACTTCAGTGTACGTTTGGCAGAGGACGTAACAGGAATCAGGCTCATCAAACTTGCACAGCATTGGATCTTAAATAAATTGGGTGGAAAAAGGGTATGGTTGATTGATCGAGTTGTGAAGAAACCTATAATAAAGTACAGAAATTGGTAAAGAAGATGTGAAGGGACCACATATTCACAACTTTATCAATCGAGCTACGTAATTGCGGTGGGGACTGCAAAATCTGTCCCCTTGTCCTTTTTCCACTCTTCACTTTGAGAGTTGTTGTTGTCAGAAGGTATTGCAATAAGAATTCAAGAATCTGGATTTCCAACTATGCATGTGAACTGTCGCCAGCTTTACGGCTGACTACTGTATCTTCTCTTCTTCCCTACAAAGCCAATAACTATAGCTTTTCCGCCAGTCATCTTCCCCTCTTTTTGCGCCTTTGAACCTCAGCTGAAATGGCGTAATTTTGAAACAGTCGACACGCTTTATCGATGACAAACACGTTCAGATACAGAGTATGGCACCGTAAGGAGCGCAGACGATGATCTTGATAGAATTGTATTGAGCTTGTAATTCGATCTCTTCGTCTACATATGACGGCCAAGCCTACAATGGTGCCTGTTGATTTCAATTCAACGAACAAGGGGACCATTTTTCAAAAGAAAAAACTCGAAACTTTTTATTATAAATTAACTCAATTTTTTTATTATAAATTAACTCGATACTTTTTTTATTTGATGTATCAACTAGTACTGATCATACTTGTTAGATATATCGTATCTATCTTTTTATTTTGTTTTGGCATATTTATTATAATTAGACATATAAGATATTAATTAGATGATGATAGCTAATTAAGTGTCTTTGTTTAACTTGGATTTAAAAATTATTTGGATGATCTTCTAATGGTAGAAGAATTTTATCTCATATTGAAGTCTATCTTAAGAGGTATTGTGACATATCACGTGGGTGTGAAGTTTTGGGTTAATTGGCTGGAAGTTATTGTCGAGAATTAAGTTGGCTTGTGTCAAAGTAGTGGCAAAAGGGTGAAGGGTATTACCGTAAATTTTACTGTGACTTAAAGTGATATTTTTTTTGAACATACGAGCTATAGTTGATTCTGGTGGTGTACGTGTGTGTCTTTATCAGCTGCGTTTTTGTCTTTTGGGGTGTTAGTGTGGGACTCTTATTGCTGATAGGTATCGTGCATCAATAAAGAGTTGATTAACTTATCTTGGATGTGGTTGCAGCCTTAGAAGGGAAGTCATGTGTACGTGTGTAAACATCGATTGCTGGTTGCGTATATGTGGATATTGGGAAGATAACGATCTTGGTTTTGATTTTGGTCTCACGGTGGTGGCTATGTGCGTGTATGAGCCGATTGAATATATGCTGCAATCCTTCGTGCATTAGTTGTTGATTGGGAAGAGACGTGATTTTTGTTTTTGTTTTGTTATTTATGTGGTAGTGCATAGTGGGTGTGCGTGAGTGTCTTGAAAAGTTTATGTTTGATTGTGAATGAAGTGATCTTCTAGAAACATACGTGAATGTGGGTGTTAGCAAAATAAAGACCTACGACTGTTTTGTGAAGAGTGTGTGTGTTTAGTGAAGTGGGGTATCGTTGTTTAATTACCCAAGAAGAGTCCTCCCAAACATTAATTATAATAGATACGAAGGTCATTGACTGCTTAACGTGAATTTCTGAAAAGATAACACGGTGTGCATATGTGTGAGTGGCTTTTCAAGGCAAGGGTTGTGTAAGTCTCAATAAGGAAGACAACGTAAATATACAGAGACTGCATTAAAAGTGAATTGACGTGAACAGTGCAGTATTCGTGTTTTTAGATTTTTGAAATACAACTGAAGAAGTTTCCGTGAGTTGATGTTGGAGTTAGCGAAAATCAGTCCATATTATTGTTGCGACAACTTCGAGATTTATTTCAGTGCAGCTTAACTTTTCGGGAAGTTGTTTTTTTTCTTTTATCTCAAGTGTTTTCAGTTTTGTTTCTAGTTATTTTATTCACTTGAGTTGTTCCTTAATTATTTGATTAATTATCTTTAATTAAGAATAGTATAAAAAATCCTCTGTTGAGGTTAGTACAAGGCGGTCGTACTATTGGGTATGAAAATCTTTCACGGGAAGTGAGGTTGAGTGATAGTGTCAAAGGTTGAGTGGTGTCGACTCAGTAAAGCCTTGAGTAATTCTATTGTACTATGGTAAAAGTGATTAATCTAAGTGAGGGCCCCACAGACGTAGGGAAAGAGTGCCGAACTGAGTTACCAAATTTCTGGTGTTTTTATTATTTCAGTTTTGATTGTTTTTATTTTGTTAGTGCCAAATAAGTTTGTGGAAAGTTTACGAAATAATTAACCCTCTTCGATTTTTCAATTGGTATCAGAGAAAGGTTACTGATTCAGAACTTGATAGCAAGTTGATGCAGATCCTAATTTCGCAAACATGGCCATAAGAGAAGAAGCATTAATTATTAGGCCACCGCTGTTAGACGGTTCCAATTATCCTACATGGAAATCACGGATGAGGGTCTTTATTGAAGCATAGGGAACAAGAGCATGAAACTCGATAGTATATGGCTGGACATATCCAATGATTACTGACGATAATTTGATGTTGAAGTCAAATGAGCTTAGTAAAGCTTGAATGAAATTAGTAAGTACTAAAAAAGGATTGACAATGTTAAATGGAGGTATAGAAAAACTAGAAAAGTTGTTGGAAATTGGTAAAGTTAAAAGAGATCTTCAAGGCATTGGCTATAAGGGTGAGTGCTCTAAAGTGAATGAGGAGAAAAATAATATGTCCAGAGCTGTCCGAGAAGAAGAAACATCGAGAAAGAATCAAAGATTTGTACTGACATGTCATTTCTGTGGAATCATTAGACATATACGGCCAAGGTATATCAATTGCTACAAATGATGTTTCAAAGGGGTCAAAAGTGAAAATCTATACGCTCTCCATTAAATTTTCAGCAGCATCCTATAGTATCGAAGCAAGCTTGGATTAAAAAAGGTCAAGTACAAGAACAAAAACGTAGTGAAGGAAAAATAAAAAAATGCCCAGATTTGCAGTTAGTTACTGATGAGGAAGTAACTGCAGAAATTGATTTGCAGTTAGTTACTGCTGATAAAGTAATTGCACGAACTGAAGAACTTTCAGTTACTTCGGATGATGAACTAACCAAAACAATGAAAGCTGATTTGAACCGAGGTTCTTCATCTTGAATCCTAAGAAATCATCCAGCAGAAAATGTTATTAAAGATGTGAGCGAAAGAAGAAAAACAAAAGAAAGAAAAAAGGTATATTATCAAGAACTTACAGGCTACTTGTGTTGTACATCTTCATTCAAGCCAAAGAAAAACACCAGGTTTGAGATTCTTCGAGAGGCACAAGGAGAGTGTGCTTTATATTTTTGAATTTTTTTGTGTTGTTAAAAAAACAAAAAAAGGAAACAAAAAAAGATTTGTTTTTTTTGCTTCTTTAGTTTTATGTTGCTATTGTCGTCTCGTCTTTTTAGTAGTTTATTTTGTGACTTCTTTTTGGCTCTACCAAAGACTCTTAAGCTCTTTAATTGGTATAGATCTCTCTCAGGTATCTTTCTATCTTTCGGGCATATCTCTCAGTGTTTTGAATAATGGTAAATTATCATATTGGCTTGCTCATGATTCTTCGGCTGTAGCTATTATTGATTCTTATGATTATGTGTTTTGATACTATTTTGTCTCAAAGGGGAGACATCAAATTGTTTATAGAGAATGTTCTATTCAGGGGGAGATTTTAAGGTATATGTGTGACTATTCATCGTACTTTTTTGCATCTTTTTGTCCCAAGGGGGAGAAATTTGGATAATTGGTTTATTGGTTCTGTGGGTGTTCTTTGGAACTTCAGGTTGTAGTGAGGGAAAGTTCATATGACTTGTGAATTTGATACTTATATGTCCAATTATGTTATTCAGGGAGAGTTTCTTACTTGTGACAAATAATGCCAAAAAGGGAGAGACTATTAGATATATGGTATCTATCTTTTTATTTTGTTTTGGCATATTTATTATAATTGGACATATAAGATATTAATTAGATGATGATAACTAATCAAGTATCTTTGCTTAACTTGGATTCAAAAATTATTTGGATGATCTTCTAATGGTGGAAGAATTTTATCTTGGATTGAAGTCTATTTTAAGAGGTATTGTGACATATCACGTGGGTGTGAAGTTTTGGGTTGATTGGGTGGAAGTTATTGTTGAGAATTAAGTTGTTTGGTGTTAAAGTAGTGGCGAAAGGGCGAAGAGTATTACCATAAGTTTTACTATGACTTAAAGTGATTTTTTTGGAACATACGAGTTATAACTGATTTTGGTGTTGTACGTGTGTGTCTTTATTAGCTGCGTTTTTTTCTATTAGGGTGTTGGTGTGAGACTCTTATTGCTGATGGGTATCGTGCACTAATGAAGAGCTAATTAACGTATCTTGGATGTGGGTGCAACCTTGGAAGAGAAGTCACGTGTATGTGTGTAGACATCGATTGCTGGCTGCATATATGTGGATATTGGGAAGATAACGATCTTGGTTTTGTTTTTGGTCTCACGATGGTGGCTATGTGCGTGTGTGAGCTGATTGAATATATGCTGAAGTCCTTCGTGCGTTAGTTATTGATTAGGAAGAGACGTGATTTTCGTTTTTGTTTTGTTCTTTATGTGGTAGTGCGCAATGGGTATGCGTGAGTGTCTTGAAAAGCTGAATGAAGTGATCTTCTAGAAACATACGTGAATGTGGGTGTTAGTGAAATACAGACCTACGACTGTTTTGTGAAGAGGGTGCGTGTTTAGTGTAGTGGGGTATCGTTGTTTAATCCCAAGAAGAGTCCTCCCAAACATTAATTACAATAGATACGAAGGTTATTGACTGCCTAACGTAAATTGCTGAAAAAATAACACGATATGCATATGTGTGAGTGGCTTTTCAAGGCAAGGGTTGTTTAAGTCTCAATAAGGAAGACAACGTAAATATGCAGAGACTGCGTCAAAAGTGAATTGACGTGAACAGTGCAGTATGTGTCTTTTTAGATTTTTGAAATACAGCTAAAGAAGTTTTCGCGACTTGATGTTGGAGTTAGCGAAAATCAGTCCATATTATTGTTGCAACAACTTCCAGATTTATTTCAATGGAACTTAACTTTTCGTGAAGTAGTTCTTTTCTTTTGTCTCAAGTGTTTTCAATTTTGTTTCTAGTTGTTTTATTCACTTAAGTTATTCCTTAATTATTTGATTAATTATCTTTGATTAAGAGTAGTCTAGAAAAATTCTCTGTTGAGGTTAGTACGAAACGATCGTACTATTAGGTGTGAAAATCTTTCAAGGAAAGTGAAGTTAAGTGATATTGTCAAGTGTTGAGTGATACCAGCTCAGTAAAGCTTTGAATAATTCTATTGTATTTTGGTAAAAGTGATTAATCTAAATGAAGGCCCCCCAGACGTAAACAAAGAGTGACTAACTGCGTTATCAAATTTTTGGTGTTTTTATTATTTCGGTTTTGATTATTTTTATTTTGTTGGTGCTAAATAAGTTTGTTTGCAAAAAATTTGCAAAATAATTAACCCCCTTCAATTTCTCAATACCTGTTATAACTTAAATTTTTCTATACAAGTCAATAGCTAAATTCGATGGTAAAATACAAAGAAATTTGATACCAATTTATATCAAATATGAAATTTAAAACAGTATTATAAATAATAAAAAATATTTATATATAATAATAATGGGTCATAGTAATCACTTGCAGCAAGTAATCATTCCTAGTTGATTCCTTTTTTGCAAGTTAGACTACCCAATACCAAGGAAACTAAACAAAGGTAGCAGTGTTATGCTGTAATGTCAAAGTTGGGCATAGCATACACAATCTGAGGTTAAAGGTTACTATCCCTTCCCAGTAAGTACAGAAGCTGTACAAAATTTTATAATTTCACATAAATGCTTTTCATGTGCAAGAAACCTGCGACAAGGCCCCAGAATAAGATCTCCAAAATTACAAAAGCTAGGGTGCCCCACCTCTCGGAATGAAGCATCGCCTGGAGGAGTGATTTTGTGCCATCAACCTGCAAATAAGATTGTCCTCAATCAGTTTGTTCACTTTGCGTCAACTCCAAACGTTTCAGAATGCGAGCGTGAAACTTCCTTTTATGGACTAGGATTACAAAGAAATTCAACGTACACTTTCACACAAGTAATAGGTGATCAAGTGACTTTTGGGTCTTCTCCTCCTCCAAAAATATCACAATGGTCCACTTTCAGCCAAAAAAAGTAAATAGCTCGAAAAAGATAACTTTCGCATGAACTTTTTAGTTGTTGGTCAATAACCGATCCAACTGTTTCATACCAGTCTCTATTGTAAGCTGTGGAAGTTCTACTCTTGCAATAACTTTCTTCGTTGATAATAAATTATATTAACTTATTATAACAAACAAGAGAGAGATTTTGATTGCAAGGGAAAAATGCCGCTCCTAACTAGTAGCAAAAGAAGCAAGACATACCAAGTTGTTTTTTGGAGAACGCCAATAGAAACCTTGCAAAACTATCGGGCAAAGTTCAGATGCAGCCAAAGCAAAAATAATGAGCGCATTCATCCCCATCCACTGGAATAACACTGTGAGCCTTTTGAAATTCTTCACATCAACCTGCATCAAATTACGGTGTAGAGCAGAGATATTTTTCATGGCCGTCCAATTTTACAATTTCATCCTCTCAAAAAGAAAAATAAAATTGAGTAATAGTTTTAACGACCAAATGACACATAACTATTCTACATTTCAAGTTCACATTGTTGGTGTTGTAGTTCCCATCTCTAGTTACTTAGCCTAATTTATTAACAAGTTATCCTTCATTTCCTTTCTATTATAATTATATTCATGGCTCACTAATCAAAGAGCTCTTCAAACTACTCGCACACGTTAGCATATGACTTGTCAAAGAGCTCTTTAAACTATCAAGTTCAACCAGAAGTTTACATGGACTTAAAAGTGGAGTGGTAAACTCACCACATAAAAGATAATGGTTAGAAGCATGCCCGATGCTCCTGCCGTGATGCACATATAGCTCAATGTGTAAAGTGGTTTACATAATGGAATACCTGCAATAATTCACCACGTCACTAACGAAAGAGACAAAATCTTGTTGATAAGATTAGATGTGAACTAGATTAAGATGACGGAAATTTTACCAAGCAATTCCATCATATATCCGATTATTAGAAGTGGAAAAGAAGACATAGACCATAAAAGCAACCTCCGCATGTGGTCCTGCAGGAATGAGGAATAGATTCATCAGAATAGATCCATGAACAGCTCATCTAATCAATGAAACACGAGAAGTCTATATCTTATAAACGCACACAATTTTTTTTTATAAAAATAGTATACCTTATAATGGATAAGTATATGCCCAAAATGCAACCCTAAAAAGCATGTAACAGCAGCCATCAAGGAACTGAAAGGTTTGTTTAGTGAAATTAGCATTTCAACGCGAAAATGTAAAGCTGCAAAAATATTAGAGTGCAGGCCCTTTTAAAGTGTCTACAGCAACACAAACTCAGATGTCCACCCACTAAATTATATTGCAATGGCCCCAAAAAATTCATCTAATTTCTTCCAGCAGACACATGAAAGCCTAACACTTCTTTAACCATTGAGTGTTCAGAAGATAAATAAGGCAACTAATATTCGACTTCTAGTTGTGCATTGTTACTCTTCAAGGAATCAACAATTAATCTCACATTTCTTCTTATCGTTAAATACCTGAAAATTTTGCTTAATGAACTCAAATCTAATTTTTAAAATAGCTCCTTTCCATTTTCTTTTTATCTCCCTTCTCTTGATTTGCTAACAAAATCTGTGGGAACTGCTGTCAACATTGAATACCCATTTGCTTATTGTCCAAGCATTTCGGTTTCAGGTTCCTCTTTGATTAGGAAAACAATTAACTATTTGGTACTCTTGCTATGGAACACATACAAAACACAAAAATGTGAGAGGAAAAGGAGTTAGCCAAAACAAAATGATTATATAACCTTAAGATGCCCTCAGGGTCAAATGGAGCAAGGCACCATCGAGGAGCATCTGCTGGCAGAGGCCCATAATCGGGAGAATTCACGCTACATTGCTGTGAAAAGAAGGGTGAGAGACTTTACACATTAGTTAACTGATCCTGGTATAAGGAAGTAACTAGTCGTTATAGAAAAACCTAATTTAACACCTTGGTTCTTTTGTAAACAGGATGTTGATACAGATGATGTTCACCAAGAAAAAGTCGATCGATCAAACCAACTGCATTACAAGGAGGCTCAAGACTACCCCTTACTCCACAAGCCACCTAACCAAAAGGCACCATTATTTAATTTAGTCACATAGACTAAGAAAACACAAACATATAATAAAATAAAACCTTTGTGCGAAACTTATGTTAGAGAAAGCACTGGGGGGCAGTGTTAAAGGAAAGAGCTATCAGCCTAACATGACTCTCTAGATTCATGCACCAGATATGTGATTCAGATCATTATGTCACTTATTGGTCCCTAAACATTATTCAACAGTAATAGCTTCAAAGTCACTCCATGGTTTCTTAAAACGATAAAACCATGGTCAGCATCTTTAGTACTGTTTCCAAAATAGTTATGATGAACAATTTGGAGGATCCTCTCAGCAGAAACCTGAGAGAAAGTCACAAACTCACAAGTTGAGCACCAGATCCGTAACCAAATACATTGGTGCTTGAAGCTTCAAATTGCCAATTTGGAACATAAAGTCCATACAGCAAGCACATGTAAAGCGTGCAAAGCAAGCAAGCCAATATCCTGCCAAATAAAGCAAGTTTAAAGGTGAGTGCAAGAACATGAAAGCGCAAATTTATCCAGCATTACTGATGCCAGTTAAATCCTGATCAAGCTTAGCTCTCTTACTCTAGGCCATAGTCGCTTGTTAGCAAGTGAAATGGTACCCAGAGATACGTAAATTCTGGGTAATAAAACTAACCACTGAATGTTGTATTTCTTCACAAATGACATGGATGAGTCAACAATGACATTGTCCACAAGCCAGACCTCTGACAATGAAGCAACCAGATATCCAATAGATATTCTCTGTGATTAAAAAGCAGGTATGATCAGAAGAAAGTCATGAACAGTACTTCTTTTATGAAAATGCCACCCATTAAAGAAAATCATCAGGATTAAGTAGCCCAATTTTAAGAGGTTGACAATTTATTAAAATGCTGGCCAAGCTGAACAAAATTTGCATATCCATGCCAGTTGAAATTACTTCCACGATAATAGTATATTTTCTGCTCATGCTTGTTTTAGCAGCTTACCCACTACACTATAAGGACGCTTTCTGTTGCATATCACTTCTACTTAAAAGTCAAACCATCTCTAGTCCTAATACCAGCTACGTGTTTCCAGACTAAGTTCATGATTTTGAATCTCCAGTAAAAACTTCTAAAAATATGCTAGTTGGAGTTGCATAGCTAATGTTGGTAAGGAATGAAGCAAAGTGATTATAACTATGTATGGGATTAAGCATCATATCAGCATCAGTATCACATGAATAAAGGAACAAAGAATTTACAAAATTCTATCAGCAAACAAAATTTCAGGATAAAGGTTGCCATTCCTGTTAGAAGAATGAATTACATAAATGTTCAACAACTAATAATGTTGACAATATTACCTGTAGCACACCTAGCAGACGCATCTTGCTTACATCAACTCCATAAGTTAAATTGTCACGCCCATGGAAATACCCACCTAAATGAATTCCAAAATGGAAATTAACAAAGACTTTAGCAGGTAAATACTCTTAGTTCCTATTATCAAGACTAGGAAGCGGCATTAAAACTTCTTTTGTAAAATGAATAATTCATCCCCAAGACCATATCAAAATAGTTTATGCGGTCACCGGAGTTCTCATGACATACCTTGCAACAATAACCCAAGAAGAAATAATTTAAGTGTCCTCAATATGACTTTCTTGGTTGCGATCGGTTTGCTAGGTACTTTCTGCATGTACGCCCAAAATTATGAGAATTGACTGATTTGCCAAAACAAGTAATAAAATCCCGCACACAAAATACGGTAATATGCTGCATCCATATTATGATATTCACAACATTCCTGACATTTCCTAAGCTTTTTTTCAAGGAAGAATAACTTTACCTTAAAAACTAAACTGATGGAGACACCAACACCAAAGAGAAAAGCCGGCATCACAAAGTCTGCTAATGTCACCCCAAACCAAGGGGAGTGATTAATAGATGGAAAAGCACCACCAGCATCATCTACTAAAATCATGAGCTGAAAATAGATAAGCAGAAGAGATAATTAATAGAACAATTCTCTGCAAAAATAACCAAACAAACCAAG
This sequence comes from Erythroxylum echinodendron, assembly GCA_027575705.1. Lineage (NCBI taxonomy): Eukaryota > Viridiplantae > Streptophyta > Magnoliopsida > Malpighiales > Erythroxylaceae > Erythroxylum > Erythroxylum echinodendron. The sequence continues at coordinate 6,415,973 of JANZXR010000004.1, forward strand.
CTTTCACCAAGGTTCCAGTATAAGACAAGTTTTCAATGATACTGCTAAGTTCAATAAAGCAGTTAAAATCACAAATTTCCAAAAAACTGAAGGCAAATACTTGAATTGAATTTCCAAATATGGAAGCGAGAAGTCAGGTGGCCAACCGCTACAGTGAGACCACGGAAAACGTCAAGAGAGAGTAGACGCTGACTACGTGGCAGCGTAACGGGTTCGTCGGATGAGTTTGAAGGTGCAATCTCTCCTCCGTATCCGGTGAGAGGTGGATAATTGCTGAGAAGTGGCTCTCGAAGTTCATCCCTAGCGACGGTGATGGCAGTTGACGTAATTTCGCTGTCGCCGGTGGGATTGGGCTCTTCCATAATGCAAGTGAACTGAATCTTCAGTTTGCAAAACACAGGTAGCGAGCGTAATATAATGTTCCGAACTCGGCATTGACCATTTTCTCCTTGTTGAATGACAACATTTACCTGTTGTAACTAGTGAACGAGTTTAAATTATAGATTTGACGAAAATTACGTTTTGAATCAAACATTTATATCGAATTTATTATTTTTTAATTTCAAATAATGACCCACTATCTTAAAAATCTAGTCTTTTCATGTGCTGACGGATGACAAGTCGTCGACACCTTCTTTCTCGTTGAACGCCCCGACTTCCAATGATGGATTTAGAGTGCGTTTAGTTCAATTTTTGGAAGGTAGAAAAGTACTTTTTTTTATCGCAAAAGTTATTTTAAGGAAAAAAAAAAGTGTTTGGCTGTAAACTTCAAAAGTACTTTTGGAGTAGAAATAGTTTTTTGAAAAGCTAAAATACAGCTTTTTCAAAAGCTCAAATTTAAAGCTTTTCAAAAACACACTTTTTCATGTAGATTTTTTATATCAATTAATGAGCCTATTTTTAGTACTTTTTACCCTTATGCGTTACACATAATTCTCACAATATCCACAAACATATCTTCACGTTTATTTTGAGATTTATATAATATTATTTGAATTTTTTATATATTTTAATATTTATTTTTGAAATTAGTTTTACTTA
>JANZXR010000004.1:6422780-6433020 GCA_027575705.1 Erythroxylum echinodendron
CAGATACAACTTTTATGTTGTATTCGTTGGACGTCAAGTAGGAATTTTCACAAATTGGGATGATGTGAAATTGGTAATTAAGGGCTTTCCTAATGCTCGATTTAAGGGGTTTCGAACTTTGGTGGAAGCAGAAAGTACTTATATCATGGATCTTCATAGGCACACTGGCCCAAATGAAGAAATTGTTCATACCGCCAATGAACCGTTATCAATACAGAATCAATTTTCACTTACAATAACTGAACAACTAAATGAAATAGCAACATTGAAGACAAAAATGGCATGGAGTCAACGATTTTTACTCATTGCCATTGGAATCATTTTGGGTATTATTGTGAAGAAAATTCTTAATAAAATATAAGGCTTCAATGTTTCTTTAACCTATTATGTAATTAAATCCATGGATGCTTAGATGTTTTATTTACTTATTATGGATTAGAATTTCTTGGTTGCCGGATTGCTGACCCTATTATGTTATTAATTGCATGAATCCTTAGATGTTTTATTAAATTATTATGTCCTAAAATTTTTAACTTGTCGTATTTTTTTAACTGATTTTGTAATTAAATTCATGAATCCTTAGACGGTTTCTTAAATTATTATGGATTAGAAATTGTAACTTCTACGATTTATTTAAATTTATTATGTAATTAATTTTATAAATGCTTAGATGTTTTATTAAATTATTATGTAGTAGAATTTCTAACTTGTAGGATTTTTTTATTCATTAACTCATTTTATTTAATTTTTACGTTTCGCATTTCAATAAATATTTAGGTTGCTCATTTTATTTCATCCTAATTAAAAAATTACAAATACATTTTAAATAAATATTGATATAGTTATAAAATATTCAATAAACATTACAAATCCACTCCAAGGGAATTTTTGTCATTCATACAGTTTTTTTGTTCTGTCCATAGCAACCAAACACATTTCTGTCCTAAGACGCAGACAGTTTTTTCTGTTCTGTCCACCACAACCAAACACTTCACTGTCTTCAATTTCTGTTCTGTTTCGTCTTCAAATTTCTGTCCCGTTCCGTCTCTGCTTCCTGTGGACGCTAAACAAACGCTGCGTACTGTGTATATGTTTGTGGAGATCACTCGCTTAATGATTGAGATATTTTTTATTTTGTTATTTAGTTCTTTTTTGTTGTCTCTTTCTATTAAGATTTAAGCTGAGTTATTTATTATATATCTATATAGTTATATTTATTTATTATTTTTCATACGGGTCATTTAAAAAAAACTTTTTATTAATTAAGATTAACATGTTATATTACCTACTTGTCAACAAGATTTCTATTAAATGGCTGTTGACCTCGAGTAATATCTTTAAGCTTTTCGATGGGTATATGCAAAACTTTAACATACTTTAAGTCAAATGCAAAAGTATTTTTGTTTTAAATAAGTTCAAAATTTAAAGACAAAACTTAAATGTATTAATTGATAATTATTAGTTTATACCTAATACTCATTTTAATAAATTGACTTAAAGTCCTTGTTTTAAGTATATTCCAAATTTAAAGATAAAAAATTTAATATATTAATTAATAATTATTAGTTTATGCATAAATTTTACTTATTTATTTTAATAAATATTTTTACTAATATTTGTTAATAAATAAATTAAAACAATAATATTTATTTAATTAATTTATAAAAAGAATTGATTTAATATTTAATTATTATTAGTAATAAAAATAATTATATTAATATTAATAATTAAACATATTTTTCTTTTTAAATGAAATGAAAAGGCATTATAAACATGGATCGTATCTCACCCGTGATGACTTGATTACAATAAAAAGCCGACGATTTTATCTGCAAATGTAAGATCTTACGTGGTACATTTATACGTATTTAATTAATTATTTTAAAACGCATTTATCATAATATTAAATAGTGAAGAAACATTGTCATTAAAATATGCATGCCTAGCCTAATGCCTTTAAGCACTTGTTTTTGCTTAAAATAAATAAGTATATTGGTATTTTTATATAAATGAATAATTATTCTACACATTAAATTTAGACATTCACGGCGGCGGCTGTACGTTAGGGAGGTTTGCAAACTTCAAATTCAAAAATGACAGTGGCACTTCCCGTTAATAACACCCAAATCGAGGCCCACATTCCCAAAGCACCCGGTAGATGACGCTTCAAACCCTCTGCAATTATAACGCTGCACCACCTATCATTTCATTAAAAATCCCAAATCCAACCCTTTTGCTCTGCTTCGCTGCTGCTTGACACTCTCGCTCTCTTAACTCTCTTCCTCTTTCAATCTCCGTTCTTCGACTTTTCTGGGGTTTTTGTATTGAATTTCTACTTGTTCGATTCCATTCTATTCGATTCCGGCGAGTCAAAGATGTCGTTGAGACCCAGCGCCAGGACGGAGGTCCGGAGGAACCGGTACAAAGTGGCAGTGGACGCCGATGAAGGGCGGCGGCGAAGAGAGGATAATATGGTGGAGATCCGGAAGAACAAGAGAGAAGAGAGCTTACTGAAGAAGCGCCGCGAAGGACTTCAAGCTCAACAGCAACAGCTCGCCTCCTCTCTCACTAACTCCGCTCCAGATAAGAAGGTTTGTTGCCGGTTTTATTTTTATTTTACAGGTTCTATTTGGCCAAGTTTTAGAGTTTTACTTTATTCTTCACTATTTTTACCTTGTTTGGGTGAGTGTTATATCTTGATTTTGTTTGGTTCTTTATTAGATCATGAGCGAGGAGTACATATTCTTAATGTACTAGAATTGTGTTTGGATGCAGTAGTTAATGTGTCCTTAACATTGCATTGAGGGATTATTGGATTTTCGTTTTATGATTTTAAATATTTGAACTTATTCCTTATAGAATAAAGAAATGTTTACTCTACTGAAATTTGGAATAATGCATGTTATTTAGACTAGAAGGGGAAAACGTGATATGATCCATTGATGCTGTGGTTTAGCTTAGCGTTTAGAATATTTTTTTGTTGCACTTGGTTGATTTGAATTAATGTGATGCTGTTCTTAATTTGACTGCAGTTAGAAAGTCTTCCAGCAATGGTTGCTGGGGTTTGGTCAGAGGACCGAAATTTGCAACTTGAGTCAACCACTCATTTCCGAAAGTTACTGTCAATAGGTTGGTGCAATATTGTGTTTCTATATATCATACTGATGTAGCTTATGTGTCTAACAACTTAAGAATTATCATTTGCTTATTTACCTAGAGCGCTGCCCTCCAATTGATGAAGTTGTACAATCTGGTGTTGTTCCTCGCTTTGTTGAGTTTCTTGGAAGGGATGACTTTCCGCAACTTCAGGTTTCAATTAGTTATCTATGCTATTGTGTTTGGTTGTATGTGCAATTAATTTTAACCACTGAAGTCCATTTTCACTTATATCATTTGTTGGTTGATGTTCTTAGTTTGAAGCTGCTTGGGCTCTAACAAATATTGCTTCTGGGACATCGGAGAATACAAAAGTTGTCATTGACCATGGGGCTGTCCCAGTATTTGTTAGACTTCTAGGTTCACCCACTGATGATGTCAGGGAACAGGTATACGTTTCCTTTTCTCTATATTTCATTTTTACTTAATTTACTTTTTGTGTTTGCTTGCCCATTTTCATGTTTATATTTACTTCCATGTATAGCAAGTGCTTGTCTTGAGTGCCTTGGCACTATTGTGTCCTGAGGCCTGTTACATCTGGGGTATGCCTGTAGAACTGATAACATTCAAACTAGTTAAATACTTAATAAAATTCATCTTGTTGCAGTGCTGATGTATCTCTCTTAAATTTTAGGCTGTTTGGGCATTGGGAAATATTGCTGGCGACTCACCTAAATGTCGTGATTATGTACTTGGCCATGGTGCCTTGATGCCGTTGCTTTCACAATTTAACGAGCATGCAAAGCTATCCATGCTAAGAAACGCAACTTGGACATTATCCAATTTCTGCAGGGGCAAACCACAACCTTTGTTTGATCAGGTTTGCCGCTGGATATAAAATTTGGATGCAGTTAAGTGCTTTCTCTCTCTGTTTTTATTTGTTACTAATATATATACTGATTGAATGGCAGACAAAGCCTGCTCTTCCTACTCTTGAGCATCTTTTACACTCGAGTGATGAAGAAGTCCTCACAGATGCATGCTGGGCACTTTCATATCTCTCTGATGGAACTAATGACAAAATTGAAGCTGTTATTGAGGCTGGTGTCTGCTGTAGACTTGTTGAACTTTTACTGTGAGTTAGTCATATATTTCAGAGGATAGAAAAACACCATTTGTTTTAGTTATGAATGCTGATTTGCTCATTGCGCATTTATCTTCCTAGCCATCCATCTCCAACAGTGCTTATTCCTGCTTTACGTACCGTTGGAAATATTGTTACTGGAGATGATATGCAGACACAGGTATTTGTCTAAGTCTTTTCTGTTGTTTAATATTTCAATTTTCTAGTCAAATTTTTTTTTTTCAATGTTCTTCCGATGCTGTGTGTTTTAAGGGAAGAGTAACAAAATGGCTCAGGAAGAGGGGATGACAAAGATTTAGTTGTAGAACTACTATTCTGATTATATAGGAACTGATACTGTTCTTGAAAATAGCTAGAAAATGAAACTACAAACAGTGTGTTTTTGGACTATAACATGTACTTTAAGGTTGTAATCGGATCCTAGCAAGCCAACTGTATTGAGTCTTTTGATTCCTGCCCTCAGCATATGATAAACTATCAAGTTCTTCCCCGTCTTCTGAACCTGCTAACAAGTAATTATAAGAAGAGCATCAAGAAAGAAGCATGCTGGACAATCTCAAATATTACTGCTGGGAATGTATCTCAGATACAGGTTAGTTTACTGTTATTTCAGAGAGATCAGTAGTAGAGGTCTGTCTTCTTTCATTATGTTCCTAAATAGTTCTAGTGTATATATGGTATCCTAACTAATGTAATTGCATTGTCAATATTTGAACTTTGGTTTCCAATATTACACAGGCTGTAATGGATGCTGCTATTATTCCCCCCCTGGTCCACTTGCTTCAAAATGCTGAATTTGAAATCAAGAAAGAGGCTGCTTGGGCAATTTCAAATGCAACATCTGGAGGCACCCATGAACAGATCAAGTATATTGCCCTTTCCAGAAATATACTATAGAATCTTGATATTATGATCATGGTGTGTGTCCTCTTGGTCTATGCATTTGTTTAAAAGATATAGTTTCATCGTGTTTTATAGGTTTCTGGTGAGTCAGGGGTGTATCAAACCATTGTGTGATCTCCTGATTTGTCCTGACCCTCGAATTGTCACAGTTTGCCTGGAAGGACTTGAGAATATTCTGAAGGTTGGGGAAGCAGATAAGAATCTAGGCAACACAGGAGATGTAAATCTGTATGCCCAAATGATTGATGACGCTGAGGGTTTGGAAAAGATTGAAAACCTTCAGAGTCATGACAACAATGACATCTATGAGAAAGCAGTCAAGATTCTGGAGACTTATTGGGTTGAGGATGATGAAAATGAACCATTACCTCCAGGTGATGCTGCCCAATCTGGATTTCATTTTGGAGTAAATGGAGTTCCTTCTGGTGGATTTAATTTCAGTTAAGGTATTCATCTTTATTGTTCCAGAATGATTAAGTGTCAGATGCTGTTTGTCTTATGGGTGGCTGGCATCATTGTTGTAGGTTCGTAGGGACTTTTTGATTTCTGGCTCAACTGGCTTTCATGGGTCTGTTGCAATTACAGTTTTGGCTGGAGTGGGTCTTTCTGTGTGTGTCCCTTTCTAAAAGTTTCTCTAATTGACAACAATGCGAAATAGTGATTAGAAACAAGCAAACTAATTAGTGGTACTGATATGGTTGTTTGCCTCTAGTCCACCGCGAGTGATATATGTGGGGTGATTTGTTCGCCGCACTCTTTTCTTGATAAAGCAAATTGTAAAGAATTTATTTACTTACTCTTGACATCTATGGTTTGAACAGCCGAATCAAGTTAAACGGTGGAACGAAACTGAGAGCCCGGATACCTACTGTCGAAGCTGAGTGACTTTTTAGGCACTTTCCCCCTTAACATTGCATGTGATTTGGAAGTACCAATCGAAGAAGATCGCCACCAATGGGTCAAAACCGAAAATGTACTCTTTTTTCGCTCCCTCTGGCTGCTGTCCTTTGCTCTTGTCCATGTCTATTAGACGGGAGAAGGGTCACGCGTTCGGATTTTTCTCATACTTGCTTTACAGTTTGGGATTGTAACAGTAAGAGGATATATAAACAGTGTCTTCTCAAAGGTCTTTTTATTTCAAATAGTGATTAGTTTACGTTTCTCTAAAGTTTCGAAGAGGAAAAAACGATGGTTTGCGGGGTGATTTCAGAAGTCGGACAAGTGTTTTCACGTAAAACTTTTGCGTTACAATCGACCCCTGGATTAGGACGTAGCTACAGTGTTCCTCTTTAAACCTTCAGTGTACATGTCACCTCCTTGGTGCAATAGGGACTTTCGTCCTAGGTTTAATTCTTAGAAAAGAAAATGTTTGCTATAGATTAGATGGGCATGATTTCGAATTTCGCCAGATTTTCGAGTTTTTAGGACTTAAATGTCTGACGATGGTTCAAGTCCCTAGACAGTTTCTTGGAATTTGATTTCTCTGTCTTCTTTCGGATAAGACAGTACTACTGATTTGACAATGGAAGGAACGCTCCTTTTAGGTTCCCAAGTACACCGTTCGCAAACCGACATAGTAGTACGGTCATGCTCGCCATTCCTGCCATTTATTTGCCCGTTTTGACGAAAATGACACTAAGATCTGTGTAATCGCTTCAATTGTCAAGATCGTTGTAAGGCCGTGCTAATTTATATTTGAAATAATGGTGGAAATCACCACTACCAGTGCAAGGAGCTTGGAAGAAGCTCTGAACACTGATCGGCACGAAATGTGCAACTGGTGATCAGAAGTGTACTTTGCTGACTACAACTGGGATTCTGTTCGGTCTCCAGTTTCTCTTATGTATCCTTTACTGTTACAACTTTTCTAGCAGGCCATAGAATTAACTTGATTAGTTCCCATTTTCAAAAACATTAAGTTTGCGACAAGGACATGAAAAACCATCCATCTTCCATTGATCAATCGACAGGGCTGGCATGTTCCTGGTGGAGAACAGACACCGAGTTTGATGAACTTCTAAGAAATAAGTTTGACTTCCCCAACATTGCCAGTTTGTCGCCTAGACTCATAGTTCTGAGAGAGTTTGAAAGATTGGCTTTGATTGCAAATAGTGGACTCAACGACCTACGGTATAAGCTACAAACGTATCGTTCGGGTGATTTATGGGTTCCAACGGGAGGATTTCGAAAAGAAGAAATGGACATTCCACAAGTAATCACAATTCTGTTGGTGGGTTTCACTGGTTCTGGGAAGTCTTCGCTTGTCAACCTTATGTACAGTGTTCTTGGTCGGAGTGGAGTCTTACCTTTTGCTCAAACATCATTTGGTAAGTCGATCATGGAGAAAGGAACATATTTACCTTGAGAGCAATATGCTTGATTTTTAACTTCTTTTTTTTCTTACAGGAGATGCTTCCAAATACACGACGATGTATATGGAAGAGCATAACGTGTTGAGGTCGATGAAGAACGGCTTTTGCGTGTACGACTCTAGAGGCTTTCGTTATGAAAATCTGGGAGAGGGCCTTGAGGAATTGTCGAATTGGATGAGGGAGGGGGTGCACCATAACCAGCTTTGCTGGAGGTCCGGTGATTGTGATGTAATGAAGTACGACCCTGAAAATGTCAGTTCCAAATTTGTGCAGAGGAGAATAAACAGTGTTATGGTTGTGGTCAACTTAGCAGAGGTGTATAAAGCTTTAAAAGCTGGTGATTTCAAGCCGATAGAAGCTGTAACACGACTGTGCAACTTTCCTACTTTGAGGCAATGCAGTAAGCGTCTCATTTTTATGTCTGCAGTAAGCGTCTCATTTTTATCTCTCGTCAGCGGTGATTTATCTAAAATTCTAACTAGACTGTTTGCGAAAGTTATAATGGTGAAACAACTTAGAAAGCATCGTGTCAAAGGTTAGGCTTCTATCAGCATTTGAGAACAACATGACTTAATACATGGTCCCACTTTTGCTTAAAGGATACCGTCCATCTAATCTTCGATTAATAGTCAAGAGTCCCTTAACTAGTTCTCTACGAATTTTTGTTTACCCTCTTCTGTTAAACTCTGGATTGATCAAAACACTATTTCTCCAGCCTCCAATCATTTTCTGATCCAATTGCATTTTGTACTTTGTTTGCTGGAGCAATTCATCAACCTCCACTGCAACTTAGCAGCACCAGATGTATAAATGCATAGTACATTGTCAATTTAGGTTCAAAGTTTTTATGTTTACGAATGTGCTGCAAATTTTCATGTTTTTGCCAGAACTAGGTGTCTACTAGGTAAAATAAGAAGGCTTTGAATTTGATTGTGATTCAGATGAGAACCCTCTTCTGATATTGACACATGGTGACTTATTGCCAACCGAGGAGAGGATCGAGGGCAGGCTCAAGATATGTGAAATTCTAGGCGTGTCGGCCAATAACGGAGTCTATGATATCGTCTGTCTCACAGAGTATGGATATCTTGCAGAGGAATCGGACCTTGTTACTGCCTATGCTCTCACTGAAGTAGTCTACAGGGCACTGCTCGTCTCAGACATGAAACATTTTCCAAAGATGAACCTCCGGGAGAAGGCATTGCCTATTCTGTCGTGGCTAATGTGCCTAATCGGAGTCCTCTTCACTTTCCTTGTCGATATTTGCTCTAAACTTATTTTCCTCGTCGGAGTCTTCTTCGCTTTCCTTGCCGATGTTTGTTGTAAACTCGGACACTGGCATATGTAGTTAAGCTAAAAGAAAAGGTTGTGTAGGTAGTCGTGCTACAACAGCCACTGTATTATAATTAGTAGCAGATACATACTGCTCAAATGGGCAGCAATAATGCCCTCTTAATTTAATTTATTATATTATTATATAATTTTAATGTATAAATAAATATGGCTAATTTAAAATTTTGTAATCGTTATATTATTAAATAATTTTAATTTATAAATAAATATGACTAATTTAAAAATTTGTAATCAAATTATAAATATTTAAAATTTGTAATGTATACTTTATTAAAAAGGTTTTAATTTGTTATATTAAAAATGTATAAGTTACAATATCATCAATGAATAAGAAAAATTAGTCGGTAAAAATTTGGGATAAAAAATTTTAAAATTAAGAAAATGTATAGTGTAATGTGTTTGTTATAAATGTATAAAATATATCAACTAAATTTAAAAATTCAAACAAAATAGGTTTAAAATAAATAAATACTGTATAATTTAAAATTTTGGGATAGTATTATTAATATTCAAAATTTTAAATGTATAATAAGAAAAGAATTATGATAGAATTATTCAAAATATATAACTTTGAATATAAAAAAATGGTAAATTTAGTTAGTAAAAATTTGGAATAAAAAAATCAAGAGATAAAATATAATCATTTACCCTATGCAAAACTTAAGAATATATAAGTTAGAATGTAAAAAATAGGTTAGTAAAATTATTTATCTGACTGAAAAAATTTTAAAAATATAAAATATTTTGTTATTAATTAAATATTATAGTTAATTAAGGTAAAAAAAAAGGTCAATTGCTTAATTTAAAATGTTATGAAAAATTATAAATATTTAATGTAGGTAAGTATAAATATTATAATAAGTCCCACCCATGACTGGAACAAAGTTATTATATTTAATTATTTAAAATAATTAAGATAATGAAAAAAGTCTTAATATCTGATATTATTTAATGAATAAATGAATATTTTGCAATTTTAAAATTTGCGATCAAATTATTAGTATTTAAATTTTTAAATGTATATTAAGAAAGGAATTATGATAGAAATATTAAAAATATATAATTTAGAATACTAAAAATGAATAATTAAAATTAGGTTGTTAAATTTTAAATGTACATTAAGAAAGGAATTATGATAGAAATACCAAAAAATATAAGTTAGAATATTTAAAATGACTAACTAAAATTAGACTGTAAAATTTTGGAATGAAAAATTTTTAAAAAGTAGGAAATGTAAAGTGTGATGTATTTGTTATAAATGGATAAAATAGAAAATAAATAAAGTTATATCGGTGAGAATATTTAAAATGACTAACTAAAATTAGACTGTAAAATTTTGGAATGAAAAATTTTTAAAAAGTAGGAAATGTAA
>JANZXR010000004.1:6446420-6466650 GCA_027575705.1 Erythroxylum echinodendron
TTATTTTTATACTGAGTGTAATTTCCGCAAAGTGCTGTATTATTTGTACTCAAATATTTCAGTTGTAATAATTTTGGAAAAATTGTAAATGAATGGGAGTGATTGTATGGGCCCAAGCGGCTAATAAGAGCTTCTGTTAATTTCATTGTGTTGTAATAAATGGTTTTAAATAAAATGGGCCAATTTGAGTTGTCACCTTTCTGTACTTTATGTTTCATCGCTGAAATGAAATATGTTTTGTTTTCAGTTTAAGTAGACGAAATGTTTTAAGAAAAAAAGTGGGCCCAAACAAATGCTTGGTGAGAAGTGTATTCAAAAAAAATTTATACCGAGTTTTTAAATGTTAAGTGATGTGACACACCACCCTCGAGGGGCACGGATTCGGATATCACCATTGGTATCGGGTTTGGGTCCAGCAGAAATGGGGTGTTACACAGTAGCTATAATCCTCTCTTTGTCCTGAAATGTCAACCTACAATTTTGGGTGAGTTTTGCGAACTCAGATGAGATAACCACCATCAACGGTTCACTCAATTCATGCATCACATCAATACACGTAACATATTTTTCACATCTTTGCATATTCATGAAACATCACCTTTCACTTTTAGAACAATCATAATGATCATTTCATTCATGTAAAATACACGTATCAAATATAAATGTAATGCAAGTAAAACTCACTTTCATTTATTATTGTCGTTGTGACCGAGTGCCTCTTTTACTAGTCCATATCTCTTAGTGGATACCGAGCTGTATCAAATAATGTCCCATATCCCTTAGTGAATAGCGGCTACATTCACAACTAAGCCTGAGGCTCTAATCACAGTATGAGCTTTAAACTCTTTATCCTGGTGAGTCTGGTCACAACTTCTTTTATCTTTCATACATTCTAATACTAAAATGATTCATATTTCATATGTTTAATCGGTCACATGCTTACACATTCACATTCAAATCACATCAGACCCAAGGTTCGACATTCGACATCATTATTGAGTAACATATATTCCATCACATTCACATGCAAGGAGCACTTCAATATCACAATCATCAGATCAGAATCATCAGATCTCATGTCCAGAATTCAATAATCAAATCACATTCATAGATAATTCAGATCAAAAATTAAGCAAACAAATAATTAAGTGAAACCATCTAGGTTACTCACAGATTGCTTCTGAGGCTATTGCCTCAAAGTTCCGGCAATGTCTGGATGTTGACGTTCTAATAGCTCCTTTATAATAAACAAATACACATATAACACTTTAGCACAATTATAAGTATTCATTTATGCACATGTATGTATATGAAATATATACAATGCATGTTCATGATAATCCTGGGTATCTTTCCATTATTCTCATCACGTAATCATACATATTTCCAAACTCACATAAGTATCATTTGTACTTATGATTTATACCTCAATAATACCACAAAAATCAAAATTCATAACTCATGTCTTCAATTTAGATTTTTCCTAAGACACACTTTCGGGTCAACTTTCCATGATCAATATAATAATGACAATCAAGTAATTCTAGGGTACTTTCTTCTAGAAACTTGTTCTTCTACCTCTTAAATTTCTAATGACACTAAAATCATTTAATTTGGTTCAGTATCCTATGAGTTATACTCACAATACCACAGACTGTTTATAATTGAACTTTTGGTTAGTTCATTATCATACCCTCAAATTGTACAACTCATAACTTTCAATTCAGATTTCTATAAATTACAAACTTCATACCAATTGAAAGATAAGAGAATGAACTACAACTTTTGTGAAGATTCCTTTATCTGATTCAGCCTATATCTATTCAGTTTTTATGATAACATCAAGATATAATTTCTGTCTTGGGTAGAACTACACCCTCAATCAAGACTCAATTTCGCACTAGATTTTGAAAGTCTTAGAGACATAATTTAACTTAGAATTCTTCAAAACTTTGTATGAATTTATTTTTATTTTATTCTGAATTAAGAATTACCTCATTTGGACATCTATAGCTTAAGATATCATCAAAATACCAAGACATGTTCAATAAATAAATTTACGCATACAACCCTTAGGGTCGTGAGGCCCGTCGCAATCGTGACTCAGCAGCGATGTCAAGATTGCAAGCGACTTCCGCAATCACCCGTATAGAGTCACGATCGCGAAGTGACTACTTCTGAATAGCTACACTCTTTCTGTCTTCTATTTTTTTCCAAACTTCACTTCCATTTTACACCAAGAAAATGAGGTTTTTAAGCAAAGTCTTTTTCTAAAAAATTGTTAATATATGTCTTAAGTTTCTAAAGAATCTAAGTACATACAATTTGGTTCATTATTTTGAAAGTTATACACAATTTACTACATACTGTTCAGAGATAGAGACGTAATCCAAAACTCAACTTCAAGACAAATTTCAACACTTTTAGAGACAGAATTCAAACTCTATTTCTTCATGACAATTATAGCCATTCATCTATAGTTTAATATAAATCAGCAATCATCCTATTTAGATATCTGTAGATCAAGATATGTATAAAATACAGATGTATGTTCTATGAAAACACTACATCTAACACATTTCCAGCACACTTCATCATCAATTTCTTTCTAATTCATGTATTTTGCTTAGTCTATCACTTCTAACTTATATCCACATCATTTACTCTTCAATTATACCCCAATTATAGTTCAAGATCATCTATATACAATTCAAAATCCATGCTTGATCATATACACCAACAAAAAAACATATCATATTCAATATAATGACCTTTCTATCTTAAAAATTATCTCAACAACAACTTATCAAATATCAACAAATCATATACTCAAAACAAGACATCATCAATATTTATTTTTCATTCACCACACATACATATAAATTCATGACCAACCCATCAATCTCAAATTACTAATCATACATGTTCCATTTACACTAACCTATGAAGATCAACATATAACTTACTTAATTTAGCTCCAAATCCTTCAAGAGAACACCAACCCTAGCTTCTCATACAACTTACGTGCATCACTATAGAAGTTGGCAAGTTTCGGTTTTTCTTGAGGAAAAAGAAAGAAAACCAAAGTTGGGAGTAGCAAGTGGAGAGATAAAACAAGGTTTTCTTTTGGTGAAGATTTGATGAAAAACTTTATGTAAAAGAAGCAACTTTGAAGAAGAAAGCTACAAGGGAGGAGGAGAAGATGAAATCACCGAAAACCTAGTCTTTCAAAGTTAAGAAATCTTAACTTTAGACTTAGACACTTGTCCAATTTCTAAAGGTCTTAGCTAGTTTCCTAACTAACTAGTTCTTATTGAACTATTTCCTTTACTCCATCTTTAAGAACCAATTATCTCTAAAATAATTTCAATAACATTTTCTCAAAAATTCTAAACTCATCTCCAAATTTTCAAAAATCATTTTCAAAATTCTCCAATATCATTTGGTTTCTTATTTCTATTTTCCATTCACCAATTTACTCGCCAGGCGGCATTTTTCCTAGGATAATAAAATTCAGTAATTTCAGAAATTATTCCTAGAATTCACCAAAAATTCTAAATCACTTAATACATCCTCCAAATCAATTTTCAACATACAGAAACCTCAATTCTCAATAAAAACCACATTTATAATTTAATTATAAATCAATTATACCCGGAATGTCTATGAATGCATCTACAATTATATTCATATGCAAAAATTCAACATTCAAGAGTTTGAGCATATCATATAATGTATGAGCATGAAATGCATTTTCTAATTTATTAATAATCTCTCATATTTACTATTCTAGCCTCAACATAGGTAACGGAAAATTACAATAACGCCCTCAAACTCAAGGTGTCATAGAAGATAAGAGCTTAAGTTTAGAAATGAGATCTAGAAAATGCTGAGGTGGATGTGACTTTATGAAGATAACAACAATATGAGATTGTGATGAGTTAGGTATAAGTTTTATGATAACTTAGAAAACATGATGTTAATAAAGATGACAATCGATCTTGATATGCTTGGTCTATTCATGAAAGACATCGTTATGAGTAATTTGCATGGAACTATGGTTATCACAAAGAGAGGAACTATAGATGAGAAAGATACACTCATATTTTGAAGTAGTCATCGTATCCAGGGGAGTTTAGAGGTAATATCAACAAGAGATCTATATTCGACTTTCTATACTAAAGCGGGAGGCAATTGTTTGTTTCTTGCTATGCTACTAAATGAGAGATGTCCCCAGAAAGAAACAATAACTAGTGGCGGATCGGTGGGCCATTAGGTCCCCAATTAACATCAAAATAGGTTTGGTATTTCTTTAAGAAAGAGTTGCAAAAAAGAAGGCCACGAAATAATAGAGTACTTTCAACATATCTCAATATACAAAGAAGAACAGAAAAGTGATGGTGCATGTTGGAGAAATATTATAGAACTAAACAACTTTAGAAAGAGAAGTAAGTGATTTTATTGATCAACCTCTGTTTATTGACGAGTAATAGAACCAAATAAATAGGCTTTACAAGAGTTGTAATTTGAGCTGAAAACTAACAACATATCGGCTATAAAATCTAACTACTCAAACTAATTTACCTAGGAAATAGGAAACTAATTGCTAGTGAATCTCCTAGCTTATTTTACGGTAACGACGTAACAACTAAAGGAAGTTTGAATTAACTCTAACTTCTAACACTCTATCTTTATTCAAACTTGGAGACTCCCAATTATGCACAAATAAACTCATGCTTTTTCTGTGGTAAGTTCTTTGTCATTAAATCTGCTAGTTGCTTTTTAGTTCCACAACTCTCCAATCTAACTTCTCCTTTTGTCACCAAATCTCAAATGAAATCATGTTTGATTCAATATGCTTGGTACGACTGTGAAAAATAGGATTTTTGTCCAGCATCATTACTAAGTTCCTAGCACTCAAAATATCAGTTGCTTCGACTCCCCAAATCATAGAAAATGCTCCTTAACCACACTGCTTGGCAAGCAAAGGCTGTGGTTGCCATATACTCCACCTCAATAGATAACAAAGCTACTATGGCTTGCTTTTTAGAACACTAAGAAACTGTAGTTGTTTTAAGAATGAAACAATTTTCGAAAGTGCTTCGTTTGCCTTCAATCGAGCTAGCCTAATCAATGTCTGTAAAACCCTTGAGGATAAACTTATCTGTTTTTCAAAACTAGATGCCAGACCCTTTTGTGCTAGCTAAATAACGAAGAACTCTTTTGGCTACACCAAAGTGATGTTTAGGAGATTGGTGCATAAACTGTGAAAGGATACCAACTGAAAAACTTATGTCAGGACGAGAATGAGTTAGATATATAAATCAATCTCCCAATTAGGCTTCTAAACAAGCTTCCTTCTACTGCTCCTATATCATCTTCTACCTTAAGCTACTCATTAATATTCATAGCTGTGATGGTTGTTTTGCATCCTGTCATGTTAAAATTCTTAAGGGTATCTTCAACATACTTCTTCTGTGATATGAAAATTCCAGCATGTGTTTGAACAATTTCTAAGCCTAGAAAGTAGCGTGGTTCTCCCAAATCCATCATCTCAAACATACTTTTCATAGACTTATTAAACTCAGATATAAGATGTTATAAAGAATCAATAGATATATCATATCATCGACGTACAGACTTACTATCACCACATCATTCATACCTTATTTTTTCTAGATACAAGATTGGTTCATGCATACTCCTTTTGAATATATTATTTTGAAAGAACTCATCGATCTTTCCGTACCGCGCTCTAGGAGCTTGCTTCAACCCATAGGGTGCCTTTTTCAACTAAAAAACTTTACCTTAATTCCTTGAATCTTCTGGGGATTGAGTTACATACACTTTTTCCTGTAAATCACCATTTAAAAAGCCATGTTTTGCATTAAATTGTCCATTCCTTATGCATTGCAAATGCCAAAATAAATCTCACCATTTCAAATCGAGCTACTGGCAAGAACATTTCATCATAATAGACACCTTATTGTTGAGCATAACCTCTCAGTAGAATTCTTGCCTTATGCTTTTGAATACTCCCATTTTTCAAGAATCTAGTTTTAAAAATCTATTTTAGATTGATAGCATTTTTACCTTTAGGAAGATTAACTAGTTTCCAAGTATGATTTTTCTCAATAATATGAAGTTATTCTTCCATTGTTCTCTGCCATTCCTTCTCTTTCATTGCTTCCTCCACTGTGATTAGATCCCCAATAAATAGAATCAATGGTTTTATCACCTCTCCTTCAATTTCAAACCAGCACCGAGGAATTCTGCCATGCTCATTTATGCGGAGTTGGGTTGATTCATTAGGTGAAGACTCTTTGAATGAGGAAGTTTTGCTTAATAGTGGATTTGATCTTGCTAGGGTTAACTTTGTGAGCTGTTAGGAGATGGTGGTATTATTGCCTCTTTATTTACTGCGATGTCTTCCCCTTCGTTTGTTTCCACTTGAGCATTTGACTTCTTGAGTTTTTCTTCCCATAAATAGTAGCCTTGTTCATCAAACACAACATTCCTACTTACTGAAATCATACTACTTAAGGGATCATATAATCTGTAAGCTTTAGATTACGAGGAATAACTGATGAAGATGTATCTTTGTGATTTCTTTTCTAGCTTATGTCTATCAATTTTATGAAAAGCATAACATATGAAACCGAAAACACATAAGTGACTCGCCGAGGGTTTATTGCCATTCCAAGCTTTATATGACTTCTGATTCCACATAACCTTCATAGGAGATATGTTAAGAAGATAAACTGCCGTTGCTATACCTTTAACCTAGGAATTGTTAGAAAACCCCTTTGGTTTTAGCATTAATCGAGCCATCTCAACCCCCGTTCAATTTTTATGCTCAACCACCCCATTTTGCTCCAAAGTGTATATGGTTGTCAGCTCTCTTTTGATTCCTTGGTCTTCACAAAAAGTCATAAACTCTGGACAAAAACTCTCGTCCATGGTCGATTGGAAGCACTTAAGATCTTTTCCACTTTGTTTTTCTGTCATAGCTTTAAATTTCTTGAAATATTCAAAAGTCTCAGAATTGAATTGTAGAAAATACACCCAGCTCATTCTACTAAAATTATTAGTGAACAATGGAAAGTACTTACTTTTAGAAAAAGATTCAGCCCTTATAGGACCACAAAGATCGATATGAACGAGTTCTAACATATCTTCTACACATGTGGACTTGCCAATAGAGAATGCTTTCTTGGCTTACTTCCCTATCATGCATTCTTCACACATTTTCTATAGAGGCATGATGAAAGGTAAGTTGCTGACTATGTAGTTGTGTTTTAGCAGCTGTAGACTCTTGACATTTAAATGCCCGTATATGAGGTTCCATAACCTACTTTCTCCCATTGTCTTGTTTATTATGACTGCATCTGTAGAAATATTAAGGGGAAACATCCTATTGGAAGACATGTAAGCACATGTTAGAATTTCATCTTTATGTTTTGTCAAACGTTTTGCATTTTCAAACCCAACAGAATAACCTGAATCGATCGGTTATCCCACACTCGGTAAATTATATGTAGGACATAGAGCAAAGTGAACATCTTTAATTAACTTATTTTGGTTACCTATAGATACCATTGCAGTCCCTCGGCCTTCAATTTGGGGCTCTTGTCATCACCAAGCTGAACATCTGAACTTATTGATTCATCAAAATCCTTGAATTTGGATTTGTCACTAGTAATGTGATGCGAGTAGCCACTGTCAACATATCATATATCACTAGCAACAATCTCTGTGCTTGACCAAACTATGAATAAGAAGTCCTCTTGCTCTTAATCCTCCTTAACATAATTAGCTTCTTCTGACTTGGATCAGTAAAATTTATGTGTGTCCATTTTTGTTACAATAGGAATAGTGTCCAGAACTATTACTTTCATGGCATCGGCCTCGACCTTGAAAACCTGCTCTACCTCTTCCTCTAGCATGTTGATTTGATAACTCCCACTCCCCTTTGATCTAAAATGCCTTTTCTTCTTTTGTTGTAGTAGTTCTATTGATCTTGGACTCATGTGCTTGTAAAGACCCCATTAATTCTTCAGACGGAAAAAAAAGACAAATCTTTCGACTCCTTAATTGTGGCTACTATATAATCAAATTTAGTAGTTAAACTCCTTAAAACTTTAGTCACAATAATTTCATCCATGATTTTCTCACCATATGAATGCATTTGACTTATGATGGAAGAGACTTTTGTAGGTGTTCTTGGATTGACTCATTGCCTTTCATATATAAAGTTTCAAGATCTCGTTGAAGAGATTGAAGTTTGACTGTAATTTCCTTTTTTTTGATCCTTAATATTCAGTTTTCAAGATTGACCAAACTTGTTTGGTCGATGTAGTAGCAGCTATTCTGGAGAATAATGATTCATCCACTGCTTGTTAGATGAATAAGAGGGCTTTTTCATCACATTTTTATTGTCTTTTAGACAAGTCTCATCATCGTTGGATTCTGCAACACTTGTTTCCATGAGATCCCAAAGATCCTAAGATCTGAATAGCATCTTCATCTTTATACTCTAAAACTCATAGGAGTCAACTTTGAAATTAGTATCTATGGTTATGAGACACTGAGAGTGCTTGAAGTTGATTCCATTCTTTTCAAACAAGAAGAATGGTACATTTAGTTATAAGAGAACCTGGCTCTGATACCACTTTGTTGGAGAAATATTATAGCACCGAAAAACTCTGGAAAGAGAAGAAAGAGATTTTCCTGATCAACCTCTATTTATTCATAAGTAACAAAGCCTATTAAATATGTTTTACAAGATTTATAATTTAAACTGAAACTAACAACTTATTAGCTATAAAATCTAACTATTCAAAGTAATTTACCTAGGAAATAGGAAACTAACTGCTAGTGAATCTCCTAACTTATTTCACGGTAATAATGTAACAACTAAAGGAAGCTCAAATTAAATCTAACTTTTAACAGTACAAGGGGTATATATGAATTAGCTTGCGAAGTGAATATCATGAGCAATATCTAGATGAGAGATAATAAGATAGATAAGATTTCCAACCAATATGCGGTAAAGCATACCATCAGTAAATCGATTCCTATCAATAGTAAAAAGATGACCATTGGAGTCAAGTGGAGTGTTAGCTGCCTTAGATTAGTGATGTCACTTTGAGAGATGAAGTCAGTGGCATACTTGTCTTGTAACAAATAGTATCCAGTTTCATTAGAGGATTCCTCAAGACCCAAAAAATAACTCAGGCTACCCATCTTTTACATCTCAAACTAATGATGGGTAAATGATATAAGATGGGAGATACTATATGTATTATCACCATTTATTATCATATCATCCACATAGAGAAGAAAAAGAGTTTACCATTGATTAATTTTACAAAGAAATAAGGCATGGTCATAAGAGCAGGATTGGAAACCAAGATTTCCAATAGTGGAGCCAAATTTTGCAAACCAAGCATGATGAACTTGTTTTAATCCATACAGGGCTTTACGAAGACCATAAACCTTATTGGGAGAATGATCATATGCCCTAGAGGAGCTTAAATGTACACTTGTTTTGTGAGATCTCCATTTAGAATAGCTTCCATCTTTTACTAGTAGTTATAGCAATGATATTATGAACGGAGGCTAATTACACTATAAGTGTTAACATTTCCTTATAATTAATATCATATTATTTAGTGAATCCTTCAATAACAAAGTGGGCTTTGTATCTTTTTATTGATCCATCCACTTAAGTCTTAATGTTATAGACCCATTAGTAACCAACAACTTACTTATTTGGAGATAAGCAAACCAAGGCCAAAGTATTTGTATGGGAAAGTGCCTATAGTTCTTTCATCATTGCTTGCTGCCATAAAGGATCAAAATTGTCCTCATAATAAGTGTGAGGATTATATAGAAAGAAAATATTGGTATAAATATAGAAATCATGAAAACAGACATAAAGTTAACTTACACAATTGGTACAAAAAAGTAATGGCCAGGGGAAGGTTCTAATGAAGGATGTCGTTTAAATAATTTGATGGCTCCATAATTAAAGAAGATGCAATGGGACTAGGTGTAGTGGAGTCAAACTACATAGGCTACTGGAAGGACTTGAAAGAGAAATGTTAGGAAAAAGAAATATGGTAGGATCAATGAAGAAGTGACTTGGGGGTTCACTGACTCGAAACTTTAAAAAATTTGAGAACATCTTATATTCCCAAAAGGTTACATGACGAGAGATATGAAACCCATATGACAAAAGGATCCTAACATCTATATCCTTTATGTTTAATACCATATCCTATGAAGCAACATAGTTGTACTCGTGGTTTTGTTTTGGTATACTCATAAGACTATAAGAGGACAAAACAAACACAACTAAAAAGTTTGAGATTTTGATAATCAAGATATAACTAAATAGATGCTCATACAGAGAGATATTACTCATAACTAGATAAGTGATACGATTTATAGTATATACAGTAGTAAGATCTACTTCTTCCTAAAAATTTTCTAGACAAAATGAAGATATAAGTAGGGCTCGAACAATATCGATGATGTGTCTGTATTTTGTCCTACTCAACCATTATATTGAGAGGTATTTGGATAAGTTCTTTAGATAATGGTACCTTGTTGAGAAAGAAATTATATGAAATCTATATCTTTGTATTCCATGACATTATCAGTGCGAAGTATTATAATATTATAAAAAATTATGAATCATATTAGCAAAACGAGAGTAAATAGAAAAAAATTTAGACTTATATTTTATGAGATAAATCCAATAATAATAATAAGAGAAATCTTTAACAAAGATCATATAATATTTTAAACCACCCATTGTATTATGAGGAGAAGGTGATAGCCTGTCACTAACAACCAAATAATAAATTCCTAACTACTAAACTATGCAGAAAATGGTGAGCTAGGGTCGAACCACTGAGAGATAGGATGCAAATGCTATTTTAAATGTCGTAACAAAAGAAAACAAAACACTCAGAAAAGATGACGATGAGATAACTAATATGCAATGAACATAACCAAAAAGACAAGCACAAACTAAATTTCGAAAAGTCTAATAACAATGGTAAAAACATTGTCTGGAGATATCTTGGGGATTCTGGGATGTTCATTGATCCTTGAATCTAAATAAAAGGTACTCTCATCATGGTGTTAACCTATAGACTTGATTAAACTCTTGAAACCTTAATTTCTCTAAAATAAGCAAAACTAGTAACCTCTAGAAATGCCCATGATCTCCACTATAACCAAGAATAGGCTCTCTAAGTTTAATAGCAAAGGTGCATTGGGTACTAAGAAACAACTAACTTAGGCCACCTACTCATAAGCTCAGAAGGTGTAACCTAAAGGTATAGGATCCTAGATTAGTAGATTAAGTATCTTGACAAATTCAACTAACATATTGCTACTTCTGGGAATTGCTATAGACTATTAAATATCACACGCTTAACCCTAGCCTTCAAATTAGAAAATTACCTAAAGGATGATTAAGCCTATAAGCCATTCCGAATTTATGACATTTATCCTAAATCCCAAACCAACCTAGACCTACAAGTACCAATCTAGGATAAGTTCAACTCCATTCCCACAATTTCCATCCCTTCACCCTTATAATATCTTCAAACCCTAAGTAGTCTATCCACACATGTTCATATAAAGCATAAAGCACAATTGATATTAAATAAATAAAGCCCATACTCAATTAAATAAAATCAAGACTGGAAATTATAAATGAAGTAATAAAAACTGAAATTCAATACTAAGTTAATAGAAATCAAAACTCTTTATGCTAACAAATCACTAATCATATCCCAAATTGCAAAAGCTAAACTAATTGCATCAAAATGAAAATTCCAACACACATAACTTACACAAACACCTAAATTAATTGAGCATAAACCTAACAACATGCATAGATCCTAACTATTGAGCACAAATTAATCAAAAGTATCACAAATAAGCAAAAACCGCCATAACATAAACCATTAAACATTCTAATACCCAATAAATTCAGATCTGCAAAAACATATAAATAAACTTAAATAATCAATATTCAAACTGGAAAATTGTGGGAATAAACATCCATTGGTATATCACAAAGGTTCGTTGCAAAATTCATGAGTTTCAACTATAAAATCCATCAAACATTCATTCTAAATATTCTAGCACATATAAAAATGTGATTAACACTAAGAAAGCTCTAAACTATTGGAATGGATAGATTAAGACATATGAAAAAAATCATTGAAAAATGAAATAAACTAGCTAAGCATAAACAAGGTAATAAAAACTTATCTGCTCCTTCCTTCTCTCTTCTTCTTCTCTCTCTTCTTGAAGTTTTCCAAAAGTGGCAGATTGTGTAGCCCCCTTTTTAGGTCATTTCTCTTACTTTTATAGTATTTCTCATTTAGCAAAAACCCTTAGATTTTCCCATGCCTAAAATGTCTAAAAAGTCCTTTGAAAACTTGAATTTAGAAGCGACCCTTAGTCTCTCTGTGTGCAGGCCACGATCGTGGCTAGTTTATCTACTCTTTCTCACGATTATAGCTGACTCCCCATGATCGTGGCCAATTTCTACTCTCTGTCACAATCGTGGATGACTCCCTACGATCGTGGCCCTGTGCTTAAGCTTCTGTTATGATCGTGACCCTGGATTATTTTCTTTTTTCTTATTTTTTACTTAAATAACACTAAAACAATAAGGAAACAATAGCAGCACAAATCAATAAATCACAAGTATAAGTGCCTCTTAAAACATCTCAGAATTGAATACAAAATAAAATTCACTAAATCATATACATCAAATGCTCACTCATTACTTCATTAAACTTGTTGCAAGGTAAGGCTAATGGGTTTTCGGGTTTCAATGTAAGGTGACTAATTCAAAAACAAACAAAGTTAAAGGCTCAAAGGGGTTGGCAAGGAAAAAATGAGTTAGTGGGTTATTTAAGCTAGGGGTTCAAAATAAAGAAGGCTTGGATCATTTTCATAAAGCAAGCATCTCGTAGATTCAAACTGGTTCAATGCAAGTTCTGAAGGTAATCTTCCTAGGGGAGCATCACACATAACAAAAAAACAAAATGACTATGAAATGTAGTCATATAGGCTCAAAACCTTGCATGTGCTTATATGAAAGTCCATCAAAATTTGATACATTATCTAATCACGCAAGTATCAAATTATTGATTGTGTTTAGGCAACTAACTACTTCAATCAATCTATATGATTCACCTTCCACTCAAGCTACCTAAGGCTGTATTTGGATCTGCAGTGCGGTGGGAATAAGTACTTATCCACCACAGTTTTCAAACGCAGTCATGCGTTTGGATTTGCAGCCGACAACCGCAGGTTGGAGAAAACTGCGGTGCCACCGCGGAAATAGATAAGCAAAAAGGGGGTTGCAGTAAGAAACTACTTATGCGGTGAAAATTTTACCTTCCAATAATAACCTCATGATATTTTATTATTTTCCATTATACCCTTAATTAATAGAAGGAAGTTTTTACCAATAGTATTTAAGTAAGGTGGAATATTTTATTTATTAAATTTATTTTATATATTTTCTTATTTTAATTTAATAATTTAATATTTATAATTTGAATTTATATGACTAATAATGTATTTTTTTAAAATATTTATTTACTAAATTTATTTTATTTATTTTTATTTTTATTTTTTATTTTATTATTTATAATTTTAATTTTATATGACAAATAATATATTTTTAATTATTTATACAATAATTAATAATTTATTAAATCAATAGACCTTTTAGTCATTTTATTTCTTTTCAGCAACCGCAACTGCACTTGCCAAACACCTATTTTCACGTTTCAGCAGTTACCAAAACAGCAATCCCAAACACATAAGTACTTATTGAAAATAAGTACTTATCATTTCAGCAGGTTGGTTTCAGCAGGTTATCAACCGCCACCGCTCTCCCAAATTAAGCCTAATTCAAATTCAAGAACACAACTCAATTCTCAGTCTAACTACTATGACAAAATGGCTTGGATCAACATCCATCACAATTCAAGTGCAAAAATGCAAAAATTTCAAACGGGCCCTACCCTCACACTTAAATGGAAAATTATCCCCAATGTCCTAAAATCAATAAAAAAGCAGAATTCACAACTCTGGTCTTGCATTAGTAAAAACAAAATAGATAAAAAGAAAATAAGTTACTCAAATGAAGGCAAACTGAAACAACAAAGAACTAAAATGAAAGGATAAGGTTGGAGTGCTTCCCAACAACCGTTTAGTTAAGGTCACAAACTCGACCCCTATCAACCGACATTAACTAATGTATGTTGAGGCTTCAATCTCCATCACCTCCACGTTGTGCATCAGAAATCCCTCAAAGTAGGGTTTTAGATGATCTTCATTGACTTTAAACTCTTTCCTTGTCTTGGCACTTCTGATCTCCACTACTCTATAGGGATATACCTGGGTAACCTCAAAGGGACCTATCCATCAAGAGCGTAACTTACCTAGAAAGAGTTTGAGGTGTAAACGATAAATAAGTACTTTCTGACCCACCACAATTGTCTTCCTAGAGATGTTGCAATCATGGAATGCCTTAGTCTTCTCCTTATAAATCTGGGCATTCTCAAATGCTTCATGTCTCAACTCTTTAAGCTCTTGCAAATGTAATCTTTTGCGACCACCAACAACTTCTAACTCCATGTTACAGTTCTTCTTTAATGGAAAAGGAAAGGTCACTCTCAGGAAGATGTGTATGGATTCCTCACTCGCTTTAACGAAATCTGGTGCGACTTGTAGTAGGAGAAAAAAAGAAAGGGTTAAGTGGAGAAAGTAACAATCCTCTATTTTCCTTAGCAAATTTATACAAACGAATGTATTTTGAGGAACTGTGGGACATGAAAACCGATAAAAGAATGAAAAAGATCAGCAAAAAAAATAACATAAGAAACAAACATTAACACATGCCAACTCCCCAATAACGCCTCCAAAAATTTGATAGCTTGTTGATAACTTCAAAATAATAAATTCCTAACAACCAAACTATGCAGAAAATGGTGAGCTAGGGTCGAAACACAGAGAGATGGGATGCAAATGCTATTTCAAATGTTATAACAAAATAAAACAAAACACCCTGAAATTATGAAGAAGAGATAGCTAATATACAATGAACGTAAACAAAAAGACCAGCACAAAGAAAATTTAGAAAATTCTAATAAAAATGGTAAAAAAGTGGGCTGGAGATATCTTTGGGATTCCAAGATGTTCATTAATCCTTGAATCTAAATAAAATGTATTCCCATTATGGTGTTAGCCTATAGACTCGATTAAGCTCTCGAACCCTTAATTTCTCTAAAATAAGCAAAACTAATAAGCTCTAGAAATGTCCCTATTCTCTACTATGACCTAGAGTAGGATCTCTAAGTTTAATAGCGAAGATGCATTAGGTATTGAGAAACAACTAACTTAGGCCACCTACTCATAAGCTCGAAAGGTGTAACCTAAAGGTATCAGATCCTAGATTAGTAATAGATTAAGTATCTTGACAAATTCATATAACCTTTTGCTACTTCTGAGAATCACTAGGAACTATTACATATCACACGCTCAACCCTAGCCTTCAAATAAGAAAATTACCTAAAGGGTGATCAAGCCTACAAGCCATTCCTAATTCACGACATTTATCCTAAATCCCAAACCAACCTAGACCTACAAGTACCAATTCAAGACAAGTTCAACTCCATTCTCGCAATTTCCATTCCTTTACCCTTGTAATATCTCCAGACTCCTAAGTAGTCTAGCCACACATGCTCATATAAGGCACAATTGATATTAAATAAACAAAACCCATACTCAATTAAATAAAACTAAGGTTGGAAATTATAAACGAAGTAATAAAAACCGAAATTCAACACTAAGTTAATAGAAATCAAAACTCTTTATGCTAATAAATGACTAATCATACCCTAAATTGCAAACACTAAACTAATTGCATCAAAATGAAAATTCCAGCACACACAACTTGCAAAAAAATCTAAATTAATTTAGCATAAATCTAAATACATGCATAAATCCTAACTATTGAGTACAAATTAATCAAAAGCATCACAAATAAGCCAAAACCCATAACATAAACCATTAAACATTCAAATATCAAATAAATTCATATCTACAAGAACACATAAATAAACTTAAACAACCAAGATTCAAACTAGAAAATTACAGGAATAAACATCCATTGATATATCACAAAGGTTCATTACAAAAGCCATAGGTTTCAACTATAAAGTCCTTCAAACATTCATTTTAAATATTCTAGCACATGTAAAAACGTGATTAACACTAAGAAAGCTCTAAAGTAAAGGAATGGATAGATTAAAACATATGAAAAAAGGCATTGAAAATGAAATAAACTAGCTAAGCATAAAGAAAATAACAAAAACTTTATGCTCCTTCCTTCTCTCTTCTTCTTCTCTCTTATTGAAGTTTTCCGAAAGTGGTAGATTATGTTGTCCCCTTTCTAGGTCATTTTTTTAGTAGATTTTGTAGTCCCCTTTCTAGGTAAATTTTCTTTCTTTTTATAGAATTTCTCGTTTAAGGAAAACCTTTAGATTTTCTCGTGCCTAAAAAGTGCAAAAAGTCCCTTGAAATATCGATTCTAGAAGTGACCCCTTATTTATCTGTGTGCAGGCCACGATCGTGGCCCTTACTGCACAATCATGGCTAGTTTATCTACTTTTTGTCACGATCATGGCTGACTCCCCACGATCGTGACAGAAGCTTGAGCATAAGGCTACGATCGTGGGAAGTCAGCCTCGATCATGGCAGAGTGTGGCCCTGGATTATTTCCTGGGTATTCTTTGATTCTCCTCCGAATGCCCTTGATGGTTTCTCCTCCATGGATGGCTCTCTAAATTTTGTCAAACTTCTTCCTTTTAGCATATATTTGTGTCCAATCCTTTAATCTGTATGTAAACACAAAATGAACACAAATTGAGTATTTAAACACAAAAATAAAAAATACAATGAAATGCACAAGAAAATATAAAATAATTCAATCCTATCAGTAGGATCCTAAATGTGAGAATGAATCAAATCAAAAGGTACAAAGGAAATTGAATCCTTAATAAAAAAGGTAAAACACAAGTTTTATAAAGCTGACATAAGATACAATTATAGTTTTCAGTTTTAACATATCCTAAAGAACAAATATAAATTAAAGATCTTAATCTAGCACTACAAGAAATCATACGTTAACAATGAAAATTTATTGACAGACATAATTTCATAGCTAATTACTGATGGAAAAATACTATCTGTCGGTAAAACTGTCATGAAAAATATCAATTTATGATGGACACAACTGTCGTCGGTAAAGGTAGAGGGAAAACATCTTCGCAAATTTTTTGATAAAATATAGCGACTACAAAACCATACCAGTCAGCAAAAATTGCAGGAATGCTTCCTACAATTAAATAACATCAGAAATGTGCCGAAAAAAATAGTTCTGTCATTGAAATATGCTTTGTTTAATAGCTAGCGTCGATTGTTTACCGACGGTATATATTCTGTCATTATTTTTTAGACAATCCTCACTATCCATCGTTAAAACACTACAAAAAACTACAAATTACCGACGGAATACTTAATCTGTCGCAAAATAAGGCAGCAACACCTGGCGCTATAATTGGTGAAATTGAATACTAATGGAAAATATGTTTTGTCAGTAAATGATGAGATGTTCATAAATAAAACGGCGTCATTTGGTTTTAATCCAAACGACGTCATTTTATTTATCATCGTAACCCGACCCCCTCCCCCTCTACTATTTTTCTTCTATCCTCCCTCGGCTGTGTCGATTTTCTCTAATTTTGGTTGCTTCCACCATCGGTTTCTACCTGGTTTTTGGCCCATTGTGTTCCATTTTCTAGTAAGCTCTCTATTGGGTTTATTTTGTCTCCAAAAATTGAAGCTCTTACATGGTTATATATATGTATACCGTGGGTGGGTGTTGGGTGGTGAGTTTTGTGTTAATTGTTAGTTTATGCATTTTTTTGTGTCATTGTTGGTTTATTTATTGTTTACATTTATTGTTGTTGGTAAACAATTAGTACAAGAAATGCCATTTTTGAACGAAAATTATCGATGGAAAACACAAACATTTTGTCGTTAATACATATTACCGACATAATTTACCGCTAGACGAAAGCGTCGTAGATTCGACCATAGCTAATACTTACCAACGGTCAAAGCAGATTCAGTTGGTAACTTTACCGATGGTAAATTTTCTACCATCGGTGAATTTAGCGTCGGAATATTACCTTGTCGTCGATAATCGATGGTTTGCTTTGTACCTGACCATCAGTACAATTTAGCAATGGTTGTGTTATTCTGTTGGCATATTTATCGATGGTAACAAACTTACCGTCGGTATATTTAACAAACTTACCGTCGGTATATTTGCTAAAAGTTTAACTGACGGAAATGAATTTACGTCGTTAATTCCTTCTATCTTAGTGACGGAAGTACTCGTTTATCGTCGGTAATTTGTTATGTATTTACCGAGGAACATTTCTTTCCGTCGATAAATGCGTTACTTAATTTTTTTAAATATGTAATATAAATTGTCATTATATTTAAATTATGGTTAATGTGTAATTTTAATAATTAGAAATTTATAGTATACATGCGTAATTTTAATAATTAGAAATTTATAGCATACATGCGTAATTTTAATAATTAGAAATTTATAATATACATTTAATTTGTGGAAATGGAAATTTTGATGAATGATTAAAAGTTAAAATATCTTAATTGATGATAAAAACATTACATTGTAAATAATAAGTATTTGTAATACAAACTAAATGATCAAAAGTACACTATTGATCTGGAGATGGTGGATGCTCTGGTTGGCCCTTGCGCTTCAACTTATCCACATCTTGACGGAGCTGAGAGATGAACTGCATCGACTGTTGATGTTGTGCCATCAACTATTGCAACTGTTCCAATGTTTGTTACAATTGAGCCAACAATGTCTGCACTGTGCTCTCAAGTGCTTCCACTTGACTGGTGTTGGACCGCCTAGCAGATGCTGTTGTACTGGACATGGAGGATTGCGAATAATAAGTGTTCGTAAATGAACCTAGGTCAAATATCCTCCCACGACGGTCCCTACCACCTACTTCTTCAAGATAAGTTTCAGTGTCATCGATAGCTTCAGATTGTTGAGACCGTCGTTCAATGCTTTGTTGTATTTGGTCCTACCAGAAAGCAATGTTTATAATTATTAAGTGATAATTGTTAAGCATTATTAATATTAAATCATAAATTTCACAGACATTGAGTTCTTTACAACGAATATTGACGAATGTCACACCGTCATGCTGCTTAGTGTGAGTGTACAGAAATAACTGACGAGGTGTAGATCTTATGCCCATAGACTTTTCCTGCATAAGAATAAAATGTTAATTATAAGTGAAATAGATTTTATAAAAATTTCGGCAGAGTTTCCTCTATTTTTATGAAATCTACCCCATG
Organism: Erythroxylum echinodendron; assembly: GCA_027575705.1. Taxonomy (NCBI): domain Eukaryota; kingdom Viridiplantae; phylum Streptophyta; class Magnoliopsida; order Malpighiales; family Erythroxylaceae; genus Erythroxylum; species Erythroxylum echinodendron. The sequence continues at coordinate 6,465,945 of JANZXR010000004.1, forward strand.
TTAAACAAAGAAAAAACTAAAACCACAGCCATATATGGCACCAGTATAACATACAAATTTTAACACGGCAAATTCAATTAAAATATAGAAAAAAAAGAGATGAGAATATAACTCTAAATTGTAGATACTTACAAGTCTTTGTGCATGCTCTTGGTGGGTAATAGATCCTCTCGTATGTACGAGAAGACTCTCTCCCTCAGGTCCTCCAGGTCTGTTGGCCTAATTACACTGTGAAACGGATATGGCCTTAGATGATGTCCAATACTGCAGCTAACAAATCCATATTTCTTTAGAAATGTAAGGCGACCGTACATCTGCCCTGCTTATCGCACCAACAAAGTCACAATAATGTATACAGGCTCTCAACTCTCATACTTTATAGATAATCTTGTCAAATTGAGAATCCTAAAAAAAGTCTTTCTGTAATAAAAGTAAAAATATTCGATAAATACTTTTGATGTAATAATATTTATCAAATTAATATATAAAAAGTTAATTAAAAAAGGAAATAATAATTTATGTCGTACCTCAAACTCATGAAAGTAAAATTCTTTTGTCTTTTGAGAGATATTCTTCCATGCATAGACCTCAGGATCAATCTTCTCCTTGAATTTCGACATTATGATTCTTGAACAGGGTCCAGATGGAAAAAACCTAATATAAAAACAAATAAATTTATACAATATTTAAAATTTAAACCTATAAC
>JANZXR010000004.1:6482529-6497821 GCA_027575705.1 Erythroxylum echinodendron
TTCAGGGACTATTTTATAAATTTAAAAAATTATCCGAAACGGTACCCGGTATTGACCGATACCGGTACAGTACCGTATCAATGCCCAATCCGGTACCAAATCCGGTACGGTATTCGCAACATTGATCGTGTGTGCGAGAGGGACAGAAAGAAGTGAGAAGCATGTAGCCAGAGGATCGGCTCCAGGAGTCCACCTAAATTGAGGATAATGCCATGTGCATTTTGCATTGGCAGTGGTCGGCAGTGACACTTATTTTAGTAAAGCGAGCTTTTAATGAGGTCCAAAAAATAGGCTGTTGCACATGGCGATATACAGTATATATTTTCTCGAAGTTACGTAAAGGATAAGAAAAATGAAGAATTGGGAATTATGGGTTGAGGTTTCTTTTCTTTTGAAAAGCATGGGTTGAGGTATTGCTTTAAAGCCCCATGGGTTCATCCACAGCTTACTTTGGTTGATTTGCTCAATCTATAGTTTTTTATTCAATCTCCTCGCGTTCCGGTAGGCTATATTGATTTTTACTTCGTACGTACTTGGTAAACTTTATAAGGGTTGGACAGTTTGAACTGTTTCTCTGAAATTTGAATGAAAAAGAATATGATTATACCAAAAATACTTGTCATTCATTTGAAACTTTGCAAGTGCCAAAACAAATAAGATTTCCTTAGTAAAAGTAGCTTTTAAATTAGTCTTGTATAGATTGATTCAATTCAAAATTTAATGATATAAGTTATAAAAATTAACTCATAGTGCGTTAGAATTAAAAAATTAGGCACAAAATACTTAGCTCAAATCTATGTTAATAAGCATCCTAAATTTAGATCTACTTACAATTTTCATTCACATTATTATCAAAGAAAGATTGTCTTATTTAAATATTTAGAATATGGATTAGAATGTATAGTTGTGGGAGAAGATTAATTTTTTATTTGGGTAGCTTAACAATAAAAAATTGTTTAGTAGAAGTTACTTGTTTGGGCTTCTTTCTTATTTTCATGTACAACGATGACGAAATACAAGAGTAACTATGATTAAATATCTTCTCGTCGAAAAAAAAATATATCTTCTCAGTCATCATTTATGAGAATCTGTAGATAATTATCTAATTATCAAAAGCTAGTTGATTTGTAGCAAAAGTTACGATGACCGATTGGCATAAAACACTTGACCATGTTAAACCAATTTGGATGATGACAATCTTTATTTTCAGTGTTTAACATTATTTCGTACAAAATTTGACCCTAAGAAACACCATACGGTGAAAAATAAGAATACATAAAATGGTTTATTAGAAACAAAAGGCAAATTGTTGGAGGGTTTCAAACTCCTCATAAAAATGAAGCTAAAATAGACATATAATGTATTATCAGTTTTTGCAATTTTTTGAAAAACAAAAAGAGATAAGTGACCAAGGGTATATTCTTTAAGTGACCAAAGTTATATTCTTTTATGAATTCATTATCAAAATAATTCCATCTCTCCGACAAACATAGGAAGTTTGTTTTTATTATATAAAACTTATTAGTTATTATTAATAATGTAATTATAACAATAATGCAAGTTTTGGTCAAACATATGATTCTCATGAAAGAAAAAAAAAGATTAATCAACCTTAAAAAATTGTAGTCTATTATATGAAACTTTATGACTAAAAAAGGAAAAGAAGAAATAGAAAAAATTCAAAAGTCAAATGTAATTACGAGAGTAATTTTCCACTCAAGCTATAAGTAGTACTTTTCACTTACTTCATCATTTAGAAAAACATTCAATGAAAATGTAGAATGATATAAGATAATATTTGATTGGAACGAATTTAATAGTACTATTATATTAAAAAATATATGATATGATCATATTGAATTTTGTTGGACAATTAATTTGATGATTGTTGATAGTAAGCTTTCTTTCACATCTAAATGATGAGCCTTGCTTCTTACTCAACATGTCAACCAATTAGTAACATTATTTATAAACATGTTATAATGCCTTATATTGATCAAGAAATAGAATGTAAGTATCAAATGATGAATATGCATGCATTACTGCTCATATTACTAATAATCAAGTGATAATAATCAAGTGACAGTTGCAAAAAAATGATAAATCCTTTTAAGGCATTAAAACCTCTTTTTGATGTATTATTATTTACAAATGAAGTAAGTCTTTGCTTGACTCAATGGAAGGTTGATTAAAAAAATTTATCATCCTATTGGACAATACTTCTTATAATGACAATATGGTCAACTTTCTCAAGTTTTACCTTGCTGCTCGTGATTCATCATTTTATAATAGGTTCTTTTTTAATGTTAGATGTTCTTATCACATTCTAGATTTTATTTCATAATTAGGGTTAAAAATGATCATGATTTTGTTGCCAAAATCCTAAGTGGATCAAACCATTTGAACAAGTTTATTCCAAAACTTAAGAAGTTCTTCAAGATGGCTTTTAAAAATTTTTATTTGAATGTGACAAAGAAATTAAGGAATGATATAAGCATAAGGTGGAATTCTACAACAACAACAACACCTAGTATAAATCCCGCTGAACCACAGGATTTGGGAAGGTGTAATAGTACGCAACTTTATCTATAACTAGTAGAGAGACTATTTTCAAAATAAGGTGGAATTCTACATATATTATAATCGATTATAATTTGTATTATAAGCATGTTATGATTCGTTGGACACGATTAGATAAAGAGTTCTTTGGTTTTTTTTTTCCTTACCAATGAGGAATGACATAAAGTGAAAATTCTTCGTAAGTTGTTGAAAAAAATATTTGAAAGGTGTTGTAGAAAACCTTTCTTTATTTATGGCTTATATGATTTATAAAATACATAAGAAATTTGAAAATTATCAGTCAAATAACTCTTTATTATTATCATCTGTTACCGTTTTGGACCCTTGCTACAAATGAACTTATCTTCACTTTTATTATGCACTTTATGATAATAAAAGTTAAGAAAGCCTTACTCATGATGCTTGAGTGTTACAAAAGTAATAGAGAAGATACCTTCTCTTAAACTATTGAATCTTCTTATAGTTCAAATAATAGTTAAAGAAGTGGGGTTTTTAAGAATCTGATTACAAAGAGTATGTGAAGTCAATGTTCCATCCTATACTCTTTTCTTTGAAAAAATTAATTGATTATATATTGAAAATATTTTAGAAGATAATAATACAACTTTCGGAGGTTTATACACACCCTTGCTAAAACAACAAACGATAGCTCAACGTCATACCTTTGTTAGTCACAGAGAACTTATCAAAACAACTACACATCTAATCCACTGCATTACAACTGACGACAACGTTTCAAGATCAACGACGGTTGTCAATAAAAGAGGTATATTTCACCCTCCTCTACAGTCTGATGCCTGTAATCTTCCCCAATTAGGGTCGTAATCTCTAGTGCCGATGGAAGCTTGTTTCATAACCAACACTCATAGGTAAGAAGGTTTTGTACAGTTTACTGTTGGGATTCTCACAGAAACTAATGACACTGGATATCACCTTCCTCTGGGGGAATGGAGAAAGATCTCTGATCAGGTTTCTTAACATTTCTTCTTAAACTGTATTTCCTTTCTTCACCTTGCACATTAGATTCTCCCATAAGCAATTTCCACTTTCTCTTGCTTTCCGTATGTTTCTGTCCTTTTGAGTATCTTACATGCTCTTGTGTTGAAGAACTTAGCCTTTTAAACATTCAGAGAGGCTTGGATGTTCTGTTACATGTTTGGTTAAGGTTATCCATCCTATACTTGCGCAATCTAAACTAGATATTTATTTGAAAGAGTGTTATAGATCAAAATAGTGACATTAATTTATTAGAATACTAAAATGTGACTTCTAAAAGATTTCCTACTTTGGATATATTGGCTAAAGATCTTTTGGCTATTCCAATTTATATAGTTCCTTTAAAATACATTTATTTTGGCTAAGCAAATGGTAAGTCCATCTCACAGTTCACTCAAACCAAATATAGTTTAATCTCTTATTACTTTTAAGTATTGAATGGTCACAAAAGAACTTATCCCATGTAATTTGTTACAAACAGATAGTTATGATTTTTTTATATTTTAATTTAATTTTTTATGGGAAAAGGTGATGATTCTTCTTCAAGTGAGAATGATAGAGAAAAAGAAGATGGTATTGAAGAACTTTATCTTGTTAGCTCAAGGTTTATTATTAATCATTTTGATGATAATTATATAATATTACAAAATTCAAATTGGATTTATTTCCTTTTATAGGTAATGATATAATTCTTAAAAGGAAATGATATCATAGGATAAATGCTTCCTTTCTTTAAAAAACTTTCTTAATGAACTAACCTTATTAGAAATGATTCCACAATATTTGGAAGGATCTTGCTAATCATATATTTTGAACAATTAGCTCTGATATTTTGTCAAAATTTTTCTCTTAGCATTTGAATAGTGGAAGATTCCAGTAGAGATGATATGAAATTAACTTAGAATAGAAATAAAGCAATGGCTAGTTGAAGAAAATGTCTACTTAAGGAAGAGCCACTTCATCTATGAAGAAGTCAAACTTTTGAAATACTGTAGCAGCATTAATATTCTTGAAAGTCATATCTATGTCAAGCACCTTATGCCTTAGAAAGTAAAAACACTCTATTTGAGAGAGATTGTTATTCTTTGAAGCTTACATTAAGTAAACTCTATTTTCATTTTTATTCAGAGCTTGCAGAGGCTTGTTAAATACTATAAGTGTGGAAGGTTGAAGAACCTTGAAAAATATGTACTTGTGAGCTTGGAGAGGCTCGTCAAAATTTACTAGAAGTTTTTTATAGTGAAATACTCAAGTTGGATATTTGGAGAGTGGACGTAGGCATCGTTATAAGTCAAACTAGTATAATCGACTGTCTCATTCTTTCTCTATTCTTAACTTTTAAAATTTCACATTATAATATTTGCGTTTTCAACTTGCAAGAGGCTCCTTCAGTTTTATAATAGGCTCGTTCTGTTTTAATACCGCATAAGGTTCCTTTCTTTTTTTAAAACGATTAATAGGCTCCTTTCATTTTGAACGTGAACAGGCTCCTTTTAATTTTTTAAGAGATTAAAAGATTTACAGGTTCCTTTCGTTGTTAAATGATTAACAAGCTCCTTTCATTTTAAACGTTAGCAGGATCCTTTTGAAAGTTAATAAGCCCTTTTTATATGTAGACTCTTTTTATTTAGTAGGCTCTTATCGAATTGATAATATCTTGCAAGTTTTTTACACACAATTCATCCCCCTCTTGCATGTGTTTGCTTTATCATATGTTAGTTTAATATGGATTTTCTTTAAACAAATTGAATTAAAATCCACTACAGCAAAAAGCGTTGCAGAGCAATTACACCTGGGCATACCTAAGGAAATCGACTAACAATCATTCTAGGAGAGATATTTAAACACTTACACCAACTCCTATTTTTTCTATCACATGTCAAAATCAACCACTAAATCTAAGTTTCAACTGTTTAATTATAACCTTAACACATCTATCAACAGAAGCCTCTTTATAGTGAAAAACAATTTGATTTCTAAATCGTCAAATATAATAAAAAATAGTAGAAAAACCAACTTCTCTCATCATACAAATTTAGGATTTCTTATTAGTTCCTGTATTAATCCATTTCAACCAACATATTAGGTTATCATCAATACAAGAAACTCTAAGCCAGTTCATTGCTCTCTGTAGATCAGACTAGGAAAAACACATTTGAAGAATAGGTGATCCACATTTTTAATATGGTGCCCATAAAATCAACAATCCAAAGGAAAACCATGAGCCATGCCTAACCTTTGCATTCTAGTATACGTATATAACTATCTTTTTCAGCAAGCCACAAAAGAAAAGATCATCTTGGGATATGAAAATCATGCCACATATTATGAGCAATTAGGGAAATTAGACCTTCTTTCAAGACATATCATAAGCAGCACCAACATTCAGTCTACCATTTTCTCTCATATTATCAAACAAATTTTCGTAAGTCTGAGGATATAATTGCAACAGTTCATCTCTGAATTTCAGCAAAATTTTCCAATACCACTCAGCACCAATTCTACTATTAACAGACCAAATGGAGTGATGTTTGAGAATATTTGTATAAGCCCATTTTTGCTAAATTAAATCAAAATGTGAACAGAGCCAGCTAAATGTTGAATCATTACACCTTTATTCCAAGCAAGCAATTCCTTAAAACTAAGCCCACCTTCCTCTCCAGAAAGAGTACCAGTTTGCCAACTCACGAGACTTTTCCTACTAGCATCAACACCGCTTCACAATGAAGATTTACAAATAGATTTTATCTTGGCAATCACAAACTTAGGAATGGGAAAGACAGAACACCAAAAGTTTTGAATGCCATAAAGCACAAATCTAAATTTATTATGGATTTTGTAAGAAATTATATTTTGCTTTATTATGAGTTTACAATTATTTTCATTTAAAAAAATAATAATTACTTTTAATTCAAATTTAATGTGATTTTATATGTTAAGATGTAAATCAATGTGACTTATGGCTTGAGTTTAAATTTTAGGCTAAGAAGTAGAGGGGCACTTGCTGTTATGTAATTTACTATAACAGAAAAGATAATGGAAAGTCCCTGAGCTTTTTCTTTTGACACTTTGGCTCTAAGTTTGAGTGTAAGTATGGTTGTTTATGATAGCTTTCTTTTGGTGACTATGTTCATGTAACGCAGATATTTATTTCTAAAGTGAAATTGTATCCTTGATATTTTATTAATATTAATGTTGTCATGTATATTAATAATGCTAAAGATATATGTTTTTATAGAAACCTTATCAAGGTGATATATCATAGTGTGATATGTAACAATTCAAATTTAAATTAGTATAATAGTAACTCTATTTCAAGCTTAAAAGAAATATGATTGGAAATAGATAGTTAGGAATCAATGATTAGTTTTTCTATAAACTTGAAATTTATTTTATTTTTTTCTCCTTTTTGAATTGAGATTTAACAAACTTTTTATGTTCGATGTCACAATCTTCTCTTTAAAATATTTCCTCTTTTTTTGATGTGGAATTGATTTGTTTCTATACTCTTTTGACTAGAAATGTGTTAAGAGTCATTCATTACTCGTCGCCTCTATCATTGATTCCACCCATCATCCTTAAGTATATAGCAAATTAACTTTAACTTGATTTATTCTTGATTCAACATCGTTCTAGAAAAGTCCACTTCAATGCTATCTTTTTTTACACCCCAAATATAGGGTGTAATTTACATAGAAATTAATGTTAAGAAAGTGGCTTCAAATCTTACAAGCCTCGATATTTGTCTAATCTTGCATTAAATTGCAATATATATTCAAATATGTACATATAAAGAGCACGTGATATTTAAAAATGATCATTTCGAGGACTATAAATTCAAATTAATCTTCATAGTCTCCAAAAAGGAATGATAACATTGTCACTAAAAAAAAGCAAGTGATCTATTTAGTACTTGTAATTCAAACACAAATATTAATATCAAACATAAAGAAAGAAAATGGACAAATTATTTCATGGGAGAGAATGAATTACTCCTCTTATATCACAACGATGGTGGCATACACACTTTGCCAATTATATGAGGAAGTAACATAAATCAACATAATCAATATAGAAAAAATATATACTATAAGAAGAATTTACAAATTACATAAAATGTAAATAATTGTTAAAAATATAATTTTACATCCTTCCACCTCGATCTTGTTACTTCGTCTTCTTTCGGAAATAATATGTATCAAAATAATATAAACTCTTTCATAAACTATTAATTAAATGAATTTGTTAGTTCTTAGTGGCACCCAAAAAGGGAGATAAATTAGGTGTAGATAAAATTTAAGCAAAATATTACTAATTTGGTGTGTTAATGAACATAATTCATAAAACATAAAGACATAAAATAAAATAATGAACCTCAATAACATACTTAAGCAATAATGTAAAAAGGGTAAAGGAAGAGAAATGTAAACCAATCTATAGTAGTTTAACAAACAATTCTTACAAATGTACACTCCCAAGGCTTTTCTTATAATTCTATTATAACTCTTATTTCAAGGAAACAAATAACATTTGTATAATCTTTTTTCAATAAAGAGAAACTCTTATACAATCTTCTTTCACAGTAAAGAGAAACTTCAATGCTATTTGGAACACCTCCAAGTATGACATATAAAACCCTAACAAAGGCTTACAAGTTAAAAGTACCTCATTTTATCTCTTTAATAATACCAAAAAGTCTAACTCATATACATATGAGACAATGATGCTCAAATACTTAATAAGCACTTAGAAATATCTGTATAAGATATTCCAAATACTTTTTCATGAACTAAAGAGAAAATATGTATTTATGTGATTTAAAGATCCCTCCTAGCCATTAGAAACAAAAGTATCCATTACAATAGATTTTGGTCAACCACACCACTATATTGGTTGACTAATGTGTTAAGAGATAACCATGTCATATGTTTAACATATATTGGTTGACTAGTATGTTATATTGATAAATCACTGTGCATTCAATGTACAAAATTTGCTAGTCATTGCATATTGGTCAACCACTCAACTATATTATTTGAACAATATATCCCTTGTAGGGATATTAAATGACCATATCACCATATTAGTCAACTAATGTATCAACAAACTCATATGTTATGAGTTTAACTTACATTATTTGACCATTAACCTATATTGGTTGACCGATCCCCCTAAAAACATAATTTTAACAACTTAAAATGCTTAATTTTATTTTTTAATGAAATGATAATTAAAACAACTTTTAGAATGTCCTCCAAAAAGCATTTCAAAGATCAAGATGATTTTCTTAAAAAAGAAAACTTCATTTCCTCTTGATGAATAAAAAGATTAACGAAATAAAGTAAAATGAAAATTTTAAGCAACCTTTAAGATCATCAAAATGACTAGATGAGGTAACAGTTAACATCACAAAATATAGAATGACCTTAATATGCCTTGATATTCTTTTATTCTTGACTTGATCTTCTCTTCAACGTCTATAAACTTTAAGGTAGGATGAATAATTAATTCAAATTTTCAATTATAAAAAAATAAGAATATGATCTAACTATCTTAAAGTCATCATGTAAGTTTAATCTATAACAACATAATTCATTCCTTTCTATATTTCCAAATTTACCATACAATTGACACATTGTACTAAAAAATGATCAATTTTATTTATATTGATGTTTATGAAGAAAGTTTGTAGAACTTAAAGGAAATTGCACTAGTTTTATCTCTTCCTTTGAGAGATAAGAGCAATGTAATATATTATGATGCTTTAGTTTAGTTTAGGTTATATATTAATGTAAAATGGTGAAGCCATTGTCTATTCTTTAAGATAACTTAAGTAATGTCAAATAAATTATCATTTTTATAACTTAGAGATGGTAACATTGATCTAATGATCTTTCCAATAAAATTATAATGACATTATTTTTATGGAGTTATGTGAGAGATATAAAATGGTTATAAAAGTTTTAAGTGTATTCTCCATTGGAATGAGTTTAATATAATGGAGAGACACTGATTTAAGTTACTTAAAAGATTAGGATTACATTGTTTATTATCATGGAAACACTAATGTATTAGTTAGTGCTTTGAACCAAAAATCTAGTGAGAGTCATAATTATATCATAGCTATTAAGAGAAGGTTAGTGGTAGACTTTTAAGGTTTCATTGATAGTGGTTGGCACTTTGAAATTAGTTCAAATGGAGTATTAGTTGCACATTTACAAGTTTATACTAGACTTGTTAAATAAATTTATTCTACTCAAGATAAGGATACTAATTATATTAAGTTGATGGAAGATGTGAGAAATGGAAACTAATAATTGTTTACATTAAACAATTATTTTTTATAATATGGAAAGTGGTTATGTATTCGTGATGATAAGGAATTAAGAAAACTCATTATAAAGGAAACTTATAACACTTTTATACAATTCATCTAGAGGAAACTAAGATGTATATAATCCTTTGACAATTCTATTAATGGGAAGGTATGAAGAATGACATTGTTGAATTGTTCCTAAATGCCTTACTTATCAACATATAAAGGCGGAGCATCAAAAGTTGGCATGACGTCTCCATTTCTTCCAATTCTAGAGTTTAAATGAGAGAGTAAAGGAAATTTGTGGACCTTGGTTAGTTTATTATTCACTTAGTCCAAAATATGATTCCATATAAATAGTTATAAATCTCTTCACTAAAAATGCTTATTTCTTGCTGGTTTATCCTCATCATGAAATTTCAAACTTGGCACAATTATACATTAATTTAAAATAAGTTTATATGAAGTTTTTAATGTATATAATATCTAAAAAATTACTTAATTTACTTCTTTTTTTAAGTTTTTATCACGTTTTAAATATGAGTTAGATTTTAGCATAACTTTCCGTCACAAAACAGATGGTTAGTTTAAAAGAACAACTGAAACTTTCAAAGATTTTCTTAGGGTATGTATTTTGGAATTTAAGTGGACTTGGGAAGATTTTTAGATTTTGTGGAGTTTACTTATAACAACACATATCGTTCTATCATTTAAATAGTGCCTTGCAAAGATTTATATGATAGAAAACGTATCTCTCCACTATATTGGTATGAATATAGAAAAAGGAAGCAAATAGACAAAGTTTTTAGGGTTGAAATTCTTGACATCACTTTTAAAGATATTCCTATTATTAATTATGTAAGGCACGTTAATCAAAGTGAACAAAATTTCTATTCTAATAACTGAAGGTGGAGTTTAAAAAGTGATCACTTTTTTTCTTAAAATATCGCCAATGAAAGAAGTGATGTAATTAGGAAAGAAAACTAAATTAACTCCAAAGTATATTAGAAAATATGAAATAGTTTAATAAATTCGCAAGAAAACTAAATTAACTATAACATATTTTCAATGTTTTCGTACTATAAAAGTATATATCAAATGCAACTTATAATTTTGAAGACTAGTTAGTTAACGTAACCTCAAATTGAATGTTTAAAGTGCTTATACAATCCATACCATTAGGAATGATGAGATTGAATATCAACATGAGAATACCTACTACCTTTCTATTTAAACATCTTAATTTAAGACAATAAACAAGAAATAGAACAAAACAAATAAATAGCAACACTTTAGAAAGGATGAGATTGAAAACTCTCTTTGAAAGTAATTTTATTAAACCAAACATCTCCCCTTTCTACAATAATAAGAACACCATTTATAAGCTTAAACAATAGAATTTGAAACTTAGTAGAAAATAACAACTTTGATGAAATCTAATTAGAAATAAATAACTTTGAAAGATAGTCAATCCCTATCTAAACAAAAATAAGTGATTTAAAATAAACTAAAATGCCTAATTATATAAGTCTTAAAAGAATAGAATATCTTAAAATAGAAAATTTCTAACCAATTAAAATATGTGTCTGATGCCTATGTTGAAACAATGCTAACGTTGATTTTTGTTAAGAAAATTTTATTGTGTGAATTAAATATAAGTCAGGCACTGGTTACAACTTAAATCCCAATTCCAATTTGCTTATGGAACTATAATCTGCAAAACTCAATAAAAGACTAACATCATTTTACTGTTGAGTCTAATGCCACTTACATTCTTTAATCATAGTTCTTTAGCTCAAATTAAACTTTTTGCAAGCTATCATAGACTTTTGTTATATCTTCTCTATGTAAAAACTTGTGTAGCTCAAGTCTTGATTCTTATTGATTGACATTTTTTAGTTAGTCAACTATGAAATAACTGCAAGTGCACGACATAATTGTGGCTAGTACTGAAAAGAACGAGTCGATCCCATAAGGACTATGAGTACTAGTGATTACCATTATTCTATTATCTAGTCTATGAATGGATTATGATTTTTAATTAAAAAGAAAGTAAAACTAAAATAATTAAAACTAATAGGTAGCGAGATTGAATTAGAGAATTAAGGAAGCACTTAGTAAACTATTGATATTAGAAATTTAGTATCGTTTCGAATCCCCCTAAAACCCTTAATAAATTGATCTTTTATTTTGCAATTGTTTTATTAATTTATTAGATCATGGAGATTCCTGTGATATGCTAATATCTGATCTTAAGTTTACTAATAACTAAAAGGTTTTTAACCAAATTACTCAAGTTAAAGTTTATAAGATTGCTTTACCGATTTATGAATCCCTCTATTAGGTTTGACCCTAATATGAAAGATTTATGTCATCCTATCTCTAGAGTTGTAATCAACTCCTTCCAATTACAGTACATCTATTCATAAATAAGATTTCTCAATCTCTATATATGAAATCAAATTATGATCTATTATTTTGGGTCTATTAAAACATAAATAAAATATTTAATCAGATCATAATATATCATTCAAACCAATTACATTAATAAAAAAATCAAAACATGTTCAAGTATAAACATAGGGTTCATCTAGCCTAAACACTAACAAGACATTTAGTTACACATGATAGAATACAAATTCAAACCTACACTTAAAAAAAGACGAATAGAAAATAAAGAGTTCAAAATTCTAAATCTCCTTTTCATTTCTATCTAATGTTCTTGTAAGATAAAGGTTTGATCTTGTGTTCTATTGGATCTTTAGATGATTTATTCATGTTTTCCACATTTCTAGATCAATATCGTCACTTCTAGACATTCTCCATGCTTGGAATCATCTAAAAATGGCTACTTCCCCTTAATTGCCTCTGAATACATCTTTTTATAGTTGATTCTAGGGATTTGGCTAATGTAGGGGCTAATGCATTGCCATCCATCAAACCATGCATAACTAAAATCTCTGAAAAATTGTAAATCTATATTGAGTGAGAGATGTGCACGGCCTGATGCACAGCGGTGCATCCCTTCTGTGCTTTGAAACTTTATTTTATGCCATTTTTTCTTTCGAATTCTTTTCCTTTAAGTTCGTAAAGGCAATTGTCCTCTATAAACACACTTAGAGTGATTTAAGTACCAAATATACAATAAAAGTATAAAATATCAAGAAACATACATCAAATATGAGGTATAATTATAATTAATTATGCGTCTATCACTTATTATTTCTCCTTGCTTTAAAATAATTTGTCTTCAAATTGGCACTTTCTTCTACAAAATCAAATAGCGCTTGATGTATGACTAATTATACATCTTTTATTTTTACTTTCTGCTTTAACTCTCTTGCTCACTCTCATAAACCTGATTCAACAATAATGGAGCCATTCATGAAAAAGGAATACATGTTCTTATAGTTGTCATGTATGGCCCTCCTACCATATTTCCACGGAGAGCCCAAAAGAATTTATTCCTGTTATATGATAACCACAATGCACTTCACCTCATCCTTATACCTCTTAATGGTAAAAGAAACCATCATTTGCTTTGTTATCCTAGCCTTAACAATCTTATTCAACCATTATAGAGCATAACTCATCCAATCTATGATCATGTTATACACTTGATCATTGATGACACATCTAGTATACAAACAAATTTCCCTTTTCTCATTCACATCATTCTTTACCATTTGTATTCTTAATTCCCTTTTAATGACTAACATCCTTTACTCTTCAGGTTTCATAATATATTTATTGTCATTGGCATTATCAACTCTAGGCTTATCATCGTCTTCCTCCCCTTTACTCACAGATACATACTTTCTATCCTTGATTATCAACATCACCCACTTATTGGAATATTTTTGTAGTTATATACCCTCTCTTCAAATACTTAAAGCACCAAACATCTTGATTCTTAGTTATTAAAGAGGAATAATTTTTGGCTTTCACTTTACTTAACATCTGAACTTTTGGTTTAATTACTTAATAATCCTCTTTATTCACTGAGTTACTCCATGATAAAGAACCTATGCTAGTATCACCAGAATCATTAATATGCCTCCTCTTGAGTTGTCTTTTCACATTCATGTCAATATTCTCCACTTATTCTAACTCCATATAATGTTGTAGCTCTATAATAATAGTAATTTATGAATTCATCCTACAAAATAAATCGAGTCATTATTGCTTCTTTATCTTCCTCCATGTCCTTAACTATGACTATCTCCATCTTTTTATAGTACTCCTCAACTCTCTTATAACCTTGAGTCAATGTTTTTGACCTTTGATAGAGCTCCCTATAATATAAACTCAGTACAAATTGCTTCTTCTTCCAGGTTTTGTTAGGTAGCTCTTGGTTCTTTTTCCCATTGAGAATTTATTGATCCCACCAATCCACAGAAGAGTCACTACACTCTATAGCATCTAATTTAACCTTTTACTTTTTCAAAAAATTATAGCAATAAAAAACTAACTCCACACACTTTTCTACTTTAAGTAAGCATTTAGATCAATGTTCCTGACAAAAACTGGCATTGTCATCTTAATACTATATATTATTATCTACTCTTTCTTTATACTCCCTTTCACGTGATGATCTAAACCTATCTTCTCCTTCTCTCCCAATTATTCCTCATCATCTTCCTCTTCCATCCCTCAGCTTGAGCTTTTCTAAATAATTGGTAGCACCTTCAGTTCCCTCATTCTCCTAAAAGTCATCATTCTTAATGTAACATCCTGTTTTCATATAACGGGTTAAATTATAAAAATGGCTACACGGGCGATCAATCGGAGAAATTAGGAAAATACATCTCATGCTCATGCATTTGTGCACAGTAATTTTTTTTTTGCATGGAAAATACCTGTACATGCATTCATGACATTTTCCCGGTATAATTGCGAATAGATGAGAATTTTGCAAAATAGGCCTTGTGTTTGTAAAAAATTGAATTGGAGAGGCTCATTAAGGTTTTCTGATTTTTAGAGAATTATAGAAATTTTTTGGAAATTTTTCGGAGTTATTTCCGGACCCGAAAAACCGTCTCATGCATTTGTGCACAGTAATTTTTTTTGCATGGAAAATACCTGTACATGCATTCATGACATTTTCCCTGTATAATTGCGAATAAATGGGAATTTTGCAAAATAGGCCTTGTGTGTGTGAAAAAATCGAATTGGAGAGACTCATTAGGGTTTTCTGATTTTTAGAGAATTATAGAAATTTTTTGGAAATTTTTCGGAGTCATTTCCGGACTCGGAAAACTGTCAAGAGACAGAATAGAGGTTTACCGGTAGTGAAAATAACTGTCCAATGGAACTGAAAACCTAGACATATGGAATTAAGAATTTTTGAATTGAGCCATTGAAATTTTGGAGAGAAATTGGAAATTGAATTGGAAGAAA
>JANZXR010000004.1:6497921-6508787 GCA_027575705.1 Erythroxylum echinodendron
TTATTATTATTATTATTATTATTATTATTATTATTATTATTATTATTATTATTATTATACGAAATTAATTTCTTATTTGTATTGTTATTATTATTATTTGTTAACTTTTTTTACTAATACAAATCATTTGTTTTAAAATAATCAATGAATTACATATTTCCAATCATATTATATTGCAGGGGTATTTTAGTCATTAATACTATTTTTATGTTCTATCAACTGTAACCAAATACATTTCTGTCCTTAAGACGGAGACAGTTTTATTTGTTTTGTCCATCACAACCAAACACCTCACTGTCTTTAATTTTCGTTCTGTTCTGTATCTAAATTTTTGTCTCGTTCTATTTCTGCATACTGAAGATAGTAACCAAATGCAGCATTATGGTTCTATTAGTGACATCTTTATCTTTCCTTTTTGAAAATCAACAAAAATTATTTGATTTTTATTTTTAAATATTTGATTTTGTTATATATTTTTCTTTTTATATGACACTTTATATTGTATGAAAGATTTATTTGAAATATTTGAATATGTGTATTTATCATAAAATTAATCGTTAAGAGTAGATAATTGTAAAAAGGATAGTCTCACCGACATCAAAGAGACGAATATTGAGTTCAAGGGGATTGGCAATAGTCTTAATGTTAGTGATTCCTAATCAAGAAGTAAGATCTTTGGTATATTTTGCTTGTTAAAGATAATAACCAGATTCACTAGATGAAACTTCAAAGTCAAAAAATAACTTAAATTGCCCAAATCTTTCATCTTAAATAATCAATGTAAAAATGATTTAGGAGTCGAAATACCCTAAGTATCATCTCCAATAACTATTATGTCATCAAGATAAAGAAGAAGAAAAGTGTACCCTTGAGCCATTTTACGAATGAACAAGGCATAATTATAGGAGCTAGACTAAAAACTAAAGAGGTTAATAGTGGAATTAAATTTAGAAAATGAATCTTGAAGAGGTTGTTTTAGTCCTTACAAGGCTTTAGAAAGCCAATAAACCTTATTGGGTGGATGATCATAACCACATGGAGGCTACATATACTTTTCTTCTGTAAGATAATTGTTATAGAACACATTCTTAATACTATTATAGGACTACAGATTAATGTTAAAAGTACGACAAGCGTAAATGTTTCCTCATAATTAATACTATAATGTTGGGTAAATCCTCAAGCAATTAGTTAGGCTTTGTATCACTTAGCTTGTCTATCAGTTTGATTCTTAATTTATATAAACCCATTTGTAGTCAACTACTTACTTGCATGAAGGTAAGTTAGTCAGATCCTAGGTATGGTGCTAGTAACTACCTGTAATTCTTGTGTCATTACTTGCTATCATAAAGGGTCAAAACTACCTCACCATATGTACAAGGTTCATAGAAGGAGACAATAGTAGAATAAACATAAAAATATCAAGGATGAACAAAAGGTTGACTTACGTGATTGGTATGACGAAGAGCAAGTTGAGGTAGAGGATGTTTTAAAAAATTAATGGATATATAGGAATCAACTGAAAGAGGTGATGTATTAATAGTTGGTAGCTATATAATAGGTTCAGATAATAAATTATGTCGAACTATTAAAATTGTTAAATGATCCTGCAAGAGAAATGCAATAAATATAGTGGGATTAAAGAAAATTTGACAAGAAGGTTCGTTGATATAAAATTTTAAAAGGGATAAGAACATCTTATGTTTATGAAAGGTCATATGTTGAGAAATATAAAGTCTTTATAACAAAGGATCCTAACTCCTATACTCTTTGTATTTTATACTGTACCCTATGAAATGATATAATTATACTCGTGGGTCTAGTTTGGTATATTCATATTGTTAGAGAAGGACAAAATTAACACTATCAAAGATTTTAAGAGTTTATCAGTCCAAAAATAAGGTTACACAAGTGTTCATAAGGAGAGATATTACCTATAATAGGAATAGAAATACAATTGATAGTATAGATAGCTATAAGAGCAGGTTCTCCCCAAAAGGTTTCTGGATAATAAGAAGAGCTCCAATAGTATCAAGTATGTGCTTATGTTTTCGTTTAGCCTTACAATTCTATTGGGATGAACTTAGATAGGATCTTTGGACTACAATTCTTTGTTGATCAAGAAAATGAGTGAAAGCATAAATTTTTTAATTTTGTAATAAAATTGAGTTTGGACCATGTTTGCAAGGCAAGAATAAACAAAAAATATCTCAAACCTATAATATAAAAGGTAAATCTATATTTATCTAAAGAAATCATTAACAACGATCACATAATATTGTAAACTTCGTCAAGTATTATGAGGAGTAAGTCCCCAAATATCATCATAAATCAAATAAAAAGGGGTCAAAGAAATAGAATGACTATTAATAAAAGGTAAAGTTTGATTTTTGAAAAGTGGGTATGAGATATTAATTGAGCTAAAGACCATTAGAAATTAAAGATTTGAGTCTAAGGTTAGAAAGATGATTGAAAGGAGAGTGTCAAATATTAGACATAACGACACCAACAACAAGTTTAGATAAAAGGCTGGAGGAGGTAACAAATAATCATTCAACCTTACACCTTATCCTAAAGAGGTCACTCATCTATAGATCATGTACAGTAGAACCACTACTTAAACATAACTTAATGCCAAGTTTATATAATTTACTAATAGAAATAAGACTTAATAAGAGTTCAGGAACAAGAAAAATGTCAGGCAAAGTTAACTTAGATGTTTAAACAATGTCTAATCTTTGAACATTTATAGTAAAGTTATTCATTATATAAACCAAATGTGGAATTAAGGAAGTTTTTAGGGACTCAAATATGGAAGAGTTAGAGGTCTTGTAGTTACATCAAGTAGAATCAAGGTACCAAGAAAAATAAGTACTTGGTGTGACAGATAAAGTAGGAGAGGAAACAATATTGGAATCTATATGAAGTTGTTGCGTAAGATTTTTAAGGTCTTTTAAGGAGAATTTAAAAGACATATATGTACTTTTTATTATACCCTATATGTCAGCAACATTATTAGTATACTAAGAGGACTTAGAAGAGGTACTTTGTTTGGGTGATTTTTTACATTCAAACGTATGATGACTAATCTTTTTACAGCTTTTGCAAAATACCTTCTTTTTACTTAAGTTTTGAGAAGTCTGATAATTAAAGACATCTATAGATGGATTACATTTCTCCATTCAAAAAGTGTTTAATTGGATTACTTCCATAATTATTATTTTTATTACTTTATTAAGGTTTAGTTGAGATCTTTGATTAAGAGAGAGTTGTAAATTGAACTCATCTCTTAAAATCATCAAAAGATGTAAAATATGCTTTTGGTTATGCAGACACATAAATATATATGTATATAGTTTAACTAGGTTGTTGTTACATGAGAAGAAGTCATATATAAAGTTGAAATTGATTGACATCATTAGTTACAGAATAATAGCTTTTAAGAAAATTACAGATCTCTTTAGTAGTATCAAATTGTTAAAAATCAAGCTTGATTATTTTAGTACATGTATTATGAAACTATATTTGAATATGATGATTCATACCATCCTAAGATACTATACATTCTATAAATATATCCTCAGCTTTATTTGGCCTTTGAGTAGATTTGGATATCTCTCCAGTAACTATATGCAAAAAGAGTCTTCCTTTTAGAAAACTATATATTTTTCAACCAAAAAATCATAGTTAGATCCATTAAAGATGACTTTAATTGGTTGACGAATGAATTGATGAAGTTTGGAAGTATCCGTAATGCACATAAGACAAAAATCCTTTACAACAAGGCTTGAAAATACACAAAAATGAAGAAATTTATCTTTAGAGTTAGAATTTGATAAACTGGACCTTAAAAGTGAGTTTAGAATACCTAAATCTTTAAGATATGGTCTAAAATCTAAAAATTGGTAAAAAAATATTTGAATTAGTCATTCAAAGTCTGACCAATGGATTTAAACCAAATTAGGTTGAATTTAAACCAAATTAGGTTGAATTGAATCAATTGAATCAGTGATGACATTTATATGGGACTAAATGATAATGTGACACTATGATGTGGTATTGACATGGGAACCTAACTAATGATGTGGCATTATAATGTGACAATTGACATTATAATGTGGGATCACTTTAAATGACAATGTCGTGCCATGTGGACTAATTAGAAATTAACACATGTCACCTTTTATCAATTAATTTATTATTCTTATTAATTTTACTATTATTATTATTACTTTTCTATTTATTACTATTTTTATTATAATTAGTTATTATTATTATTATTATTATTATTATTGTTAATTTTCTAATAATTATTAATTTATTATTATTATTATTATTATTATTATTATTATTATTATTATTATTATTATTATTATTATTATTATTATTATTATTCTCTATGGTATGAAATAGCTAAAAGACAAGGTGCGGTAGTCTTTAGCTATTCCCCATGGCTAGAAAAGTAAAGGTCAGGTTATAGGCTGGGCTTGTTTGTGGTCAGATTAATCCGGGCCAAATCGGGTCAGGTCAGGTTGGGCTTTTTTGACATTCCTAATTAGATGTTGCATGATTGTTCAGTAATTTTCTCCAGCAATTTGGGAACTTAACCACTGGCCACCGAGTAATAAATTTCTCAAAAGTCATAAAAAAAAAACTACCAACACACGATGAAATGTATAATTTGGAGAAAGTTGAATTCAGAGGAACTTCATCAGGACCAGCCCGGCCTTGGGCAGGGACAAGCTGGGCTACTTTTATTTTTAAAAAAACTTACATGTGGAGTATAATTTATTAAAAAAATTAATTTATTTTTTAATTAAAGTGAGACGCTCGTTTTTTTTTTCACCTCGAGTCTACAAAATCTCAGGACCATCCTAATCAGGTCATTGAGTGGTATGAATTGTGTAAAAACAAAAATTGGCATTTAATGTAGATCGAATTAGTTGACAGTGAAAAGGAACTGTGATACTAAAGTCAGACCTAACTAAGCACCAATCTCTCTCAAGTCGCTTTTAGCAAGAGAGACTTTGTGGTTACAATTTAGAGATGATTCTTTGCTTTTTTTTTCAAGAAGTGCTACTCTGATATAAGGTTTAGAGCAAACGGGGAAGTTATGAGTGAATTTCCCCACCTAATTAAGCTTCACAACCGTCCTATTCATTAAGCCGAATACGAAGATTGTGACATAATACTGACATCTATGGGACGAAGAGGTAAAGCTTTCAAAACTACTCGAAACTGACAATTTGTTGTTTCTCTTATCCTGTCAATGTCTGTTTCATTTAACAGTTTAGCATATGAATCGTAGAAGCAAGTGGACGCCTGGTTGTCTGGAGGACATTAAATATGTTATTCGTAGTGATACGACGTGTATTATACATTATATGTTTTGACCGATCTTATATCTTTACTGTATCTAATTCAATACTTATCTTGACACACGAACAGCAATTTTCTATGATTTGTGCATGTGTTTTCTTGTATGATTTTGTTCGAGAACAAAGTAAGGAACGACAGAATATTTATAGAATTCAAGAAATAGATACTTTTATTAGACTTATAAAAGTAATATTAGAAACTTTTTATTCAGGCATTTTTCA
This sequence comes from Erythroxylum echinodendron, assembly GCA_027575705.1. Lineage (NCBI taxonomy): Eukaryota > Viridiplantae > Streptophyta > Magnoliopsida > Malpighiales > Erythroxylaceae > Erythroxylum > Erythroxylum echinodendron. The sequence continues at coordinate 6,503,522 of JANZXR010000004.1, forward strand.
GTGTAAATCCAGAAACAAATTCCTCAGCTTACATTTTCTTTTGTTTTAATTGCGTGAAACAATGAACACTTCATATTGTAACATGGCAACACGTCGCACATTGGTGGCATGGATTTTGATTTCTTTCTTTGACCACTCCAATTCCGTCTACGTAATCCGTTGCTATTATTAAGGAACAAACAACGTGAGAGGCTATAAATTATCCTTTTTCTGGATAACTGAACTTCATAATTTATTGGTATCTAAAGATATGAATTGATTCTGCTTTATTTTCTTGATTAATAAAAGCACAGGTCCATGTCAAAGTTTTGACTGCCTTACTTTTTCTTTTCGTAAGCTTTATCTCTTTAATTAGTTCTAGGATTGAGGGCGAAACAGTATAGGCCTTCTTTCTTTCTTAAAGATACTTTTCAATCAAAGTAACAAAATCACTTACTTTTGGAAGAAAATTCAGAATATTTTTATAATTACACAATAATGTATTTAAAAAGTAAATTGATGTGATTAAGTATATTACAATATAATGAATTCAGTATATAATAGGCTATTGTCCTTTTAACACAGAATTAATAAGACTTTACTACTTAAAGTCAACAAATGCTTACTTCATTTATTTATCGGCAAAGCGAACTCAATTACTTGCTAGGTGTGGCCACCGTCAGTTATTTCCCGACCCGTGTTTCAATTTCAACTTTCAAGCATGGATCACGTATTTCTCTCCAATAGATGAATAATGAAAGCCTAACCACCTGCTCCTTGGCTCTTCCCAAATTTATATCATCACACAGCGATCACCCTTACTCTTTTATTTTTCAGTCACACATTTACTCTCTTTATTATATTCCTCTTTCTTTTTTCATTTCTAATTAATAGAAAGGTTGCGTATTATTAGACTTTTTAAAAATTCGCATCCTAATGTTGTTATTATATTATAATCCTTTTTTATGAAATTAATATGTAAAATAAACTGAGATTTTTATGTTAAGTCATTCCTATTTTACTATATCAAACAAAATTGTGTTTAATAAATTTCAAATCATATACTCATATTAGTTTTGAGTGTTATATTTATTATTCATAATTTTGAAAAACCTATAGCAATAGATTTACTTAATCTAGCAAAATCATAGTTCAAACGCTTAACAAACTAATTATTCAACTCTTATCTCCCAAATGCCACTTCTCAGTTGCAACTTCCAGACTATTTGCTACAAAAACTTTCTAACGAAGTCAAACGTATGCTTACGTGGCGTACGCGGTAGATGCAGAGAGCCAATCCAGGGTGGACTAGTCCCGTCAGATAAATTCATTTATGAATTCCACCACCCTCCTATTTAGCATCTTCCCTCCAAGCTTGTGACTGCAATAAATTTAGACGTTATCGCTTTTCTTTTCCAATTCAATAGACAATATCACCCACCCGCCCACCTCTCTACTTCTATCTCCTTCACTTGAACGAGATAGAGATCAGAGGGTGTGACTAGAGAACTCAGAAAATGTACGGAAGCATGAAGAGTTACTTGTCTCGAAAGAAGGGTTACAGGAGGATTCATGAGTCGGGTCGGAGGCGGATGAATCAGGTCCAACTGGGTACCAACCAGAAAAAGAAGAGGTTTTGGAAGATCAAGATCAAGCCGAAGCTTCGGTTAAAGCCCAAGAAGTTCTTCTGTTGGTTGAGGGATTCGTACGTTAACATGATGCTCGGATTCGCCAGGTCTCGGGTAGTGACCTCCGGGTACGGCGGGCCCAGGCCGGAGGCGTTAGGTTGGTTCGGAATCCGACCCATTAAAGAGTATGATGAGAAGATGGTGATTGAGATCTATAAGTCCATTGTTATGGAACGGGATGGTCGGTTGGTGCCTCGAAAGAATTTGGCTGCAGGGAAGACCAGTTTTGGGCCCATCGTTAAACTCGCTACTATAGCTGAGTGTTAATCATGGTGACAAACTTGACTTTTATTTTTGAGTTTACATATTCTCTCTGTCTATTTTTATGCCCCTTTTCTGGTTATTGGAATTTTAATTAGTGGCAGGTACTTGAGTTGGCACTGATATGGTATCATCTCCTAATTGTTAATAAGATCAAAATCAATAAATAAAGATTTTTACAGTATTCTCTTCTTCGGCACATGTACATGGTTCTTCTTTTTGTTACCATTTGTCTTTTTTTAAACATATTAAACTGCAAGTAGGTATTGGGAAGGAAAAGAGGACATCAGTTGGGAAGGGTAAAAGAGAAACTTTATGCCCACGTTGGTCCTAGAACCTTTACGCAGCGTTTGGTTCCTGTCCTCGTTAGTGGGGACAGATAACAAAACAAACAAATCCTGTCATCTGTACCTGTTTGGTTGTTTTCATTCGACTTTTTGTCTTCAATTCTCGGATGACAGAGACAATAATTTTTGTATCTCCAAAAATTGTAGGACATTTTGTGTCTTTATTATAATTCATATTTATTATTATGAAACATTTTGTGTCTATTTTGTTATTGTTATTAATTTTGTTGTTGTTATTATTATTATTATTATTATTATTATTATTATTATTATTATTATTATTATTATTATTATTACTTTTATATTATTCGATATTTCATAATACTTTGTAATTGTTATTATTTGTTAATTTTTTTCAACTAACATAAATAGTTCGTAATAAAATTTTCAATTAATTACATATTTCTAATCATATTAAAGATCAGGGATATTTTTGTCATTGTGACTACTTTTTCGTTCTGTCCACTGCAATTAAATACATTCTGTCCTCGAGACGGAGACAGAAATTTCTGTTCTGTCCACCACAATCAAACACCTCACTGTTTTCAGTTTTTATTTCGTTCCGTACTGTTCCGTTCTGTCTACATATACCAAAAATAGGAACCAAACGCAACGTCATATTTATGGTTTCCAGTCTTTATGAGCTAGGGGGAATAAGGTCCCTTGTGAGAGCACCATGTCCATATTGTAGGTAATGAAGATAGAATTTACCGATCTCCTGCACCACCAGATTTGGATGATCCAAGAGCAGTATTTCCTGTGTTCCTTTTCGCTGGATTTAGATGCAGGAACAGTTTTAGGCGATGAACACTGGTTTTGTCCTCGAGACGCAAGTCCAACATAACAGCATGCAGTCAACATTGACCGTATTTCTCGCTTGCGGACACGTCTATTCCTCGTATCATGTTCCACGTTTTTCCCTTTCTTGCCGAATGATTACTACATAAAATTTCAAAATTTTTCACTTTAACAATGATAAGTGGTTTAGAGGAGTGATTCTTATTAACATTATATCTTAGTTGGAAGCCAAATTTTAGATTATAAATTAAATTTTTTTATATAATTTATTCTTCATTTTTGTTTTAAATCAATGCAGAACTTAAGAATTCTAATATACCTCTCTCAGGTTTAAAATATCTGTAAGTGTTCATAAAATTAGACACAATATAAAACTAAATTAAGTCTCATATCATATTAAAGATGAAGCAATAAGAGTAATATTCTCCAGCGGATGAGTATCAAACATGAAGCAAGGCGAGTAATAATCTCTTCTGTCGTGTACCCTCTTGTTTATGAATAACAACCATATAATAATGGATGCACCCCCTTAAATATGTATTCCCATCATATTAGCTCAAGGAGTCCATCCTAGCGTTAGGTACGAAGTGATAATCAACTACAAATAAGCTTCAATGGCCTAACCTTATTTATTAAGTACCTAATCGAGAGTTAACTGTCTGTGCTTCGACTCTTTGCTCTAGCTGTCAAGAGTTGGTGATGGTGTCATTTTCAAGGACTTGGAAACGCCATTAAAGGCAGAGTCAGAGCCACGCTAAGCTGCCCCCACTGGGCAAGAAAAAGAATCAATTAAATATTATTAGTATAATTTAGTTTTAATATTTTAATTTTCAAGAGACTTAATAATTTTGCCCGCATAATTTTCATTAAGCAATTTGCTCCGAGTAAGTTATTTCCATGATAAGGTGACTGTCAGGCATTCTGCATATGGACAAGTTGCAAGAAGGTCAAGTATCAATGCCTTTACGTTGCATATGGTTATTGTGATCTATATATTGAGGCAGAACAAAATGAAAATTTAGAGACAGAATAGGACAAAAATTAGAGACAATAAAGTGTTTGATTGTAATGGATAAAACAGATAAAGCTGTGTGTTTCGAGGACAAAAATATATTTAGTTGCAATTGAAAGAACATAGAAAACAGTGTCAATAAACAAAGTACCCCTGTAGTATAATATGATTAAAAATATGGAATTCATTGATTATTTTAAAATGAATGATTTGTATTAGTATTTTAATTGTATCTATAAATAAGGAATTAAAAAAATGAGAAACATAAAAATTTAATAAAATGAGCTATTGAATAGCAAAAAACTCGTATAAGTTAACAATAAAATAAATTATGTAAATATTTTTATAATTGTATCAATATTTTTTAATTGTATTTGTATTTTTTAATTACGATAAAATAAATTGAAGAATTTAAATATTTAATGAAATCAGAAGCCTAAAAATTGAATGAAATGATTTATTGAATAAAAAACATCCTACAAGTTAGAAATTTTAGTACATAATAATTTAATAAAACATTTAAACATTCATGGAATTAATTACATAATTGGTTAAAGATACATTAAAGCCTTATATTTTATTAAGAATGTCTTTTTTGCTATTTATAGTAATAATATTAGAGTATTTTTATCCAACAACCGCGCGTGTTTTGTTTATGTGACAGCACAAGAAAATTGGGCTACAGTTTTGGAAGAAACAAAAAATTTGTGTTTTTGTGAACTGGAAATGGAACAAAAATGGGCAACGCCAGCAACCATACACTGATAGACACAAAATTTTTGTGTTTTGTTATCTGTCTCCACCAACGGAGACGTCAACCATACGGTGTTGGGCCCCGATTCTGGAGTCTCACTCCCTTCATGCTTCATGTGCTGATACCAACTCTGTGAGACCCCGTTATTGAGGTCCAACTTCGAGGTCATATTCGGAATACACATATCCTATCCTAACATTTAATCGAAAATCTCATGATACTCTTTAATACAATCAAGATAACTGATTGTCATAAATCTCTATAACCTTATCTTCATTAACATCATAAATACAAGCGTTTTACAAAGCTATAAAGGCATTTCTAACCCCAATATATTCATATCTCAATAGCCCGAAATACATAACATACTGAAACTTATTATAGTACTCAATTGTATCTAAAATTCTCATCGTTACAAAATCTAACT
>JANZXR010000004.1:6515823-6534368 GCA_027575705.1 Erythroxylum echinodendron
TTCATTTTCAACTCTATATCATCTATAAAGATATTATAGTCCATGATTAATCATGAATACCAATAACAGAATATATATATATATATATATATATGTACGTGTTCTTCATCACTTCACCCTAATTCTAAAAATTTCATAGTCTCTCACTATCAAAATCACCAAAACAAAATATGAACCTATCCACACTTCTCATGTACTACTCGAAATGTTCTAAGAAAATTTTCAGGGTCCAACAATAGGCTTCCTGCCCATAGACTTTTCCTGTATCAGAATAAATTGTTATAAGTGAACTATAATTTACAAAAATTTTGGCGTAATTTTCTCTATTTTTATGATTTTTACCCCTATTAGACAAAAAAATTTACTCAACAACACAAACATTAATGGCACCAAACATTTATAACAATATTATTCTCCATAATGCACATATATTTTCATTGAAATCAAATTTCATACATCAAAGTACAAAAATCAGGATATAAGTGCAAAGTTTTGATACTTACAAATTAAAGTGCATGCTCTTGGTGGTTCAAAGATCCTCTAGTGTGTACGGGCTAGACTCTCTCTATCTGGTCCTCCACGTCTATTGGTAGAATTGCGCTCTGAAATGGATGTTGCCTTGAATGATGCCCAAAACTGCTACTATCGACTCCATATTTCTTCAGATATATATGGTGCTTGTACACCATTCTTGTGTATCGAAGCAAAAAATTCTCTATAATATGTACGAACTTACCTCTCATACATTATCAATTACAACATCAAATTTTGGATCTCAAAAAAATTTTCTGAAGAAAAGAAAAACATACTATAAGTACTTATAAACGACAATATTATCTAATTAATGTATAAAATCAGATAAAATACAAAAGATTAAAGAATATGTTTTGTTTACCTCAAACTCCTGATAATAAAAATCCTTTATCTGTTGAGAGACATTCTTCCATATATAACCCTCAAGATCTATCATCTCCGTGAACTTGAATTAGATATTACTTGAGTATGTTCCAGGTAAAACTAACCTAATATATAAGTTATTTTAGATCATTTTCAAATCAAAACCTATAACTTCAATCTAAACCTATGATGTTATCATGTATTACAAAATTTTTAGAATTTTACTTACAAATTGTTGATAATTGTGATGTACGTTCTTCCATCAACTCCCTTAGCTCCAGACTGGAGGTCACTTCCTTCATCCACAACGTTTATCCCTGATATCTCTGTCGGTATAGTGGTGGTGGATGGTGTAGAGTTAGTGGATGTTACAAATTAATGGCTTCCTATATCGTGTCTACTCAAAATAATTTGGAACAAACCCTTTTCTTAACAAATACAGATTCACTTCATCAATCAAAAGAAAATTAATATGTTTGCACTTTTTACATAGACATTTGATTTTTGGGTCATCCATATATGTAGGTTAAGAATATGCATTGTGAATAAAAGCTTCAACTCCCTCAATAAAGTCAAGATCAATGAAACCATCTGGTGTTAATCGTCTATACATTAAAGATATATCAACATTACTCATTTCTGCAAAATTGTTATTTAAAGAAGTTATTTCATAGTTAGTATCCTTCATTTCCCCTAAGTTTATAGAACATTTAATCTTTATTTTACAGAACATCTCCTAAGTTTTTACAGGTCTCTGACCATTTCTCCCCTATAGTGAAACCAACCTATCCCACATATGAGTTAAAGTATCTATTTTCGAATTAATCACCTATAAGATAATTTCCAAAGTTTTATTTTAAATAAGCACTATGGTACGTGACATTGTTTACACCTGTGAATCAAGAAAGTAAGTTTTTGCTGTGACTCTTAGGCTAATGGAATTTTTCATCGATAAGCCTCATGGAAGCTACATCACGAGTTTCCAGCCTACATACTATCCTAGGAGTTTATTATGCAACAAATTGTCATGCCATTTACGTGAATTTCTTATGTTAATAATAAGTTTGAATTAATCAAATTGAAGTTCAAGTCTTTATGTTTGAATTAATCACCTACAAGTTGATTTCCAAAGTTTGATTTTCACTAAGCACTATAGTATATGGCATTGTTTATACCTGTGAATCAAAGAAAGCAAGTTGTTGCTGCAACTCCTAGGCTCGTGGAATTCGATAAGCCTTATGGGAGCTGTATCACGAGTTTCCAGCCTATATATCATCCTGGGGGTTTATTATGCATTGGATCATCCATGAGAGATCAAACTCATTCCACATTTAGTAAATACTTATATAATTCATACGTCTACTCATCAATGATTCAAACAAAACCTAAACATAAATACTTATACTATTAAACAAGAACATAAAAACTCATCAGTGATTATAAGAGTATTCTAAACAACAACACAAAATCAAAACCTCCTTTGTAGTCACACAAAAACCAAACACAAATGTTCCTACTATTAAAGCAAAAGATACGGTAGATATTAGTTGGACGACTTACCTGGATGGACAGAAAACAACAAACTACAAAGAAAAAGAATGAGGTTGGATAATTAGAGACACTCTAAAAACATAAAATAGGGCATGCGAAAAAGAAAATTTCATATTTAATATAATACACTAGTTCATTAGTTTTGTATTTCTATTTGTTGCATACAATGTTGTTATTGAGAATAAAAGGAAACCTTTGTTTTTGAAAGAAGTAAAAATTTATATGAAAATGTGATATTTGACTTTTATGGATTTATAGATCAAATTGTTAAGAAAAAGTGAGGAATGTAAGAAGGATAAAAAGCTTCTAATGGATTGGATATTTAACTCTAAATCAAATTATAGTTGATGTTCAACAAAAGCTAATTAATAGATCATATTTTAGAAGTATATCACATCTAGTTTTTATTTTTAAAGTTAAACCTATGAATATAGAAGAAACACTTATTCATGAAAGTTAGATTTTGTTTCCTATAAATGAAGACTTGAACTAATCAGAATGGTTTGTTAATTCTTTATGTTTCAATTTAAACAATGCCTATACATAAATGCTTAGACTATTAAGCCACAACCTAAAAACTCAACAATCATTGTTACAGGTAAAATTGCAAAGGGCAACACAAAATCGATCATATTGTAGACATTACTTAGTTGAACGACTTACCTTGATAGACGGACAATGGAAAACTACAAAGAAGACGAATGATGTTGGACAATTCTTGACATTTTCCAACACAAAACACAACTTGTAAGAAAGACAATTCGCATATTCATGTACTTTTAATATTCTACATATGAACAACATAAAATTAAAGGCAAAAACAACAATAATTAACATATAACGACATAAAAAGGCATGCAATGTGAGTAGCGTGATAAATAAGAACAATGAGAATAGGAAGAGGGGAGGACCCTCTTAAATTAAAGAGGCTAATAAGAAGAAGTTACAAGTAGCCCAAGTAAAGTTGAGAAAGAAAAGATTAAGGAAATCTTGGGATCATAAGTATGAACTAGTTTAAAGTCTTGAGATCATAAGTATAAAAAGGAATAAACTATACTCTGGGCTCAAAAGAGTCTCAAAAGTATTTAGATGTGTGCATAAGTGATACTGATATGATGAAGAATGAATTGTATATAATCATGTAAGAGTGTGGCTATTATTAGCAATCATAACTTAGGTGAATTAAAGCATAAGATTAATACATTAAAGAAGGAGGATAATTCTTTCAAAGACTCGTTGTCTAAATTCACTAAGGAGTGAGAAACTAAAAAGCATGCTAAGAGCACAAAAGAATTCCAATAATAAGTATGAGATTAAATATAATTATGGGCACACATCCAATTATAATACTACATTTACCAAAGGAAAACATTTTCACATTGAATAACCTTTGCCTAAGATGAAAAATAAACATAGTGCATCAATATCTAAGCATACATGTAAATCATATACATATGCTTCACTCATTAGGCCTTACTCTAAAGGCAAGTCTTATACATTCATGTATGGTTAAAAATATAGGCGTAAAGCTCAATATTATCAAGAAAAGAATAGTTATAAATTCCATGCAAAGACATAAGGTAGCATGCAATCTCATTCACAATCATCTAGGACTCAACATTATTTTAGAAGCAAGAATCATGCTTCCATATATAATAGGCCTTATATTAAATAAAATGCCATAGCACACATTTTAGAAGTGTATCACCTCTAGTTTTTATTTTTAAAATTAAACCTATGAATATAGAAGAAGCACTTATTTGTGAAAGTTAGAATTTGTTTCCTATAAATGAAGAATCAAACTAATTTGAGAGATGTAAAGTGTGGAATTTAGTACCTAACTAAGAGAGATGTAACTCTGGCATTTCAAATTAATTTTAAGACCTAATATCTACTATAGGTATTGCCTTTTTATTTTTAATCCCTAGCTCCTAGGTAAGACTATAATTAATGTATAGTATAAACTAATTCTAAACCTATAATATAAACATGCTAATTTCGTATCTATCCTTTGTTTTTCCATGCCATGAATGATTTGTCTCATTTATTTTCTTTTAGTTCGAAAACTAATCAACTTATACTTAATTCACCATCATCATTGAGACTTTTTTTTCTTCTAAAATATGTATTGTCCTTTTGTTATTATTAACAATTAAGATTAGGAAAACCATATATATATTAGTTCAATTATGTATCTGTTATAAAAGTATAAACATTGTATCTGAATCATATCCACACTGTATCTGATTCTATTTAACTTATCATATTTAAACAAAACAAATTTATCCCTTTGGGCCTTTCGTCGAACACTTTATAAGTATAACAAACTCATTCCTAACTATTAACAAAAACACTAGTACCTTGCATTCTTCACCAACAGCAATATGTTCAAATGCATAATGAACCACTAACACTTGAAATAGACACAGAAAACACAAATGAAATCAACCAAAATCAAAAACAAACCGTCCCTAACAATAACAAGAAGAAAAATGAAAAACCAAGTGGAAAGGAGGAATAACTAACCCCGATGGATGACTTATTGAAGAAAGTGACGATGACGATGGTGTATAACTGAAGAACACTAGACGATGACGACGACAGGGAAAGGTTTTCTGAATTTTTTCATATACCAGATGAAACATGAGGAGGAGGGATCAACCTGCGTTAAAATCTGATAAAGAAACAACGTAATTTATGGTTAAACAAACGACGTCGTTTTCCTTCGAATTAAAACAACAACCTAATGTTGTTGAATTTACCAGTGGACATAAATTTTGTCAGTATTTCTTGTCAGGAATCATTGGCACCTATTTTTACGAAGACTTTCATTAATTCGTCGTTAACTTCCGTCGGCAAAAGTTTTGCCCCCTCCTTTATCGACAAAGTTTTTTTTTGGTTGCAAAGCACATTTTTTCTGACAATTATATCGACGGAAAGCATTTTCTGTTGGTAATATAGTACGGATTTTTTTTGTCGATAAATTTCCATCGGTAATTTACAATTTTTTTGTAGTGATTACATAAAACAGTCCTTATTAAATGAATAAAGCCATTAATTAATTACAACATCGATTAGTTAACAAGCATGAACTGATAAAAGTTCCTTTACCTGCTTCAAATTGATGTCAAGCCTTAATTAGCTGTTCAAAGAAGCGATCTCTTGTAAAAGGGAGCTGCCATGTATAAACATGCCAGAACAATAAGCTTCTACCAAACTATGATAGAAATGTGCACGCATAATTTATTGATTGATGCCTACACAATTGGGTGAAGAATTAGCAATAGCCAAGAGGTTATAAGCACCAAGCTTTAATATTAATGGCAGTTTGGTGGGATCAACTTCCAATTGTATGTCTTTAATTATGTTTAATTTACTGCTCTATCCTAACTAAACCAACCATCCTATGCACACCAAATCTCTCAGGATTCTTTTGCTTGCAAAGAGCAGATGGTTAGAACCCAACCATATCTTTCATTTGTTAGCCCTTTTTTATTAGTAGTTAATTAATCAGCCAACACATATGGTTTTGACAGTTAACTTAGTTAAACACCAGCTTCTCCACACACTAAAAAATATATTTTTTGTTTATTACAGTACTGAACCTCCCAAAATAGTAATCTTCTTATGCTTCGTTGATTTGGTAATTATCAAATCCTAAACTTATTCAATTGGTGAGGTTTTTTAGCAAGACCTTATAAGATTAGAAGCATATCTTATAAGCTAATTAGATGAATTATTTTGTAAATCAATCAGACGGACCCCTTGTAACATTTTGTAAGGTACAAACAATATCTTATTTGGAAATGCATTCTTTTAATTTCCAAAAAAAAAAAAAACGGAATAAGACCCCTTTGTTGCCATTCTTTCTTCGTGTAGTTTGCTTCCACACTGAGTCAATACTTTCTAGGTGAAGACGATAAGGATCCGTGACTAATTGCCACCCAACGGCTAAATAGTAGAAGAAAGGGTTTGGTTTTGAAAATTGAGCTCTTTTCATTAGTTAAATCTAAAGTTGCCAACGGTTAGCTCCAATCAACATCCCTGAATCTGACGCCACAACCTCCAGCTGAGATGTTGCAGTTATAGAATAATTCAATCATTGGTATTTTTTTAAAGCACTTCTTAAAGTATATACATGTAACTACTTAATTGCAAGTGTTCCTTGTGAACTTCTATTAATTGACCAGAATCGATGGTGTATGGGCATAAGACATTTTACTCTGATTTTATCTGCTTAAACAATTATCAAACAGTTGCTTCCACCAATTAATTCAGTGGATTATTGCTCAAACAAACAGGAACCGTGGCTTTGCTGGTTCTATTGGTTGGTGCATGTGCCGACCGTAACCCATGGGTGTTTCTTTTTCTCCTCCTGCTACCCATTCACGCTTTCATGTTGAACAAAACACAAGGCTATTTCTGGATGTAAGATTTGGGCGAGGACGACGTTTTGAAAATACAGATAAGTGATGTAATGTATATCATTTTCTTAGCGTTTTCATGATGTGTGAAAGAGAGAGACAATAATGCAAGTGCATGTTTCTGTTGCCAGCGAGCAATATTTGTAGAAAATTGGGGGTTGCATAATTGACACCCTCGTCAGGTCATCAGCGATTGTGAGGATGATTGAACTTAGGCTCCAACACGTGTAATTACTTCTCTTTCAATTTGTTAATTGTTTTTTTTATATTAATAGAATTAGGATCATTGATTTTAAAACGTGTGCCCATGAAATCATTGTATATACATAATAGTTGATAAATTATACAGAATAAATAAGTTATTTAATAAATTAATAAGTTATAATTAAGAAATAATATTGAATCAAATATTTCTTTTAAAATTTTAAGTGAGATCATGCAATCTCTTATCGCAACTTAAATTTGTAATATTTTGAATTAGAAACTTTGTTACAAACTTGATCATATAAAATCTTTTAAAATGTTTTTTTAAATATTATCCTCTTTTCTAAAAAAATAAATACTTATTAAAATATAGAGTCAATCGAACTCATGTTTAAATAGAAATTGATAAGCTCATGAAATATCAAATTGTCCTTTTTAATTAATTATTTTTATGTTATGCAAATTTTAAGTTATCTTTCAATACTAATGAAATAATAGATTTTTCAATGTTTTAAAAATCGGATTAAAAGTTAAACTGTTATAAAATTAGTTAAAAATTGAATAAAATTAAAAATAAATGAGATTGAAGAAAAATATCCTTACTCATCGAAAATTTTAAAGTTTAATCGAAAAAGAGATTGTTAAATAAAAATTAATTGATCTTTTTTTATTTATAAAAATTGATTAGTTTATAAAAATTGACTGATTAATTAATACACTAATCAGTTTTTAACAAAAAAGGTTATTAAAATATATCGAATTAAAAATTTAAAAATCGAAAAGAGGGTTCAAGATTTTTATAATTAAACTGACCAAATTGTTCGATTTTTTAATCATTAAATTTTTTATTACAGCTAATAATTTTTAAGTGTATATTAGCTAATCTCATATACAAATGAAGATTGTAAATTGTTAATTTAAATCAAATGATAAATTTAATTTAAATAATTGTTTAAAATTCAAACTCTTAGAAGTCAATAACACAGACACCCTTTTTACGCATATTTTCTTCGATTACAAGTTTATATAATGACAAGTAAAATCAAACTCTGAACTCAACAACATGCATTTATCAATTTTAAGATGAAAAATGATAGCATTAGGCATTTGTAATCTGTAACATTTGCACTCTTTTAAATACAAGTAGGGATGCTGTGAATTATTTCACACAAAAGAAATCAATTTATATGAAATAGTACGTCTAATGTTAAAGAAAACATATAAAAATGTAAAATTCACAGGTGCAGGAACACCGTACACCTGCGGTCTGTGCAAATGGGGCCTGACATCTCTGGGCGTGCTCCGTAAACGTGGCTGGAATCCAATGGTTTGACCGGCATAGCTGGTCTACACTACCATTCATTCACTCACCGCCTTCTGAAATCTCTGATGGTTTCTGATTATGGGTGCTCCCTGTTCATGCCCACAAGCTTTCCTCTTTTCCCTAATTTCCACCGTTTCGTTTCTGCGCAAATGTACTGCTAACACAAGATTAGTCAGATGAGTCCATAGATTCTGCGGGACCTGACCTGCCAGGACAAAGTTGTCCTTTATTTCATTTATATTTTCGGATGAAATTTGGGGCTCTCATGTTATCTCATGTCTTGTCTCCGGTCATGTCCAAAATGGTAACTGTCTATCTAAATTATATTTAATTTACAGCTTTACCTTTTATTTTTGCGTTTTCTGACACGATCTGCTTTATGTAATTGCTGCAAGCCTTGTTTTGCGAGGAACGTCGGTGCCCTGCCAATAATTGTGGTGACGATTTCGAACGACAAGATGTTATTCTTTTTTAGTTGGCTTTTCTTCAACTTTGTAAACAAGTGCAAGAAAATATAAAAATATTTTCAGCAATTTCTGTTATTAAATTTTAGTTAGATGAAAAGTATTCTATTAATAAATAATGACATTGCAATAACTAAGTTAATAAACATTGTAAATTATATTTGTTTTTATAATTTTAAGATGAATTTACATTTTAAACTATTATCAAATGTTCTAATACTTGATATGCCACGATTTGTGGATGATCTAGGACGATCATTCGATAAAAATGGTCCATAGGTTGTTATAAAATAAAAAGTGAACATGGAAGAAGATAGAAATGCAAATTGCAACATAAAAGCCTCTTATGCTAAGAAAAATTAAAGAGAACTTTTTTAAAAAGAAATTTATTGATTGGTAAAAATATAAAAACTCTAAGCCCTTATATATAATGAAATGCTTAGTAAAAATTTTATCTAATTAGGAAAATTTCTTAATAAGAAAACTAATAAATAAAAATTATATTTGAAATAGACAAGAAATTTAATAAATAGAAAGTATATATTAAATAAAATTATTAAAAAAGTAATATTTAATATGTTCTTACATCAGCCTCAGTTTTGTTTCACCGCCGCTCAAACATGAGACATTGAAATCGAACTTCTTGCTTGTACGATATTCTACGGAAGGAAATACTTAATACAGCCTTACGCCTGTATGAATGTGTGAGTATTTTCTTTATCAATCAATGACAAGTAAACTTGAATGAATTAACATCTGTTTTTAAGCGGTATAAGCCAAGTGAACTTAATATGGACAGATTAACTCGTATGTTATATGTTTTTATTTTTATAAAAATACATAGATGCAATGCCGCTTTTTAAAATTCACGAGATTCAAAGCAGTGAAATATCCGAGCAAGTGTAAACCAGCATTATTCACTGATTGGCTACTGGCTTCTGTAACGAGGCAAGAAGTAAACCAGATTTAACGCATTAAACCAAACATGGGCGTACAGGCACACTTCGTGACATTGATTAAGAAACTTCTTCCGGCTGTTTCCTTCTATAGTAGAACAATGTCCGTTAATTCCATATTTCCTTGCAGTGGCATACAGGTAAAGCAATTAAAGATGCATTATAACCCTTTAGTTACTAAATGCCTTTGATATACTACCAAAATATAGATTAATATTAATTAACCAACAAATACAAGGCAAAGTTACTACCAAAATATAGATTAATATTAATTAACCAACAAATAGAAGGCAAAGTTAAGTGCTGGGAGGAGGAAGAGCTTAATCTCCCCAAATCAATCAAGACCACCGACAGTTGTATGTGGAATCATTGCCCCTCCATTTTATATGGTCTATCGGTCATAAGAATCGATGACGTTTTGTTTTTACTCGTCTTAATAAGCACATTACTAACTAAACAGCAGGAACCAAAAAGTAAGGGCAAAAACAACATAACAAACAAAAAACTAAAAAGAGCCTAATAGAAAATGTAAACGATGAGGGTACGTGATGGTTCGGGGACGCAATCGTCATTGCGATACAAGACAAGGACAGCTGGTTCTTTCCTTCCACACACACCTCTCAATCAATTCTTTTCATTTCAGATTTAAATAATAATACTAAAGAGTTTTATTTCCTAATCTCAGAATAAATTTACATTTACTCCCTTTTTTTTTTTTTTTTTGACTTTTTAACCGTGCGTATAGTCCTAACTTGATTAATAATCTGTTCCGTTGATTTCTATGGCGTGTCTACTGGTAATTGCTAACAAGCAAGCGATAGTAATTACTCTCTCTCTCTCTCTCGCTCTCGTCTCTTGGCTTCTTGTAAATTGTAGTTGTGTTGCTATTACTAAAGAATGGGATGTGAGGGAGAGAAGAAATGAGGAGGCCGTAGAGGACTCGGCGGCGCAAGGTAGCTCCCGGGGCCCAATGTCTATGCCGCTCTGCTTAGGTTTCTGATGGATTCTTATACTTTCTCTCTCATGGAACCTCGCTTTGTTCTCACGGCATAACCACTTTGAAGAAGTGCAAAAGATCGATTCCAACTCTTCCTTTAACTTTATTGTGCGTTTGATTTTACACTGGCGGACCTCAAAGCAAGCCTAGCGTTTGTTAGGTTTTGTTCGTACAAAACTTGTGATCGATTCGATTTCAAATCAAAGAAGAGGAAGAGAAGAGCGATTCATTGTCTGAAAATGCTATGGGTCATGCAATTCTCTGGATTCTTCTCTGCCGCGATGATCATGATCGTTCTTTCTCCTTCTCTCCAATCATTCCCTCCCGCCGAGGCCATTCGATCCTCTCAGTTGGACAGATTGCCAGTAACCGCCGTTGCCGACCGTTACTCCTTCCGCAGAGCTCCTGTTTTCCGCAATGTCGATGAATGCAGCTCCTCCGACGACCCTAAAACCGGCGTCTGCGATCCTTCTTTGGTCCACGTAGCGATTACTCTCGACTACGAGTATCTCCGCGGCTCAATCGCTGCAGTCCACTCCATTATGCAACATTCCAAGTGTCCGGAGAACATTTTCTTTCATTTCTTGGTTTCTGAGATGAAGATGGACTCCATCGTGAGGTCTACGTTCCCTAAATTGAAGTTCAAGGTATATTATTTTGACCCGGAGATTGTCAAAAACTTAATCTCGACTTCCGTCAGGCAAGCTCTTGAACAGCCGCTAAATTACGCGAGGAACTACTTGGCGGATCTGCTAGAGCCGTGTGTCGGTAGAGTCATCTATTTGGACTCCGATTTAGTGGTAGTTGATGATATCACACAGCTCTGGTCTACGGACTTGAGTTCGAGAACAATTGGAGCGCCAGAGTACTGTCACGCCAACTTCACGAAGTATTTCACGGGGAGGTTTTGGACAGATAGAAGGTTCTCGAGCGTATTCCAGGGACGGAGGCCGTGTTACTTCAATACGGGAGTTATGGTGATAGATCTGATTAGGTGGAGGCGGGTCGGGTACACGAAGCGGATCGAGAGGTGGATGGAGATCCAAAAGACTGAACGGATCTATGAGCTGGGCTCACTGCCGCCGTTCCTTTTGGTTTTTGCGGGACACGTGGCGCCGATCGAGCATAGGTGGAACCAACACGGGTTAGGTGGTGATAATGTAAATGGCAGTTGTCGGAACCTGCATTCTGGTCCAGTTAGTCTGCTACATTGGTCCGGTTCGGGCAAACCATGGCTCAGGCTGGACTCCCGGAAGCCATGCCCTCTCGATGCTATTTGGGCACCTTATGATTTGTACGGTCACACTCTTTGATGATGGCGTTATACGGCACTGGTAAATTCCCCATTCAGGATTGTTTTTGCCACACAATTTTTTTTTCAATTTCTCATTTTCCTTAACTTTGTTAGTAAAATTTTTATTCGGTTTTAATTTTTTTCTCTCTTTAATATGGAATTATTGTGGGACTATCTGTATCTTAGTTATGTGATTCTCTGTTTATGGAAAATAAAACAAGAAAAGAGAAGGAACATTCAATTCGTTATTAATACTTAAAATAGTCCGTTTCTTTGAATCGACATTTTAGTTGCAGTTGGAACTAAATAAAGAGAACTGCTCTGAAGCATGTTGGAGGAGAAGAGATTGGCTTTGGGCGTTGTAGTGGGAAAACAATTTTGGTGAATTGAAAATCCCTAGTAGAATAGTATATTACTTTTCTGCATTCAGTCCTAACGGGTTGGCAATTTGGAAGAAGAAAAGGTTAGATCTTAATTACGATAGGGAAGTTCTCTTATACCCTACTTTTAGCAGTTTATTTAACAAGGGAAGTGGTAGTATACTTTGTTAAACGAAGGGAACTGAAGCATTAAAAAAGGTAAATGAATGACGAGGAGTCATATATTACATGAATGTATACGATGTTGTAGGTGCAGTGCAATGAGCAGAATGTGGGAGGAATTTGAGTAGGGCATGTGATGTGAGTGAGCTATGTACCTTGTTGGCTGGCTGTCCATTTTGTGTACTGGACAAAAAGAATAGAATTCAATTCACTTTGAGCATGGCTTGAGGAACGGGGAGGAGCTTAAATATGGGCATTGGATTAATCTAAGTAACAAAAAGGTCAACCTGCACGGACGGTGTTATGCTCTCTGTCCGGCGGAAAACTTGTGAACTAACCTCCCTTTTCACGCTTTGGTGGTCTCTTGTTCTCTTCCCCATCTTATTTGTATGTTCTTTTACCATAAAAAACTCCCCAAAATTAGTTATAGTCCATCTATGTCATGTTAAATTGTGGCATCGGACACATCTGTCATTGTTGCGTAGGAATTGGCCAAAATAGGGAATAGGGGACCGAGTCCTTTTGCCCTGCCTTCACACGTGGCCACTTGCTTAAGCTCTCCTGGACTCAACTCTTAACATGTGGCTTTTTAGCCTAAGACAGGATTTGGAATTTTACAAGTGATTTATCCAAGACACTTGTAAGAAAACTATATATATACATATATATTGGCTTCTGTTGTTTATACATACCTTCTCGGCTTTCTCGTCGTTGCCAGCTGTACTGTACTACAAACTGTGGTATTAATATAGCAGGGAAGAAAGATTGCGACTTCACAACAGACGCTTTGGAGGGTGGTGAATATAGTAATTGGGTCAGTCTATCTGACCTTGACAGCTTTTCGCTAATATAATCACCGTTTACCTTGTAATGATTTGGTGCGATTAGATTTGTTATAGAAGCAGGCGTGAAAGACTTAATCTGCTATTCATGTGGATGGAATTGAGCCCAGCCCCAGATTCTATCTTCATTACCTCTGCACGTGAGAACTGAGGCGTCACTGATAACATTCCAAGAACACTGCATAGAGTTCTAGATTTTTTAGGGGTCAGAGACAAAAGGTCTTGATCAATTGGTCCCTTTGGAAAAATCGTAGGGCTTAGTAGTTTTGCAAGTTTTTTGATTTATTTCTAGCAAATAAATAAAATTAGAAAATTAAAAAAATTAAAAATAAATCAATATCGAAAATTTAGTAACGCAGTTTGACACTTTTTGTTTACGTCTATGGGGTTTTACTCAGTTTAATCACTTTCACTGAAGTACAACAGGTTTATCCAAGGCTTGAACATGTCTGAAGCCTTGACATTCATGACACTGAATTCTCTTTACCTTACTTTTCTCCCTGTAGAGTTTTGGTTTGTTCGAAGTTGTAGTTCGATGACCTCAGGCTGTTTTGCCTAAATTCGGATTTGTCCTTTTTCATTCTTTTCAGCCATTTACGAAAATTTCGTGTAAGTAGTACCATGTTTTCGTTTTCATCTTTTGTATCATTTATACCTTTTCCAATTTCAACTTGTAGTATAAATCCTTTTCTTCTTTCTCTTATAGTCATGCTTGCGAAACTAGGATTTGCAACAACTTGCTACCAAGTTCTAAATCGATGACCTCGCTCTGATACCAATTGAAAAATTGTAGGGCGTAGTAGTTTCACAAACTTTCCGATTTGTTCCTAGCGAACAAATAAAATCAAAAAATTAAAAAAAAATAAAAATAAATCAACACCGAAAATTTAGTAACGCAGTTCGACACTCCTTGCCTACGTCTGTGGGGCTCTCACCCAGCTTAACCACTTTCATTGAAATACAATAGATTTACCCAAGGTTTTACTGAGCCGACACCACTCAACCCTTGACACTATCTCTCAACCTCACTTTCCGTGAAAGATTTTCATATCCAATAACACGACCGACTCGTGTTAACTTCAACAGAGGATTTTTCTATACCACTCTTAATAAAAGACAATTAATCAAACAATTAACGAACAGCTCAAGTGATTTAAATAACTAGAAACAAAAATGAAAACACTTGAGACAAAAGAAAAGAAGAACTTCCTAAAAAGTTAAGCTCTACTGAAATAAATCTGGAAGTCGTCCCAACAACAATAGGAAAGTAGTCCATTCAAGAGCCACTCCACAAATCTTCCTCAATTTGGCCTCCAACAAATTAAATGGATATCACTAAAACCTTCAGCTACTTTTCAGAAATTCAAAACACGCATATTGCTTTTTCAATGCAAAATTTTGCAGATTCACTTGCTTTGAAGACCCACACACATATACACAAAAACCCACTTGCCTTAAGAAAGTTTATTTAGAGATTCCAATACCAGAAAAGATAAGAAAGAAAAAGGAAAAGAAGTCAAGCTTCTTCACATCTTTTTAACATCAGAGAAATAGTAAAGCGTTATTCGAAACCATTAACTTTGAAGAAGCACACGCAGTAGCCTCTTTCTCTTGCTCTGATGCCTTCTACATTCGAATAGCACTTTCACTATCTCCTCTTTGTCATACGTACACTCTATTACCTAATTCACCAAAGATGCAATAAACAATAGTTTTCCAGTGCACATAAAGGTCTTCACATACGCGCTAACTGCACTTTTATACCCAGCAAAAACCTCACCAAAAATGATAGACTATATGTTCGAGAGTTGGGACCCAAGAATATGGACACACTTACTTCATACGCACACTCCTGCACCTTATACTCACGAAAAATACTGCTGGCCTTATTTCAGTTATTCACCAAAATCACAGCACCTGGTTCGGATGCAAGTTTTATGTGTTGTACTTTTTTTTTCAATAGCAACAGCATGTATTGTTTTTGCAGAAAACCTTTAGTTTATCCAGGTAAAAATACCACAATACCCTTAAAACAATCCTTCACCAAAACAACTCCTCTACAAGATAGAATTCTATTCTATCTACAAAATTATCTAATTGGTATTTGAATTCAAGCTTGATAAAAAGATGCCAATTTAAAAAATATGCCAAAATAAAAATGAACTAGATATATTTAACATATATCTAACAATCTCCCCTTTTTTTGGTATATTTGTCGCAAATCCAAAACTCCCTTTAAGTCACATAATTTGGCACATGGAAATTAAATTCAACCCAAGAATTCCCCCTTAATGCAAGAACAAGTTCCAAAGAACATCCATAGTAACAATAATCCAATCATCTAAATTTCTCTCCCGTAGGACAAAATTTGCTAAACAGTAAGACAAATAATCATGAAGGTACCTTAAAAGCTCCTCCTGTATTGAACAATCACCAAAAACAATCTGATGTCTCCCTTTTGGAACAAAAGTGTCACAACGAAGAATGCTTGAGAGAGAGCCCCATACGGATGAGAGAGCTGAAGAGTCTTTCTTTTCCTTCTTTTTTGTTTTTTCGATAAAAAAATCAAACCATACTTCAAAAATGTAAAGCACACAGTCCCTGTATCCCTCGAAGAATTTCAAACTTAGGCTTATTCCTCGTCACATTATCTCGGTCATCAACTATCTGATTGATTTCTTCATCTGAAGTAACTGACGTATTCTTAGTCTGAACAGTTGCTTCATAAGTAGTAACTAACTGTGAATCTGGACACTTTCTTGTTTTTCCTTCACTATATCTTTGTGCTTGTCTTTGACCCTTTCTTACCCAAGTAGATTTTGGTTTCTGAAGTTTATGTGATGGACGTAGAATTCTTCGGTTTTGACTTCTTTGAAACAGCATTTGCAGTATCTGATAACATCTTGGCTTCATATGCACAATAACTGCGCAAAAATGACACGTGGGTACAAATCTTCGATTCTTTCTCAATGTTTCTTCTTCTCAGACAAATCTGGGCATATCATTTTTCTCATTCACCTTAGAGTTCTCTCCTGTATAACCAGGGCCTTGAAGATTCCCTTTCACTTTACCAATTTCTATTAACTTTTCTAATTTTTCTATGCCACCATTCAGTATTCTCAAAACCTTTTCGATACTTACTAATCTCATTCTAGCTTCACCAAGCTCATCTAAGGTCAACTCCAAATTTTTTTTCTAACCCTTGGATAATGTTCGCCATGAAGAGATTTTCTTCTATCAATCTTTCATTCTTTCTACACGTATTTACCCATTTTTTATGCATAGCTTCGTAAGTCTCATAAATATTCTCCTTTCTATCGTCTAGGTCACTTTCATCACTGTCATAATCTGATATTAGGTCTTGAGCTGAGTTGTTTTCTTTTTTCTAGAAATTTTTTGTTTTCTTTCCCTTTTTACGTCTTTAGTTACTTCCTTCTCAGTTACTGTTAAGCAAGTAACTGGACTTTTGCTATGTAAAGCAACTAACGCATCACCATTAGCGATTTCTTCTTCACTACCATATTCACTCTCGGATTTGTTCTCACTCCAAGTGCTCGTATAGCATTTTCTTTTTCTCTTCTTCATGGTATTAGCACACTCCGCTTGAATATGTCCGAAGCCTTGACACTCATGGCACTTAATTCTCTTTACCTAACTTTCTTCCATTTGAGTTTTGGTTTGTTTGAAATTGTACTTCGATGAGCTCCAGTCGTTTTGCCTAAATTCGAGTTTGTCCTTTTTCATTATTTTCATCCATTTACCAAAATTTCGTGTGAGTAGTACCAAGTTTTCGATTTAATCTTTTGTATCATTCATACGTTTTCCAATTTCAACCTGTGGTGTCAATCCTTTGCTTCTTTCTCTTATAGATATGTTTACAAAACTAGGATCTGCACCAACTTGCTTCCAAGTTCTAAACCGGTGACCTCGCTTTGATACCAATTGAAAAATCGTAAGGCGTAGTAATTTCGCAAACTTACCGATTTGTTCCTAGCAAATAAATAAAATCAGACAAATTAAAAAAAACCAAAAATAAATCAACACCGAAATTTGGTAACGCAGTTCGGCATTCCTTGCCTATGTCTGCGAGGCCCTCACCTAGCTTAATCACTTTTAGTGAAGCACAATAGATTTACCCAAGGCTTTACTGAGCTGACACCACTCAACCCTTGACACTATCTCTCAACCTCACTTCTCGTGAAAGATTTTCACATGCAATCACACGATCGACTCGAGTTAACCTCAACAGAGAATTTTTCTGTACCATTCTTAATAAAAGAAGATTAATCAAATAATTAACGAACAGTTCAACTGATTAACATAACTAGAAACAAAAACGAAAACACTTGAGATAAAAGAAAACAACAACTTCCCAAAAAGTTAAACTCTACTGAAATAAATCTGGAAGTCGTTGCAATAACAATAGGAAAGTAGTCCACCCAAGAGCCACCCCACAAATCTTCCTCAATTTAACCTCCAACAAATTAAATGGATATCACTAAAACCTTAAACTATTTTTCAGAAATTCAAAACACACATATTGCTCTTTCAATGCAAAATTCTGCAGATTCACTTGCCTTGAAGACCCACACACACATACATAAAAACCCACTTGCCTTGAGAAAGTTTATTAAGAGATTCCAACACTAGAAAAGATAAGAAAGAAAAAGGAAAGGAAGTCAAGCTACTTCACATCTTTTTAACGTCAGAGAAACAGTAAATCGTTATTCAAAACCATTAACTTTGAAGAAGCACACGCAATAGCCTCCTTCTCTTGCTCTGATGCCTTCTACGTTAGAATAGCACTTTCACTATCTCCTCTTTTTCATACGTACACTCTATTACCTAATTCACCAAAGATGCAATAAACAATAGTTTCCTAATGCACATAGAGGTCTTCACATACACGCCCATTGCACTTTCATGCCCAGCCAAAACCTCACCAAAAATGATAGACTATATGTGCGAGAGCTGGACACACAAATATGGACACACCTACTTCATACGCACACTCCTGCACCTCATACTCACGAAAAATACTGCTGGCCCT
>JANZXR010000004.1:6550780-6575028 GCA_027575705.1 Erythroxylum echinodendron
AGCAAAACAATTTTAAGCATTCCTAACCCGTTCCAAATTACTATTTTACCCTTCCCATAGGTGAGGGGATGTTACATTTCCTCTTGTTAATTATGGGATTCATGGGTTTTTCTTCATTATTTCTGGTTTTGTGTAATTTAAATATAATCTAGAGACGTATTCTAGTAGAGCGTACCCAATCTTATAGGGAGGTTATTCATTGATTCACAATCATCTTCAACTATAGATGTCGTAATTCCTGTGTATAAGGAGCATAAATTTTTTGTTTCCCCTGCTTTAGTTTATGAATTCGTGTAGTGTGATGATTATTCTTTCTTGAATATTTAGCCAATGATGTAAAAACCAAACCGAACTAGCCGGTTCGACCGGGTTAAGAATGAGCCAGTCTGATTTCCGATTCGATTTTTACTTTTAACCGTTAAGGGTGAAAACTGGCTGGTTAAATAATAAACCAACTGGTTTTGTTTGAACTGTGAAAACTGAAAATAAGGATTTCTTCCCCAACCGAGTCGATGTTGAAAGACTTCTCCAATTTTAGTTCTTTCTTAAACTTAGAACAAAACAACGAATGACTTAAAAGCTTTGTTGACAGCTTGATCATTCATCTAAAGCTGCATAAAACCTACCCAAAACAAGTTCACAACCCATAGCACAACCATCTTTAACAAAAATTTCAGTAACATAATCGAAGCAGAAAACAAATAAGAACTGCGCTTCAAAAAAAATACATAGAAAAAGGAAAGAAGAGAGAGAAAGAGAGAAACGGACAGAGCGAGAAAGAGAAAGAGGGAGGACAGAGTAGATCATCGTAGTGTGGATATGAGGTTGTTGAATCTTAGCACTCACACCACCAAATCCATAGGGGTTTTTGTTTCTCTAAATCTTTTTGAGAAAATTTGGAAGAAAGACAACATCTCTAGGGACAACTGAAGAATTCCATATAAGGAAGATAATCATAGATATAAAGTGAAAAAAAGTGAAAAAAGAAAAGGTTAGAAAAAAATGAGCTTCTATATGATAGATAGGAGTTCACTAGTTAGCCTCCAGTGAAAGGCCACTTCCACTAGCCGTATAGATAAGAGAAGCATCAAACTGAAATAGACTGGTTTTTCTTTTTCCTTTCCTTGCAATGGGTGACGATTCTTACAAAGCAAACCAAGCAATTTTTGGTTTCCAAGACATTGTGAGAGAGAAGCTGAAGAAAGAGGACAAAGACTTACGAAACATTAATGGTTGCTTTTCTTTACATGCCTTTTTGTTTCACTGCTTGTAGACCTCAAAGTTTGTGTTTAGTTTGAGTATTAGTTCAGAAAGTTTATTTCGTTAATTTTCATACTCATTTTTCTCTTCTTATGTACTAATTAAAATAGGAAAATTTATTCTTATTTATAATCTTATATTAAAAAATTATTTGAAAACAAAAAATTATTTCGTAAAAAAAGTATTACTTAATATTAGTTATAAATTACAAATTTTTTATTAATAAAGTTTTGTAATGAATAAATTATCATAAAAATGTTTTAAATTTTAATTTTATTGTTTTATTGAATTATGATTTATTTTAATAAAATATTTTATTTTTTCTTATTTTTATAATTTTTAATTCTTATTTATTATATACAGGTTTTATAAAGGTTCATTACCAATTGAATCTTTAAACCTTAAACCTTTCTTTCGACTGGTTCAATATCCTGTCCGCTTTTTAAAACATTGTATTTAACTGACTGAAAAGTTTAAGGTAGCAACCCCCCTCATGTATACAGCCGTTTAAAACTTGGGGCTAGAGCTTTACCTCCCACAAGGGACTTACTTGGCTTGAGTGAGGATTAGTCTAGATATGGATGGCTTAAAGTTGTCTTTCTATAGTTGAGACCCACCTAGGACACCTTTTGGGCAACCAAAAAAATAAGTTTAAGGTAGCAGTGTTTGCAGTAAGGAACACTTACCCATCATGAAGTAGCACACACATCATAATTTGCCAACATGTTATGTTTAATCCTTTGTTTTAAAGCCATCTAAAAAAGATCCATGTGAGTTTTAAGTTTTGAATACTAAAATGTATAAAAAAATGGAGTGTTCCATTTCACCTTTTAACTTTTTTGTTTCAACGATTAAGGCGTTTTATTGTTACTTGTGATATTATGTTGTATATTTATTAGCTCAAGGTTTATATTTAACGATTTTGATAATAACTATATAATATTTCAAAATTTAAATTGGATTTATTTTTTTATAAATAACTATATTTTTTAAAAAAAGGAAATAAAATTAAAGGAAATTATATCATTTCTTGCAGGAACCTTCTTAGTAAACTTTCTTTATTAACATTCAGAGGATCTTACTTTTTCTAATAATTAGCTCCGAAAATTTTTGTTCTAGCAGAGATGATATTGAAAATCTAAAGTCAACTCATAATTAAGAGGAAGTAATGAGTAGTTGAAGAAATTGGCTATTTAAAGAAGAGCAACAACATTTGCGAAGTAATGAAGATACACAAACTTTCGAAACATTTAAGCAACATCTATATTATTGAGAGTCATATCATTCTTATTGTGCCTTAGAAAGTGAAATCACGTTTTCGAGAGAAATTGTTATTTGAGAACTAACTTTTGATTTTACATTTTATTTTTTTGTGAGCTTTTAGAAGCTTATTATACATTTCCAGTGTGGAAGGATGAGGAACTTTGAAAAATATGTACTTATGAGCTTGGAGAGGCTCGTCAAATTCAATAGTCGGATTCTTATAGTGAAATACTTAAGTTGGATACTTGAGGACTGGATGTAGACATAACTATTAATCGAATCAGTATAAATCTACTGTGTCATTCTTTCTCTCTTCCTAAATTTCTATTATAGTTTGTGGTTTTAGGAGGCTCTTTCAGTTTTTCAATAGGCTCTTTCTGTTACTATAAAGCCAGAGGTTCTTTTCCTTTTAAGCATCAACAAGCTTCTATCAATTAACAGACTTATTTCTATTTAAGCTCTAGCAGACTCCTATCAATTGACAGACCCCTTCTTTTTTAACGTGAATATGATCCTTTCGATTAATAGACTTTTTTCATTTTTTAAATAACTAATATGATCCTTTCTTTTTAAAAGTTCACATGCTTCTTTCGAAGTTTAATAGGGCCTTTTCATTTATCAACCCATTTTGTTTAAGACGGATTTTAAAGATTTAAAATACCCTGCAAATTTTTTATACACAATTCACTCCCCCTCTTGCGTGTGTTAGCTCTATCATTTGGTATCCGAGCAAGGTTTCACTTTTATTATGATTTACAGCACATGATAGATCATGACAAACAACTTGAGAAGCCTTGAAGGATAATTTGTCTTAAAGCCTCCTTACTTCAATGGAAACAACTACTCTTATTGGAAGGAGAAATTGACCATCTATTTTCAATCAGTGGACATCGAAATCTTGAAAGCTATCAGAGCTGGAGCTATACCTCATGCTACTGAAAATATAGAAGTGTGGACTGATTCCGATAGAAGAAATGCAAAGCTGAAGGCCAAAGTAAGACATCATTTAATCTATGCACTGTCTCCTGAAGAGTACGAAAAGATATCCTATTGTTCTACAACTAAAAAAAAGTTGGACAAGCTTCAAGTTACTTTTGAAGGAACAAATGAGGTAAAGAAACATAGAATAAGTCTTTTACTGCATCAATACGAGATTATTTGCATAAAACAGGGATAAACAATAGACAAATTCTTCAGACGTTTCAACAACGTCATCATTGTCTTGAAAAACTTGGGCAAGATATATCCAAATGACGAGTTGGCAACGAAAATTCTAAGATCATTACCAAAGGAATGGAAACCTAAAGTGATAGCTCTATAAACTACAAAAGATCTCGAAAAAATCTAACTTGACTGGTTAAGAAGGGAGTTAATGATTTATGAATCCGACCTTAGGCGAGATGAAGGATCCTCATATATAAGAGGAATGACCTAAAAATAGTTGACGAATCAAATCCATCAGATGATGATGAAAGTGATACTGAGTTACGAGTAAATGGAGATGACCAATTCAACTTCATGGTCAAAAAATATGCCTGTTTCTATAAAAAGAAGCTCATGAAGAAAAGAAAATGAAACTAGAAATTGAAAATAACAGGTTCCTATTAAATACAGCAACGACAACAACAATACATAAAATAATCAAATCATATGCTATTACTATAAGAAATCTAGACATATAAGACCAAAATATCTTCTTCTTTAAAAGGACAAGAGAAAAAAAAGCAAAAAAGACAAAAAAACATACTATGATTGCAGCTTGGTCAGATGAGGATTTTGATAAATTTGAAGAAGAAAAGTATGAGGAACTCAGCAACGTTTGTTTTATGTCCGAATCAGGAGATGAGGAGGCATATTATTCTACCTATGATATTGAAATTAATAAATTGAGAGATGCATATCATGACTAATATGATTATTACAAAAAATTGACATTCCAGTATTTCAAAAAGGTTGAGAATTAAAAAAATAATGATGAATCTTTAACGAATAAGATTAAATTATTAGAATCGGAAAACAAAGATTTTTTGTCTAAATTCACTTCTCTTGAAAATGATAATAAAGAAACATCTTCTGAAAAAGAATGCTTGAAACAAAAAATAATTTTCTTAGAAAACTCATTACGTGAAAATAACTATGCTAAGATAAAACAATTAGAAGAGAAAGTTATTGTTTTAAAATTTAAAAAAGAAAAATGTGTTAAGGAAATTGTTTGTTGTAAAAAAGATCTCACTAATTTTGTTAATGGAAGAAACAATCTTGATGCATTCTTGAGAGTGGTAAATGTATTTTTGATAAGGCCAAAATAGGATATAATGAAAGTAACATCAGGCCATACAAAAACTTCTTTTTTGAATCCAACAATAACTATAGCCAAAACAATGGGAACTTAGTAAATGGAAAAATCATTACAATTATCATTAATTTGTTTTATGTGATTATTGTGGTAGACATGGTCATATTAGTCACTCCTGTTACTTTTGGAAAATGAAAAAATCCATCTCAAATGTATGTTTGGAGACCAAAAGGTCAAACTACTAACGTTAAAGGACCTAGAAAGATTTGGGTACCTAAAATGAGATAATACACTCTGCAGATATGCTTCAAAGAGGAGACAAAGGAAAATTACAGAGTTACTTTCTATGCATCATACTGTGAAATAATGGACAATCTTAATAACAATATTGTATTCATTGGTCCTAGAAATTAGAACATATACTGTGCTCAAATGGAAGATATATTTTCTTAAAGTGACAAGTATTTTGTCTCAATGTAAAAGGATTCACTTATTTGGCACAGAAGATTTAGACACGCTAGTATGAGCATTTTATCAAAATTGTCTAAAAATGAGTTAGTAAGAAGACTGCAGAATTTGAAATTTGAGAGCAATCAAGTTTTTGAAGCCTATTTAAAAAGAAAGCAAATCAGAAGCAACTTCCCTCCTAAAATTATTGTGACTACTAACCGGTCACTTGAACTCGTGCACATGGATTTATTTGGTCTTGCTAGGACTTAAAGTTTTGGTGGAAAACATCATGGTTTTGTTATAATAGATGATTTTTCCATATTTACATGGTTTTATTTTCTATCAAATATAGATGATACTTTTGAGGTCTTTGAGAAGTTTTGCAGGAAAGTTTAGACTAAAAAGGGTACTGCAGTATATTGATTCGAAACTATCATTTAGGAGAATTTGATAACAAAAAATTTGAAAACTTCTGCAACAAAAATGGTATAGCTCACAACTTCTCATGTTGAAGGACTCGTTATCAAAATGGAGTTGTTGAAAGAAAGAATAGGACTCTCGTAGATATGGCCAGAATAATGCTATATGAAATTGACCTACCTTATGGTTACTGGGTGAAAGCTGTGTTAACCGCTTGTTATATACTTAACAGGTGTCTTATAATACCTATTCTGAAAAAAACCACATATGAGTTGTGGAAAGGAAAAAAACCAAATGTTGCTCACTTTTAAGCATTTGGCTGCAAGTGTTTTGTTTTAAACAATTGAAAAGACAACCTTGGAAAGTTCGACATGAGATTAGACAAAACTATATTTCTGGGCTATAGTACCACTAGTAAAGGATTCAGAGTATATAGTAAAAGAATAAAGAAGATAGAAGAATCGATACATGTGGTATTTGATTAAGCACTAACTTCGATAAAGCAACTGACTCAAATGATGAGCAGCATCCATTGATATCTAAAAATACATCAGAGAATCAACCTACAGCTATAATATATTCAGAATTAAAAAATCAAGAAGGCCCCTCTGAGGCAACAAAAAACACCGAGATAATGGAGTGATCTTCAATCAACAGGAAGGTATTGATTTTGATGAAACTTATGTGCCTGTTGCTATATTGGAGTCAATTATAATTTTGTTTGCCTTTATATGCTATAAAAAGTTCAAGTTGTTCCAAATGAATATTAAAAGAGCATTATTAAGTAGTTACATTAACGAACAAGTATTTGTCAAGCAACTCCCAGGTTTTGAAGATGAAAACCATCCGAATTATGTGATGAAGTTAACCAAAGCTCTGTATGGTTTAAAGCAGGGTCCTCAAGTGTTGTATGAGAGGTTAAGTAACTTTCTTCTTGAGAATAACTTTGAAAAAGGAAAGGTCGATAAAACCATATTTATTAAGATAAAGGAAAATGATTTACTCATAGTGCAAATATATATTGATGACATAATATTTGGTGCTACTAATCCATCCTTTTGTGAACAATTCTCAGTGTTAATACAAAGGGAGTTTAAAATGAGCATGATGGAAGAATTATCATTCTTTCTTAGACTACAAATAAGACAAACAGAAAAAGGAATCTTTATTAGTCAAGAAAAATACACAGAGGAACTCATCAAGAAATATCATTTTGAGAATGCCAAACTGATGGGTACTTCTATGTACACTGAAACTAAACTTGATAAAGATGAAGAAGACAAAGCTGCTAATGAGACAAAGTATAGAGGAATAATTACATCGCTACTATATCTTACAAACTCAAGACTAAACATTATGCTTAGTGTATGTCTTTACGCACACTTTCAATCAAATCCAAAAGAAAGCCACCTTCAAAAAATCAAAAGAATCTTTTGATATCTCCACAGAAATATGGATGTTGTACTATGATATCCAAAAACTGTCTCATTTGACATAGTGGGCTATTCTAACGTAGATTATGCAGGTGATGAAGTTGATCGAAAAAGCACAAGTGGTTACTGTCAATTTCTTGGAGGATGTCTAGTATCTTAGTCCTACAAGAAGCAAAATTGCACAACGCTTTCGACGACTGAAGAAGAATACATAGCAGCTGCCAACTGTTGTGCTCAAATCTTAAGGATAAAGCATCAATTATAAAATTTTTCTTAAAAATTTTCTCATATTCCTATATTATGTGATCGTACTAGTGGTATAAACTTTCTCTCGAGTTATAATCATTAACTTTAATTATTAACCCTAATTACATTATGAGAAATTGTAAGCTCTCGATTTACAATTTATCCCAAACCTAAATTAGATCTTAAATTGTCTAATAAACTGCTGAAAACCTATAAAAGATCTCTTGTTACACAAATTTATGGGTTTGATTCAATTATTGATCTATTAAATTACCTAACTCTTGTTAGCCCAATTTAATGATTTTTGCTTAGTTCACCCTCTCAGTTTGTTACTGAATTATAAAATACAGAAATTAAATCACAAATAATCCAATAAAAACACGACAATCAAATTTCACTAATATTAAAGACAAAAATCCTAAAGGTGAGTTTAGACAAATCTCAACATTCAACAATCCTATTCTCCACAGTTATCCCAACTATATACATTAATGAAATTGAAAACAAAACTAGAAAATACGAGTGGAACAGATGACGGAGGTAGCAATGGCAGGAAACCTCCTATTCTAGGAAGTACTTCATGTAGGCTTCTTCTCCAAGTCTCTCTTCCGTCGTTTCTTTTGATAAAACTCTCTAGGGTTTCAAGAATATGGCTTATACAAAAGTTCATTTCTTCTATTCTTTATGTTCTTTAAATACTTTGGTAGCCTAAGGATTGTTTCGGGGTCGAAATGTGACTTTTTCTACTGTTTGCGCGACTGCCTGAGGTAGGCCACGATTGTGGCATGCTATCACGACCGTGGCATAAATGCCACGATTATGGGATGTGGTAGAGTATTTTTTCACGATCGTGTCCCTTGGGCCACGATCTTGGACTGGCTCATATGTTTCTGTCACGATCGTGGCCTGTTGGGTCACGATCATGGACTTTGGTTTTGACCCAAAAGTCTCTAAAATTTTTCCATTCTTCGACGCTGACTCTGAAACACTAACAAACACATCAAGGTACCTCAAAAACATAATATTTAAGCTTATAAATTGTACTAACCCATAAAAACACTTAAACACATAAACTAACACAATTATAACATAAACACATACTAAACACTCAAGTTAACACTTAATACATAATAAATTAAACCTTAAAACATGATGTAAATCACATCTATCAACATCCCCACACTTAAACGTTTGCTTATCCTCAAGCAACAAAACAACAAACACATAGCAAACACACAACAGACAATGCAGTAATGGAGCAATGGCTTCAACTTCGTGAAATACATTTAATCTTAAGCACAATCATTCGAGTTATATCAAATCATTAACATGCAAAATCTGTATCTAGGACTTTGAGCAAAATATACAGATTAATCGAGATCTAAGTGTTAATTTATTTACCCTTTTTCAATTGCACAAACACATTAATAATTATTTGGTCCTTCAGACTCTGTAACTGTTCCTAACTACATTTTCATGAAAAGTTAAGCTATTACAAGTTCGGTAGGTTTTTATTAGAAAACACACACATTTATTTATTTATTTATTTAACATGGTCTTAGTCTTTTTACATGGAGGCAAACATTGGTAATAAATGTCGATCTGGTTACTCGACTAAGTCATATTTTTATTAGTTGCTTAGTTGGAATGTCATTCTAGCTTTTTTGGGAGGTATATATTTGTGATACGTGTCAATCTAGTTACTCAACTATATCACATTCTTAACTGGCTGCTAGCTCTATTCATAACTTGAAGGTCAGCGGAATAGTTATTTATTTAACAACCATTTTCTTTTTTAATTTATTTACTACCTACCTTGTTGTTTTAACTACTCGTTTCTATAAAAAATACTAGTAAAGCTACATAGGTTCAAAGGCCTCAAATTATAAATGACTGTGGCAATTTAGAGGGTGTTAAACTTATACTAAATCTTAATTAAGCTGTAAATTTATCCAAAGACCTCAATTCAATAATTTTGTGAGCTAATGATTCTACACAACCTAATAGACTATATTCAAAATTAAATTAATTTCAGTCCATCTAAACCATTGACCTATTTAAACAAATCACAAAATGCAACTTAACAACTATCATACCATATGCAAAATAATATACAAAGCAAAACACATAACCCTGCCCACACTTGAACGAAACATTGTCCTCAATGTGAGAAGGGAACAAACATGCACATAAAAGAAAAGAAAAAACATAAATTAAAGTAAACAGGAATAAAATAAAGTAAAAATAAAGATGAATTTGAAAAAGAAAAATTGGTTAGACAAAATCTCATGGAGATGGAGGAGGGGATGGTGTCGGAGGAGGCAATTGAACACCCTGAACCTAAAAAAATCGATGGATACGACATATATCTTGGCTCTGGCATTATTGAGTGCAGGCCATCTCCCTCATCATTCTGGAGTTCTCCACTAGTTGATCCATAATCAACGTATATCCTGGCTCTGGTGTCGTTGAGTGCGGGTCATCTCCTCCATCATTCTGGAGTTCTCTGTTAGTTGATCCATAATCACTGAGTTATTTACGGAGATTGTGTCCAGAACTTTCTTCCATCCAAGTTCTTTTGTCTCTTCCTTTTCCTCGAACTCTTAACTGGTTGAGTTATCTTTTGCCTACTGAGGCGGTGTTGAACTTGAGCTCGCCTGACTGGTCCTAATCTTAACATGTGTCTTCTGGCTAATATCCCTAAGTTCCATGCTGTGGGACTTAAGGATTTCAACCTACCATAAATGTTGATGGTTTAGGAAGACAGGGAGGTGAACAGTTAACTCACTATGGTCCACATCATAATATTCAGCAATGGAAGACACTAGGTATCCCATACCTAAATTGTCACTCCTCTTGCGCGGAGTCACAATAATAACATTTAGCATATATGTGAATATACACACTAGAATGTTGTGGTCCATGCTTCAAAACACAAAAAGTTCTTTTGTGGAACACTTGTTGGTTTCTGATTTATCAAAAACCAACTAACACATGAATTTGTATAGTAATAAGTATTCATGGGTTCTTATTTTTGGCTTCAAATTTCTCCATCCCAGTTAGTTCATTTCAATATCAATAAGGATAAAAATCATCATGCTAATCGATAATGGAGGATTCCAGGAATCCACATATATTGTAGATGATTTCTATGTTCAGTTCATAAGTTCCTCTTATCCTAAACCACATTTTCTTGGGGTTCTTAAGGTCATAGGAAAGGAAAGTGAAAAATTATAAAGTGAGCTCCTATTAGACAAGAAATTGGAAATGTATAAATGTAGCCCACTTAATTCTTTCAGCTAAATTTTCTATCCTCTAGCGCAATTCTAACCTATCGAGTGTTTCAAAATCAAAATATTTAGGAACTACTATTTGTCTTGCATTTAAGAATTAGAAACGAGTACTTTCATCCTCCGTGTAGATCTGGAGGGGTGCTTCAAAGTCTACTGCTTTGTTTCTTCTCCCATGTCTCAAAACTTGATTTCGTCCCAATGATTGCTCCCATCTGGCTGATTGCTTAATATGCGGGATATTTCTTGTGAATTGGTAGAATTTGGAAGTTTAAAATTTTTGTAGAGAGATGTGAGAGCATTTGTAAACTTGAAATCTAAAGAGATAAAGTGAAAGTGAATGAAAAAGTAAAGTTAGAAATGAATTTATAGGTGGTTGAAGGATAAAATGGTAAAAATTTTATTCAAAAAAACGTGTTACCCTTTTCTGTTCAATCACAGGACACGATCGTGGCCTTCTGTTTTCCACCAGTTCTTCAATTTTTTCTTCTTTTTTTCTCTTCATATTTTTTCGAAATCACTTCTTAATTCTTTTGTGGCCCTTTCATCTCTCTTTTGCTTACTTGATCAATCATCCACTTTATCTCGAAATTTTATTCCTTCTTAATTTTATTAAAAAATAAAATTAACTACAGAATTTAAACGTTCTAACAAAAACAATCAAAGGAAATATTTTTCCATAGGTTGCTTCCCATGTAGTGCTTTTTTTAACGTCAGTAGCTCAACGCTCTTTTTTAGGCTTACGGTGGTTCGAATGAATGATGCAATGGTAGTGTCGTCACTAATCTCACAATTTATACCTGATCTACTATGCTACAGTTTCCACCTTCCTTATAATTCTCCTTCCTTTGCCTTCTTCCACACCATCGCTTCTTCCTGAATGCATTCCCAGGATCCTCGATATCTTCCCATTCTCCTCGAGGTTCAGATTCTTTAATATCTATTGGGGTAAATGAGACTATAGTCTTTCTTTGACACTTGGAAGGTTATTTGCTCTTTGCTTACCCTTAGAGTTAGTTCACCCCCAACAACATCAATGATTGAATGAGCAGTGGCCAGGAATAGATGTCCAAAAAACATAGGGGTCTCCATATCTTCTCCAATGTCCAATATATAGAAGTCTGTGGGAAAGGTAAATTTGTCAACTTTTACGTGCACAACCTTAATGATCCCCTTCAGTTGAATAACTATTCTATTGGTCATCTTTACCAACATCTTTGTGGGTATTAACTCTCTTAACCTCAACTACTGATTAAAGGTGTAGGGCATCATGTTGATACTCGCTTCTAAATTGGAGAATGCCCTATCGATAATAACTCTATTGATACTGCAAGGAATATAAAAATCCCCTAGGTTCTCTTTCTTCTGTTTAATGTTAGGGTGTTCTTCTGATCTTCGCTCCTTATCCTTCTTCCTAATAGATTCCTTTAATATGAACTTTGTTTGTAGTTGTTCCTTCACTACCTCCACCTTGTTTGATTCAGCCTCCTTCAAATTCCTCGTTACCCTACTTGTAATTGTCTTCTGCTGAGCAAATATAGGGTATAGGATTCCAAGTTAAGTTGTCTTATTTGGCTCGATTACGGGCTCACTTAAAAGGAATTCATTAATTACTTGACCTTCTCTTTTATCTCCTTCTTCCTTCATGTGTTCAGGTTCCTTATCTTGGTTCTAACTGATAGCCATGGTTTGTTCCTTCGGGTTAGACTCGATATTGCTCGGAAGGGTTCATGCATTCCGAGTATACATTGCCTCTGCTAGTTAGCCCACTTGGACTTTTAGATTGTGTATTAACGAGGCATGGTTCTTCGTTACTTGTTCGAATTTGCTTTCGATCCTCCTATGTACATCCTCCATGCTTCCAATTTTATCCAAAATCTTGTCCAACTTAGTTTCCATTGAGCTTGATTTATCTTTTTGGAAGCTCGATTATCCTTAAGGCTTGAACTGTCCTCCAACATTGTTCGTCTAAGAGAAGTTAGAGTGATTCTTCCAACCAGGG
The DNA here is from genome assembly GCA_027575705.1 of Erythroxylum echinodendron. NCBI lineage: Eukaryota > Viridiplantae > Streptophyta > Magnoliopsida > Malpighiales > Erythroxylaceae > Erythroxylum > Erythroxylum echinodendron. The sequence goes on from JANZXR010000004.1 coordinate 6,563,441, forward strand.
TTGTAGGTGTTGGAGTAGGGATTGTTTCCCCCTCCTCATTCATATTGCGCTCCCTTATAATTTACTTGCTCTGGACCACCTTCCTACATCAAATAATAGTATAAGGTATCATGGTCCATATGTCTACAGAGCTCACACGTAAGTTGCATAGCATTCACCTAGGCTGAGGATGAAGTCTTCATGTTGTTCAGCTGTGTCATCAGGTTGTCGATCTTCACTTGCAATTTTGTCATCTGACCAATCACCACAATTCCTTTTTACTCTTTGAAGGTAATAAGTTGCCTGCCCTGCTCGTTTATCCATAAGCAATTGTTGCTCAGCATCTCCTCTATCAACTCTTTTGCTTTATTTACTATCTTCCTCATTAGTGATCCTCCTGAACCTGCGTCAATTGTGTCTCTCGTTAGTAAGTTTACTCTATTGTAGAATGCTTGCAATAGAAATTCCTTGGGTAGGTTGTAGCGTGGGCACTTCCGTTACAAATCCTTGTATCTCTCCCACACTTCATAGGTCAATTTCCCATCACCTTGCTAGAAATTGGTAATTTCCTCGATGATCTTAGTGGTCTTGGTCGACAAGAAATACTTATCCAAGAAAGCACGAACTAGCTGATCCCATGTCATGATGTTGGCTGGCCGAAAGGAATGTTACTAAGCCTTTGCTCTATCTCTAAGGTTAAAGGGGAACAGTCAAATTCTGATTGCATCTTCTAACATCTGATGATACCAGAAAGTATCACAGATTTCGAGAAAGTTCGCTATGTGTGCATTTGGATCTTCGTTTGTCAATCCATAAAACTACATATTCTGCTCAAGCATATTTAAAAGGGCTGGTTTTATTTTGAATGAGGTTGTTTGAACAGGCGGTCTAGCTACTCCTTAGTTCTCCGTATTGAACCTGGCCTTATTAAGTCCACAAAGTGACGTCTTTGGTTCGCTCCATGGTCCATGTTCTGCTGAAATTCCTTAGCCATTGCTGATTTCACGATCTCTTCTTCTTCTTCTCACTGAGCTTTCCTAATCATTCTATTCATATGATGCCTAAATTTGCGGTTTGTTCATGCAAGAGCACAATTTTAGAAATAGAAAAGAAAGAACAAAAAAAAAGATTAAACTAACTAATTTCTTTAAACTATAGAACTAAACTAATCACCTCCCTAGCAACTGTGCCAAAAACTTGATCGCAGATTCTGATATGACAAAGTTTTAATATTTTTAAACCTCGATGTTAAGTAAGTGCATGGGTCGTTCACGCAGTACCTAAGGTATGGATCCTATCAGGAGGGTTGTCTAATCCTAAAATCTAAGGCTGAACTCAATTCACAATAATTTAATGAACAAAGCTAAAACAAGAAATTATTCGAAAACAAGAAATTATTCAATCACGCAATTAATTCCAATAATCAAATTCAGAAATATAAACAAGATAGCAATTGCAACACTCAATCACAAAACAACCTAAAACTACCAATTGAGAGAAAGGAGGATTTTTATCCTACTTTAAAGAAAACCTATTTGATTATGAATTCATTGGATTACTGGTTCTAAACAATCCTAGGGTTAATTACTCTCTCTCGAGTTGTAATCATTAATCCTAATTATTAAACCTAATTAGATTATGAGAAATTGCATCCTCTCGATTTACAATTTATCCTAAAACTAAATTAGATCTTAAGTTGTCTAGTAAACTACCGAAAACCAATGCAAGATATCTCGTTGCACAAATTCACCAGTTTCATTCAATTCTTGATCTATTAAATTACCTAACTGTCGTTAGCCCAATTTAATGATTTTTGCTGGGTTCACCCTCCCAGTTTTTTACCGAATTATAAAGTGCAGAAATTAAATCACAAATAATCTAGTAAAAACATGATAATCAAATTTCATTAAGATTAAAGACAAAAATCCTGAACGTGAGTTTAGACAAAGCTCAACATTCTGCAGTCCTATTCTCAACGACCATCCTAATTCTATACATCAATAAAATTGAAAGCAAAACTGGAAAATATGAGTGGAATGGATGATGAAGGTAGCAAGGATAGGAAACCTATTCCGGGAAGTACTTTGCGTAGGCTTCTTCTCTTTATCTCTCTTCCTTTGTTTCTTTCTCAATCTCTCAATAAACCTCTCTAGGGTTTCAGTATTGTCGCTGATGTAAAAACTCCTCTCTTCTGTTCTTCATGTTCTTTAAATACCTTGGTAGGCCTAGGGTTTTTTCATGGTCGAAACAGTCTGAAAATTCCTCAAAACTTGACTTTTCTCCTGTTTGTGTGCATGCCTGACGCAAGCCACCACTGTGGCTAGCATCAAACCTTTCTGTCACAATCATAGCCCAAATACCACGATTGTGGACTCTGGTAGAGACTTCTTTCATGATCGTGCCCCTTAGGCCACGATTGCGGGCTGGCTCATATGTTTCTGTCACCATCGTGGACTATTTTGCCATGATCATAGGCCGTGGTTTCCACCCAAAAGTCTCCAAGACTTCTTCGTTCTTCGATGATGACCATGAAACACTAAAAAACACATCAAGGTACCTCAAAAACATAATATTTAAGCTCAAAGACTTATACTAACCCATAAAAACACTTAAACATATAAACTAACACAATTATACCATAAACACATACTAAACACTCAAATTAACACTTAATACATAACAAATTAAACCCTAAAATATGGTGCAAATAACACCTATTACATGTTAACAAAAGAGCTTTGTATATGCAAACTCTCTAATATTATTTTTACATGAATATTTTCTATTACTTGTCTTTACATTTCGTTTATAAGGCTCCTCTTATGCTTACTTAGAAACTCTCTCTTAATTTAGTAGGCTTTTTATAGTTTAGAAGGTCCCTCTTAGTTTAGAAGCCTCCTTTTAGGATAGTAGGTTTCTTCTAGATTAGAAGGCTCCTCTTCTTTTTAGAAGAATTTTCTTAGGTTGACATTATAAGTGACACGTGCCCTAAAAATAAGGGAGTCATTCATGATGTCTTTTCAACCTTTTCAAAAATGCATGCATAGTTTGACAACTTTACGCATGCGTTTATCAGAGGATATACAACCAATTACGCTTACTCTTTTAGCCTGTACAGCTACTGATCCCCTCACAAGATCAACTCTTAGGAATCACTTAGTATACCTTAAGTAAACTTCTCTCATCTTCTCATCCCTATCATTCTCATCTACGCCGTTTATTCTCTCTACACCCTATCTCTCTGTATTCTTATTACCTTTTGTTTTCTCTCTTAAACTTCACCAAACTCACTTATAATGGCAAGAACAAAATCAAAAGAACAAAAGAAAACCCCAACTTTTTCTGTTAACCATGATGAAGCTCGTATTACTGAACCTTTCTTCTCTAAACCTCAAGAGCACTAGATTGCAAATGAAAATGATTCAGATAAAGAATCTAATCAATTGATTAGATAACCATGGACTAGAGGAAGTCTTGCAAAACAATCCAAGAAAAGTTATGAACAAAAAGAAACCATAGATGTTGAAAAGAAAGAGGAAGAAGAAGATCAAAAGAAAAAAAGGGAAGAAATAAAGAAAGGCAAAGCGCCTATAACTAAAGATATTATTAAGGACCCTATTGATAGAAAAGAGTTGTCTCAAGAAGATATATTTCCTAAAAAACGGCTAAAGAAAATAAAGATAGCTGCACACAAGCAAGGAAAGACATCAATACCACAAAAAATGTTTGAATCAATAGTATTTGAAGTCCACTATAAAACACAATATAAGAAAAGAAAGGTGGTTGTTGGGCAGATCTTGCCTCTTATGATGTTTGATGACATAGGTATACCCATCTCTCCTTACTTTATTGCAATTGGATGGGAAAATTTTTTTGAAATTAGATGAGACAATATGTGATATGCTTATCAAGATATTCTACACATATATGAAAAAGGAAGAAATTAATGGAAAGTTAGCCATTGTCTTATAGGTGCATGAATGTGAAATTTTAATTTATGAAGAAATCTTAGGAGATATACTAAAAGTAGCTCCTATAGGGAAAACTAATTTTCCCTATCATAAGTGGGATGTTGATGATCTGGAGTTAGTTGAAGTTGCCAAATTCATTTACCTTCATACTAAAAACACCTAATACAGGAGAACCTGGAGTAGGCAATTAGATTTAATTCCACGATTCCCTACATTGCTTTCAGCTACTTCAATTTCTCCCTAGAGTAGTTTAGTTGAAAGGTGCAACCTAGTGGACAATCATGTAGTGTATAATTTGCTAAAAGGGAGCAAAATGAATCTTCCAACTATGATCTTGAGGTTCATAGTGGATAAGGGGAATTATAAGAATACAATTGGTTACCTACCTTATATGATGTTGCTTACAAAGATTTTCAACGATTATGGAGTTCCTTTTGCAAATATGAATTGCTATGTACCGACTAAGTTTCACCCTTCCATTCCCTATTAATTTGGATACAAATTGCAAAACATGTCTAGGTAGACAAAAGAATTCAAAGAGTAAAAGAAAACTTAGATCTTGTTCTACACCAATAAACTCCTGTTCCTCCTCAAGATAAAAATAGTGCAAAACTCCATCAACAACTGCAGAACATTTAAGTCAATTAAGAATAAAGGTGAGAACAAATATATAGCATACAAAATTAGCTTCTTGATATGTAGATTTTGATGAGAAAAATCTTTGAATCCCTTTATTATCGCTATTACTATTCTTTTCTCCCTGGTTTATTCAAACTTGTGATAGTTCCTTCCTACTTATACTCTATTATTTTTTATAATGACAAAGGGAAAAGTTTATGCGCATATATAGTTTTTTGCATTTTTTTTGAACATAATATATTTCTCAATGCATATTTCTCTATGTTTCCTTGATTATTTACGTGATTGATTCTACTGTTGAACTTGTGAAAATCTTTGATATTTAAACAATAGGTCCCTTTTTAAGAAACAAGCTCCTTTTAGTTATGTTTGAACATATAAAAGTCATAGGTATCTTTTAAAACCATCTATTATCTCTTTAAATTTTGAAAAATATATCTATTATTGCTTGTCATCATCCAAAAGGGGGAGATTGTTGGCTTAAGGTTTGTATTTAGCGATTTTGATGATAACTTATAATATTTTAAAATTCAAATTGGATTTATTTCTTGTATAGATGATATTTTTCAAAAAAGGAAATAAAGTCATAGGCAAGTTACTTCCTTTCTTGCAGGAACCTTCTTAGTAAACTTTCTTTATTAACATCTAGGAGGATCTTACATTTTCGAACAATTAGCTCTCAAAATTTTTGTTCCAACAGACATGATACTGAATTCAACTCAAAATTAAGAGGAAACAATGTCTAGTTGAAGAAATTGACTATTTAAAGAAGAGTAGTAGCATTTGTGTAGTAACAAACATACACAGACTTTCGAAACATTTGAGTAGCATCTATATTCTTGAGAGTCATATCATTCTTATTGTGCCTTAGAAAATGAAATCACTCTATCAAAAGAGAAATTGCTATTTGAGAACTAACTTTTCATTTTACATTTTATTTTTGTGAGCTTTTAAAAGGTTATTATACACTTCTAGTATGCAAGGTTGTAGAATTTTGAAAAATATGTACTTTTGAGCTTGAAGAGGCTCTTCAAATTCAATACTTAGATTCTTATAGTAAAATACTCAAGTTGGATACTTGGAGGCTGGACATAGCCTTAATTGTTAGCCGAATCATTATAAATCTACTATATCATTCTGTCTATCTTCCTTACTTTTAAATTTTTGCATTATAAGTTTATGTTTTTCAAGAGGCTCTTTTAGTTTTTCAATAAGCTCTTTCTGTTTCTATAAATCAAGAGGTTCTTTTCACTTTAAACATCAACATGCTCGTCTCAATTAATAGGCTTATTTCTATTTGAGCTCTAGTAGGCTCCTATTGATTGATAGGCGCCTTTCTTTTTGAGCGTGAATATGATCCTTTCGATTAATAGTCTTCTTTCATTTTTTTAAATAACTAACAAGATCCTTTCTTTCAAAACTTTAATAGTTTTTCTTTCGAAGCTTAATAGGACCTTTCCATTTATCAACCCATTTTGTTTAAAATACCTTTCAAATTTTTTTTACACACAATTCACCCCCCTTTTGTGTGTGTTTGTTTTATCACTAGTCTGTTGTGTTCTCATGAATTTATTATGTCTGTGGCTTCTCACTAGGGGTTTTTATCATACTTGCTAAGTTAGTGATGGAAGTTGGATCATTAGTCATCTTTAAATAATCAAAACAAATACATTAATAAGTCATGGCATTATGGTGTTCAAATATGTTGGCTCATATCATTTCTATTTTTTCAATATACAGTGTATGATCATGGCAAAACATTTGAGCTAAAGACAAGGGGTCAAATTGAAAGTATTGTTATTTCTTTTCCATTAATTACACAATGGGAATATGACCATATAGGTTCACAATAACACTGCACATGAATACTCTATACTAAATTAATGTATAAGAAGTGGTAATCTAACAGTGGGAGATTGTTTTCTTACTTCCAACGTAGAAAACTGAATAGGGAAGTGAAGAGTGGAAGTTGTTGGATCCCTTCATGAATCACAAAGAATGGATTTTGAAAATCCCGATGGATATAGTTTCGCAAAAATTCTGGTTCAGCTGCAGTTGTTTCTAGCGCAAACGAAAAGAAAAAAATTAGAAGCAAATTAAACAAATCAACACCTGAGATTTGGTAACATAGTTTGACACACCTTACCTATGTCTGCGGGGCCCTCACCTAGCTTAATCGCTTTTACCTGATGACAATAGTTTTATACAAGGCTCTATTGAGCCGATTCACTCAACCCTGACACTATCCTTTATCCTCACACTCTGTGAAAGTAAATCACTTCCAATAACATAACCACCTCATGCTAACTTCAATAAAGGATTTTCTTAATAACTTTTAACAATAAAGATAAGAATTAAACAACTCAAGTGATTGAAACAATAATAGACATAAACAAAGACACTTAGAGGTAAGAAAAGGAACTCCCCTAAAAATTCAGCTTCTTTAATAAAAGAATGAGAAGTTGTGCACTAAGAAATCTGTTGTAAACCTTCGATAATGTCACTGAGATATCCTACACGTAGCAACTACAGAAACTTATAAAATAACAAACATTTAATCAACGAAACGTTAAACCAATAGAGATGCAACATTCAATATAATTGTTGAAGTTTTTCACATAAGCAACACTGCAAAGATAGCCCAAAAAATCACCTACAATGAATAGAAAATGCAACTACAAATCTGTACAAAATCATAACAAAATAAAATTTACTTCACCAAAACGTTACAAAAATCGGAGTTGCAAAATCCATAAAACACTACTAGAGTTTTCACACACCATAACACGCAAAACAACATCTGCAAAATCACAAAAACTTTTAGAGTTTTCGCACACTACCATACCAAAAAGGACAGTAGCAAAAACACACACAATCAATAATAATGCCACCCAACAATGATCGTAACACTTGACAGAAAAATGCAGTAACAAATCAGGATAATATCACCATGCTATTATCAGCAAAAGATCATCCAAAATAGCACAAAAATCCTAGTTGCTAAGTCACCTTATGCCCATTGCTCCTCCATAGAAAAATGACACCAATACAGCCTCACACATCACGTAAAACACATCACGAAGATAGCTACAATCTTCAATAAAATCTCCAACAATTTTGCTACCTTAGATAGACATTATCACCAAAATAGCCGATCAATTTAAATCCTATCTTTAACATAATTTTAAACCTAATCAACTATATCTTGAAGGAGTCCCACATAAGATAGAATACAAAATTCCAAGTATGTCTAACTAAGTCCAATTTCAAATAATGCCCAAATTAAATAATAAGATATCATAACATATATCTTAACAACTAATGCCTTATAAACTGATTTCCTTCTTTTGTATCAACATCTGTATTTTGTATGCTCATTGCATATTGTTTGACAAGTTGCAAGTTTGTATGTAGTCGGTTATGATCTATGACCAGAAACTACCAATGAGATTCTTTATTGTAATTCCTATGTAGTCAGACACTAGTCTTTAGTAATTTTTCCTCAGAACAAGGAATTTGTAGTGAAATATGTTTGTTTTATGGAATATGCTCATTTAAGTTGAATTAAAGGGTGCATTAACACTGAAGCATCATATCAATTATTTGATGGTAAAAGCATCTTACTATATAATATTACTCATGAACATTTTCATTACTAACCGTGAGTGATAATAGACCATAGCCGACGAGCAACTGCAGAAATTTGAGGAAGCTAATTTTTAAACATAACAAATGCCGACAGACATTGTAATTTTTTCGGTAAATATTTTGATAAAAATTATAATTCTATCGGGGAATTTTACTTACGACTATTTTTTCTATGACTTTTTCTTTTTTTCAGTACAAAGGAGCAATCATAGAGTGCTAACTTCAAACAGGGACAACCCTAGGCCAAGCAACACCCAAGAGATCCTCCTAAAGAAAATGGTGGAGCTGTCTAGAGTGATTATGAAGGTGAGTAACATAAAAAATGCCTCCATAAGCCCAAGTAGCCAATTAGTCAGCGCATGTATTTTCTTTGCGATAAGTATACACAACATAACACTGCCAAGGGTAGCTAAGTCGGTCCTTGCAAGCATGAATAATTTGATAGAATTGATCTGCAGGCCAAAGGTCACCAATAACTTTGTTAACAGCTAAAAGAGAGCCTGATTCAATAAACATATTTCGGAAGCCTCGATCATAAGCCAAAAGCAATCCATAATAAATTCTGAACAATTCAGCTCTTGTAATGTTCTCCCAACCGAGTCTCCTGACAAAACCGAACAGCCAGCTTCCTTTAGCATTCTTTGTCAGGCCTCTAATCGTTATTTTTCCCAGATTTGTGAGTGCTGATGAATCCACATTAATTTTGGTGCAACCAGTAGGTCGTGGACTCTAAGTAATTAGCATATCCTGCTTCATCCTGAAGGCCTTTTGCATCGTGTTATATCTGTGAAAATTTTGTACACTTGCACAAATGATATTGGTAGCATGGGGGGATAGACAAAGTCTGGCTTAAAAACAACATAATTATGCCAAAGCCATATATACCAATAGGTATAACAGAAAATGTTAGCCCAGGGGATATTATTAGCAACAATAAAAGGAGAGTTGAAAAAATTAACGCAAATCCAATTAACAAGAGATAAAGAATTGAAAACATCTAACCGATGACTTTGGAACCAAGAGGACCAGATGAATTGTGACTCTTGACAATCTCGAAGTAAATATATAATTGATTCACAAGGATCGTCACATCTTGGACAATTGACTGTAGTAGTGATATGGCGTTGGACACAAGCTTCATGTGTCAACAATCGGTTGTAAACTGCCAGCTACAAGAAAAATTTGATGCGAGGAGGCAAGTTCTTCTTCCACACTAAATTCTAGTTGAAATTTTCTTGTGATGTTCCAAGTAGAAGATTATAAGCTGAACTTACCGAGAATACTCTAAAGACAGAAGCAGACCAAATAATTATGTCAATTTCCTATGGCTTTTTTTATTGGTAATTTTTGTCGCCAAATTTATTTTCCTACGAAAAATTAGTATTTTCCTTTGCTGAAACCAAAATTGCTTATAGTGTGCCCATTGGTCACAATTGGCTTCACCTTGAAGGATCATCCCACAATCACTCAAACCTAAATTATCGTTGGTGTCTAAATAACAGAGACAACGATGAATCAAGCATCTTACTTTTCTTATTTCTATCTTTTCCATTGCCTACCATAATCTAAAATCATGATCTACGTCTTTACCATAACTGTTCTTAGGGTTTCATAAGTACGAAGACTCTATATTATGAAAGTTTTGTGAGAAATGTTTTGTTCTGCTGCATTATTCACAATAAATGTAATTTTAACTTTAATAAAGTTTCAAGTCGACATCTTCTAACACTACAAGAAAAACAGCATTTAGGGACCGAAAAAAGGGCCAAATCCTTCCTAATTTCGGTTTCAAACGATGTTTGGTACAGAGTTTAGGACCGAAAGTTATCCGTCAGTACTTTTTCGGTTGCAAATCTTAGGGATGGAATTTAATCCGTCCCTAAAACATAGGAACTGAAAAATCTGTCCCAAACACCGTTCGCAATATCGGTCCCAATCGAATTATTGCATTGTTTTGGGACGGCAATTTTCGTCCTAATATTGGTACGGAATGGAGTTACCAATGGATTTTGAGAAGGAAATTTCCGTTCAGTCGACAACAAGTTTAGGACGGGAATTTCCATTCTTCTGTTGTGTGGAACGGATTTAGGGACCAAAAAATCAGAGCATTTGAAACGAAATTAGGGACAGAATTAGAGACGAAATTAGGGACCAAATTAGAGACGAAATTATGGACGGAATTAGAGACTGAATTAGGGACCGAATTAGAGACCGAATTAGAGACGGCAGTAGGGACGGAATTTGACATGGGCATGTAGTTTATTTCAACCCATTTGGGGATGGACTTAGGGACAGAGTTCATTTTTTTGGAACTGATTTAGGAACAAATTTTTCTTTTAGTTTGAATACATTTTCAAATTTATTTTTATTTTCCAAAAAATTTAAAAACTTATAAATATCCTTAACATGCAACATCATTCATAATATTATGATAATAAATAGGATGAGTAAATTTTAAAATAATATGTAAAAAATTTATAAATATCCTTAATATCCAACATCATTCATAATATTCAAAATTTAAACATCTAATAATATTGACATACATGCAACTCATATCATAGACAATATCCACAATATTTTCCAAATTATTATCCAAATTAATGAAGTCACAAAAACTATGGACTCCTAAAATCTTCCCTCGCATTGTTAGCACGAGGGGTCATACTAGCAGAGGAATGGTCACCCAACTGCTCCCTTAGTGATTGCCGAGACTCCCCAGTTGATGCTCGAGCAGGAGCTGGCATTGGAGGCAAGGTTGCTCCTATTGATTGAAATGTAGTCTGGACCCATTCTTTAAATTGTCGAAGGTCAGCTAGTTGTGCCTTCAATTAAATCACTTGTTCTTGTAATTGGATATTGGAAGAAGTCCCACCAGACATTGTACTAGCAGAGGAAGCAAACTCCCCAGCAAGGTTATCAGTCCCATATACTCGCCCTTTATACTCCGGGAACAACTCTGCCCACAACTGATCAGGATCGACTGTGGCTGGATCATCCGCTTGGCCAACCTTTTCCGAATATGCTTTGTCAAATTTATCCTACATATATGTAAAGAGCATTAATAATATAACTATACTATCAAATATGAACTATTAATAGAAATCTTACAATTAGAACCACTGATCTAAATTGAAATTATTAATAGAAATCTTACTAGTGTTTCACGATCGCGCTCATTTTGCATGTTTCCTTCCTTGTCACCATGAGTGTGTATGAAAACTTCACGTTGAGTTGGAATCCTTCCCAACTCCTTAATCTATAGAATCAAAATAAGCCACCAATTTTTTAGCTTAACAGCATTGGGCAAATCCACTTCCAAGTATCAAGTCAATTAAAAACAATGATCAC
>JANZXR010000004.1:6591174-6610477 GCA_027575705.1 Erythroxylum echinodendron
CTAAATCAGTTCCGAACAAAAAGAATTCTGTCCCTAACTCCGTCCCAAAATGGGCTGAAACAAACCACATATCCGTCTCTAAATCCGTCCCAATATGGGCTGAAACAAATCACATATCCGTCCCTAAATCAGTCCCACAATGGTTTGAATCAAACCACATACCCGTCCCTAAATTCGTCCCAGAATGGGTTGAATCAAACCACATGTCCTTCTCTAATTCTGTCCCTAATTCTGTCTCTAATTCCGTACCACATTCTGTTTCAAATTCTCCAATAGTTCGGTCCCTAAATCCGTCCCAAAACAAATCCGGCTCAACGGAATTTTCCTTCTCAAAATCTTTGGTAACTCCATTCAGTACCAATATTGGGACAGAAATGTCCGTCCCAAAACAAATACAATAACTCGATTGGTACCGATATTACGAACATTGTTTGGGACGGATTTTTCGGTTCCTATGTTTTAGGGACGGATTATTTTCCGACCCTAAGATTTGTGACCAACCAAATGCCAACAGAAAAGTTTCAGTCCACAAATCCGTCCCTGATTCTGTTTTTCTTATAGTGTTAAGCATGCTAGTCGTTTTACATCTTGTGATGCTGCGATTTAGTCTTTTTGCTCCCAACGTCAACATTTTTATCTTTTACTCATACGCTGGTCTTCCATCCACTGCTGCATCATTTACTTCTTGTGGTGTGGAGTTTTGGCTAAATTTCCAGCTGTTGTGTTTTTGTCTTCTCTTCTTTAGCTACTACTTCGTTTCCTTCTTGTGTTGAGGCGTTTTGGTCTCCCTTCTCCACTTGGTCGCACGCTGCGTTATTCATATGTCCCTTGCGTTTTGCTTTTTTGCCTCACCATGCAAAGCTGTCATTTTCTCTTGTGTGATGCTTGCACTTATGCTTCCTTTCTCTAGCTGCTGTGATATTTTAGTCTTTTGTTTGTCTCCTCGCTGTGTGTTTTGGCTTCTGTTCTCCAGCAGCTGCATTTTGTGCATCTTTGCCTGTCGTTTTTTTTTTGCTTCCTTGCCTTTACTATCATTTGGTCTTTTATCTACTGTGTTCACCAACTATTTTCTCCAAGGTACTTTAAAATAAAAATTACAAATAATGTAGTATCAATTGTCCTAAAATCGATTAATCACAATTAAATCAAAATATGACAATTTTTGCCCCTATAAACACAAATTAAATGTAAGGCACAATAATTCAAATAATAATAAAATAATGCCGTAAAGACCAATTATAGTGACAAAAGCCCATCCAAATGATATGAAAATATATATGAGTAAATGAGTTTGTCAATAATTTTGTTACACAAACAAAGCAATATCATTTTGTATGTGAAGAAAGTTTGAGTCTTCAATTGGGCTTGGGCCACAACTTGGCCTAAAGTTCAATAAGACTCAAGCCCAGGCTAAAGCCTATTTTTTGAAATTTGAGCCTAGCTTGAAACTCAGTCAACTTAGGTCAAGCCTGTTTATTTTAAACCGAGTCAGGCCAAATTAAGTTCGAACTCTTTTTCCATCTCTATAAAAAAGAAACAGCTTATACTCTTTATGGTATTTATAGCACCTCACAACACTACTCTAACCTCACTCTTTTAATGGAGGGTTTTTAGGAGCCTTATTTTTGTACTTTCTAGGTTCAGCTTTAGGTTTTTGATTTTGTGACTATCAAGGATGTTTGTATGGTCTTCTTTAGTTTTTGTTCTTCGGCTACATTATGGGTAACTAAAGAATTGATATCCTTAGTATCATCTTGTGAGTTGAAGGTGGTAGTGAGGATATCGAACTCTTAAGGAAAGTGTATTTAAAGATTAATGAACACCACAAGAAATTGTATTTTTAGTTAAAGAAAAAATTGTTAATAAAAGTAGTAATATTAGTCACTACTATTAATAATGTCCAATTTTTGAAGTCTTCACTTCCTGTTACAAATAACTCTGTCACTATTAAAATAGTGACTAATTTAAGACAATGGTCACAATTATGAAATACTTTTTTGATAAGAGTACCCCCACTAAAAACTATGGAATGTGTGACAGCGCTATATGGTCACAATAACTTTATATATTATGACAAGTTTGCCAATATAAATTATATAAATTAGTAACAAGTAAAGTTGTAATATTAATTCATTTTATTGTGACAAAAGTACTAACACTAAAAACTATGGAATGTGTAACAAAACTATGTGATAACAGTAAATTTATATATTTGTGACAAGTTTGTTGACACAAAAAATATGAATTAGTGACGAATAAAGTCGTAATAACACTTCATTTTATTATGACAACATCATCGCCACTAAACTAATTGAAAATAGTAACAAAATATTTGTCACTCGTTCTTTTTTTTAATCAGTATCCATTACTTCCTGGTCACTAATATTTTAAGGAAAAAGTGTCAACCTCATTTTGTCCCGGAAATGAAAATTTGTTATTTAAAAAAATATTGTCACTATTGTGTTTGTTATTGACACAAATAAAACCATTAATTCAATAATGGAATTACATTAGTGTTAAAAGAAATTTGCATCAATGATCATATTATCTAACATATATCACCACAAGTATGAAAGTTATATATTACAATAAATTTATCACTAATGTGTTCATGTTTGTTACAAATATTATTATTAAATTTAGCAATTTAATTGCTTAATCGATAAAAATTTTTGGATTAGTGGCCATAAAATAGAAATTGCCACAAATGATACAGTTTTTTAATGGAAAGATATTTTCACACAAGCAAATAAAAATAATTAGTATATATAAAAATACCAAAATGTACAAAATCCTAATTTCCAATGTATAAAATTGGAAATTTTAATATCAAAGACAATTATATTATTACAATTATCCCAAACTACTATGTACTAATTTAAGCTGAAACCTTACGAGGTAAATTTTTTTGGCTATTCTTCCAGATGAAGTTCACTATTGATTTGTTTCCTAAAAAATAAAAAAATAGAGTCAGTTAATTAGTTTATAAAATATTAAGTTATAAATTTAGTACTAATATTTTATAATAATATAATGATAATGATAAGAAGAAATATTAACTATTCTAGATTTTATAAATTTATAAACTCACAGCACTAGTTAGGGTACTTGATATTGTGGAAATTGATGGATCTCCAGTTGAAGCAGAAGCATTGAGTATCAGATTAGGAATTACTCTAGTATTTACCAATGTCGAGTTTAAGAATGAAACCTATAAGTTATTGCAATGGTGAACGAAAAGTGTAAGTTACTGCAACCCATAACAATCATAAGTTGTAAGTAGGCTCTTATCATCTAATGTACCAAATATAATTTGGAAAGAGAGTTGCAATGGGTTTAGCGAAGGAAATTACCATCTGAATATAAAGGTTTTCTATCAGTAAGCTAAGTTGGCAACGGAATTTACCGACGGAATAAGTTGTCAAAAAATAGTCGTAGGTAATAATTTAACGACTGCAGATCTATTTTGGTCGGTAAATTTAGTGATAGAAACCTTGTTTTCGTTGGTAACCTTACCTACTGATACAACAATCCATTGGTGAATTCACAATTAACTCGTTGGTAAGCTACATTTTACAGACGGATGTTAGTTGTTCGTTGATAAATTCACTGCATTTTACTGACGAATTTTGTTTTTTGTCGATAAATTTACTGATATTGTTTTTTTCTAAAATTTTCCTACATTTAATATTATTTAATAATGTTATGACTGATTTATAATTTATACAGTTATCTGTTGATAATATTTTGATTTGTTTCTACATTTAATTTGTTAGAAAAAATTGATTAATAATATAAAGTAAAAATTATTTTAATTGATAATAAAAAATTACTATTTACAGTAATAAGTATTTAATTCATACAAAATGACTATAACTATGCTATTCATTTGGTGAATGCAGATGCTCTGAATGTTGCGATAATGTGCTGCCTTTGCACTTCAACTCATCAATCTTATTGAGTTGACCTATATACTCCATCGACTGTTGCAATTGAGTTGCCAGTGCCTGTACTGTATTTTAAAGCTTATGGACTTTATTGGATGCAGGCCGCCTACAAGATACTGTTGTACTGGATGTGGAAGATTGCAAATAACATGTGTATGCAAATGAACCTAAGTTGAAGATCTTTCCTTGATGGTCCTTACCACCCGCTGAATAAAGATAGGTTTGATTCTCATCAACATTTTCAAACTGTTGAGACTGTTGCTGAATGCTTTCTTGTAATTGGTCTATTAGAAGGCATTGTTATGTTAATAAGTGATAATTATTAAAAATTAATATTAAATCATAAATTTTACATACATTTAGTATTGACGAAGGTCACACCGTCATGCTTCTTAGTGTAAGTGTGCAAAAAGAGATGACGGGGTGTAGGCTTCCTACCTATAGAATTTTCCTACATTATAATCGAATATTATAAGTGAATTATAATTTACAAAAATTTTAGCAAGTTTTCCTCTATTTTTATGATATTTACCTCTATTGAACAAAGAAAGTAACTCAATAACACAACCATATATGGCACCAGACATTTATAACATTATCATTCTCCATAATACACATATTTTCATTCCAAAATTCACAGATCAAATTAAATTGAAAAAATCAAAATAAAATTAGAATATAAGTGTAAAGTGTAGATATTTACAAGTCTCTGTATGCTCGTGGTGGATAATAGATCCTCCAATGTGCACGGAAAGACTCTGTCCTCCTAATCCTTCACGTCTGTTGGTAAAATTATGCTTTTAAATGGACATTGCCTCAGGTGATGTCCATTATTGTTGCGAACGACTCCATATTGCTTCAGAAATATAAGAACGTGGTACATTAGTTTTGTTTATCGTACCAATAAAATCTCTATAACATGTACGAGCTCGTTTCTCCCACACTTTATAAATAATCGCGTCAAATTCAGAATCTCAAAAAAATTCTTTCTGTAAAAAGAAAAAACATATGATAAGCATTTATAACCTACAATATTTATCTAATTAATATATACAAATTAATTAGAAAAATACAAAAGAATATATTCTTTGTACCTCAAACTCCTGATAATAAAAATTGTTTATCGTCTGAGAGATATTATTCCATATATAACCCTCAAGATTAATCTTCTCCTTGAATTTAGATGTCATATTTCTTGAGCACGGTCCAGATAGAATCAACCTAATATAAAAGCAATTTTATATCATTTTAAATTTATACCTATAACCTAATTATAAACATATGGTATTTCAAGTATTTTCACTTACATCTTGTTGATAATTGTGATGTAAGTTCTTCCATCAACTCCCTCAGCTCCAAACTAGAGGCCTCCTCCTTCATTTGCATCGTTTACCCCTAATATCTCTGTCAGTATAGGGGTGGTAGATGGTGCAGTACGAGGTACGGAAGGTGATCCCTCATCTACAAGCATAGTAGCTAAAGATACAACACCTGATTCTGTTGCAGCTGCAGAATGTGATGCTTCACCTGAAAAGTAACTAGCTCCAAATCGTAGTCTAAACCTTAGTCGTATCATATCCTTTTTTCTCTTTAGCAGCATATTTTAACCTGAAATTCATATTTATTGAATATTCCAGAAATATAATAATTTCAATTCAATATATAACATTATATTATTAATTTAATAATTGATTTATTGAATATAATATTTAATTACAAATACAAATTAATCACTATCAACACTTAATTGCAAATCAAAATCATCATCGTCTTCGTTTTTTAAAGAATTAGAATTAAACTCAGGCTCCTCTTTAGATCTCTTGCCCTCCTTATCCTCTATAGATGAAATTTCAACATATTTATTATTTGGATCTTTCAAAGGTTCATTCTCGTCATATGTAATAGATGCATTTATTTCATAAACATCTTCCTGAAACGCTTTACTTTCAATTTTCTATTCTCATTTTTCATATGATTCAAAAACACCTTTAGGTTTAACTTTGCAAACAAGTAAAAGAGTTCAAATAACAATTTGAAGGGCTATTATGGTGACTTTATTTTTATTAACATTCAAATAATTCTAGAAATATAAGAAATACGCATATTATCCTCACATTTTTACGTAAACATAAATATGTGACACATTTACTATTGTATAATGCAAAATTTTAATGTACCTATTCATTATCACATAATAACGCTGAAGCAATAACCTTAGCATTAAAAGATATTAAACTAGAAACATTACGAAAAAATTTTAATTCCTGATAAAAAATGTCCTTTAGACAAGAAGAATGACATTCTATCGAGTAATACTGGGAGCATTCAATTTTTGCATCAAATTCCAAAATTTTAGGGGGCACAACATATACAATCCAAAAGTAGATATTAGAGTTATGCTCACGATCAAAATTGTGGCATTTAGATCAATCGAAGACGCGAGCTTTTGCCTCTTGTGGATTGTGCAATTGGTAAAAAAGAAAACCAATTTCTGGGAAAGAATGATAGTTCCAATGCAAATTAATGAGGTTTAAAAGCTTCCAAATATTTCTTATAGAGTTGTGTTGTAAAACCAGCCGTTTCTTTCCGTCTTAATAGGCTTGATTAGATAATCATAAGTTGGACTACACCCTCAAAAACATCATCAAATCCATCTTCTGATGAAATTAACATGTACACAATAAAGTTAAAACTATTTTTGAGCATTACTCATGAACATGGTTACAGCAATTCCATGTATACTTACTGACGACTGAAAATTCGATGTCTATTTTAGTAATTTTAAGGAGCTTGAATCCATCCATATCAGGCATATGTAGATCACTAACAATGATATCAAACCTGCTCTTGTCTTTGCCAAGCATCCATTGTTGCCACATTTTGTGTTAAGAATAGAGTGTATGAGGAGAAGAAGAAGAAGCAAGAAGGAGGAGAAGAGAGAGAGATAAAAGAACGAGGGGAATGAGGAAAATTATTCTCTGCCTTCATTCATTATGTTTCTTTCATTTGTAAGCCTTACATCACAACTATACTTTTCGTAAGATTTAGAGCTAATGATTGGCTATACAAGCAAAAGGCTTATAACAAAAAATTGTTTAGCTCATAACAAACTCCCTCATCCAAGCATGCTTTTTGCTGGCCCTTTGCTCTCGTCCTATTATGATGGTTTCATTCATAACATTACTTCCTTCCTCCTCAGAAACAACCTGGCCCTCAAGATGAAGGAAGGGCAGTTGCTTTTTATGCCATTTAACCATTCCCAAGTAGCCTCTGCTTTAGGTAAGTGGCTCCATTTGATCAAAAGTTGTGTCAACTCCTCGCCTTATAACTTGAATTGGCGAGTACGTGGTACCTGTTCTGATTCAAGAATTGGTTGCCGTTTATGGAAAAGGTGGAAAGGGGAGTGGGGGACAAGTATGCATCACCTTTAAAAGCTTTTAAAAGAGAAACGTGAAACGCTAGATGGATTTCGGAATCAACAGGAAGTGAGAGCTTATGAGCAACACTACCAATAAGTTAAACAATTTGATAGGGTCCAAAATATTTCTTCGTTAGCTTCTGTGACATGCATCTGACTACTGATTGCTGACGATATAGTTGCAATTTCACCAGCACCTAATCCCTATTAGCAAACTGCTTCTAACAACGATGGTGGTCAACCTACAATTTCATTTAGTTTTGGGCCCTCTCTAAATTTACCTTCAATCGAGCTAAGAATGCTTGTCTTTCTAATGAGCAATCCTCTTACTGGGCGATCTTAGTGCTAACACGCTAGTAAGAAGCAGTGGTGAGAGGTTGCTGGCCATACACGGCCTCTAAAGGGGTCATATCAATAGAGGAATGCCAGGGCGTGTTATATGACCATTTTGCCCAGTGCACGATCTATGCCTAAGTTTGTGGATGGTCGCTCGAGACCCATCAGAGATAGGTCTCGAGATAACGGTTTAGAACCTCAGATATCCATATGTTTGGGAATGATATGCACTAATTAATTTGAGTTTAGTACCTTGCAAATGAAATAATTCCTTCCAAAATACACTGGCAAAGAGCAAATATCGATCACTAACAATAGATCTCGACAAGCCATGAAGTCGACCAATTTCTTGGGAAAAAGAAGTAGCAAGCTGTGGCATGGTAACATCGATGGATAAGGAAATAAAATGGTTGTACGTAGAAAATCGATCCACAACGACCCATATAACGGTCTTCCTATTGCAAGGTGGAAGGTGGGTAAGGAAATATATGGCAATGTCCTACCAAATGTGGGATGGAATCGGTAGGGGTTAAATTAGACTAGTATGTTTACTAGGGAGATATTTGACCTCCTGGTAGATTTGACAAGAAGCAATGAAATTGGTGATAGACTTACACATATGATTCCAATAAAAATTGGCTAAAAGCTTGGCCAATGTCTTAGCAACTCCTGCATAGCCCCCAGAAAGAGTGCAATGATACTTATGTAAAAGTTGTTGCTGCAGCTCATGACCATCAAGAATAATGATTCGCCTATGCCTTAAGATAAGACCATCTTGAATATTGAAATATGGGAAGTCACTTGGGTGGTGTTGGATGTTATTAAAGAAGAGCTTACTAGGACTAGTGGAGTAATCATTACGAAGATGATTGAGAAAAGATAGGACATGACTAGAAATAACAGAAAAAGTGGTACCACCGGGATGAGATCATTAAAGGGCATCTTCCAGGTTTGTAAAAATGGTATATTAGTACCCAAAAGGTTTGGAGAGCCAACGGTTCTCAGGAGTTTGTATGGTTTGGTTTATAAGGTTACGGAGGCTCTGTTGGTTGATATAAATGATAAAGGGTCAATTCAACAAATATGGGCACCACTAGCACAATTTTGGTTATGGAAAACATTTCTCGAGCATAGGTGGAGGTAGCTCGCATTTGGAAGCTCAATTTGCAGCTAAAGAAGGCAACTGGGTGGCTAGATTGAGAGAGAGAAGCATCAGTTTCTCGGATAAATGGTTGATCGAAATTTGGTAATGCGTTAGGGCATCAAATGCAACGATAGCCTTGACAAACCATACAAACTGATCCTTTTTTAAGCGAGTCTATTAAAGGAGAGGCAATGGCAGCATAACTTTTAACAAATTTGCGTTAGTAGCCAGTAAGACCTAAGAATCCCCGTAGCTCTTTGAGGTTTTGAGGTACTGACCAGTCATTGATAGCATAGATTTTGGAACAGTCAACCTCCACACCTTAAATGCTAATAATGTGGCCTAAGCAGTCAATGGAGTAATGACCAAAACAACACTTAGAAAGTTTGGCATAGTAGTGGTTGCTTGCAAGGATTTGTAGAACATGTTTAAGATGAATTAAGTGTTCTTCAAGTGATCGATTGTAAATCAGAAAAAAGGTAAAATAAAAAGGACAAATTGTTGTAAGAATAGTTGAAAGATAGCATTCATTGCAGCCTGAAATGTGGAAAGAGCATAGGTAAAGGTGAAGGGCATTACCTAGAATTCATAATAGTCGTCGATTGTTCAAAATGTAGTTTTGGCCGTGCTATTGGTGCTACACGTATTTGGTGGTATCCCACTCGAAGGTCAATCTTCAAAAAGATCGTGGCGTTATGGAGTTCATTAAGTAGTTCATCCATAGTGGGAATCAAGAATCAGTCCTTCCCCGTTATGGCATTAAATACCTTGTAATCAACACAAAAACTCCAACTGTCATCTTTCTTTTTTCCAATAGAACAGGGGATGAGTGGGGAGTTGTACTAATAGGTTGTATGATACTATCACTGTGCATATCAGAGATCAATCGTTTAATATCTTGCTTTTGAGCATAGGGGTATCTATAAGGTTTAACACTAATGGGCGGTGCGCCTGGGAGAAGGTGAATATAGTGATCATAAGCTCAGGGTGGGGGTAGGCCGTTTGGTGGGGCAAACATAAATTGTTACTGTTGTAACAACTGGGTTATTTTTGGAGAAGTAATTGGATTCTATTCTGCTTGGTCTTGTGCAGCATTAGCCAAGGCAAGAAGGTGAATGGAGGCTATGGTGTCAACTTGTGATCTACAAAATTGGACTAAGGTCATGGGACTACTTTGAATGGAATTGGTTCACGTGAGTGGTAATAGCTGATCTACATACACAAATGTCATATTCAGCCCAACAAAGTCCATTAAGATTGGCCCTAATTATGATAACTGTTGCGCCTCAAGTACAATGTCAACGCTGTGAATCTCAAAATCAGATTCTCTGTATCCACTACGGTGTACGTATTTTGCTCCACTCGATCTCAACCATACAAATATGTGAGATTTATGTAAGTTCTCTGTGGGTCCCACATATTTGTATGACTGAGATCTAGTGGAACAGAATAGGTACACCGTAGTGGGTACAGAAGATCTCAACGGGTGAATCTCCAGCAAATAAAGATTAACCAGGAAGTTGTGTCATTGTAAGTTGAGTTTACAGTGACCTTTCCTAGACATTGAAGGATTGCGCCATTACCAAAAGTCATAAAAAATGTCGAGGCTGGTGAAATGGTGAGACCCAAGTACTTAGCTATTCTCGGTTGCAATAGGTTGTGGGGGCTACCTGAGTCAACGAGGATGATAAACAGTCTCCCCGCAATTAGGCGGGTAAGCTTAAGTCAACAATGTGAGGAAGCCCTAAAAAGAGCATGGAAAGAGACTTGAAAGTCTTCAGGGTCCATCACGGTGTAGTGGTGAGGGAAAGGAGGTAAAGGTAGGGATGCTGATGGTGGGAGTTCAATGGCAGACTTAATAACCATGAAACCACTTGGTGGGTCATCATTTTCTTCAAGTAATAGAAATGGCGTAGTTCAACAGCGATGGCCGAGCTTATATTGCTCATAACAGTTGAAATAAAGTCCCTTGGCTCGTCTGACTTGCATTTTAGAATGTGATAATTGTTAGATAGGTATTGGTGTTGGAGAAGATAATGGGGCGATTCTTGGTGTTTGATTCGGGGCAGTGGTGATGATTAATTATCGAGGAGTTAGGTTTCGGTTGTCCATGACTTTGGATTGGCAGTGGTGATGATTAATTATCGAGGAGTTAGGTTTCGGTTGTCCATGACTTTGGATTCTAGGAATTTGGCTAAGGCAAAAACTTAGGTGAGAGAAGCTGGTTGCAAAATAACTAATTCTCGTCTCATATCATCTCAGAGACCAGATATGAAACAGTTAAGGAGGTGTTCATCGGATAATCTAATGACTATTAGCAAGGTTCTCATAGTTTAACTGATATTGGGTGACAGGGAACGTTTGCTTGAGTTTAAATAAGGTGACTTGGGGCTTGAAATAGGTAGAGGGACCAAATCGTAATTCCAAGGCTCTAGTAAAGGTATCCTAGTCCTTCAATTGCTGGTTCCTGTGAATCCACTGAAACCAAGAAAGGGTTTGACCTATCATATAAAAAGTTGCAACTGACAGACGTTGGCTAGGTGGGAGATTGAGGGCCTATGGGTTCAGTTGAGTTATTGGGGGTGGTATTTAATTTGGCTAGTTGTAATTGCAAGTCTTGGATGGAGGATTGTTGTTCGGCTATGGAGGTTTCAAGGTTGGTGGCAATCCTTTCTTGAGAAGTGCGTAATTCTTGGAATTGGTTAGCCACCGTCTCGGAGAGGTTTGCGA
The DNA here is from genome assembly GCA_027575705.1 of Erythroxylum echinodendron. Classification (NCBI taxonomy): domain Eukaryota; kingdom Viridiplantae; phylum Streptophyta; class Magnoliopsida; order Malpighiales; family Erythroxylaceae; genus Erythroxylum; species Erythroxylum echinodendron. The sequence continues at coordinate 6,602,750 of JANZXR010000004.1, forward strand.
TGGCTTCTGCCAAGGCAGAATCAGTTTTTGGAGGCATGGGTTCTCTCAATGAAAGCACCAATTGTTAAGAACAGAGTTTACGAGGAGGAGGAGGAGAAGCAAGAAGGAGAGGGAGAGATAGAAGAATGAGAGGAATGAGGAAAATTATTCGCCCCTTCCATTTATTCTATTTCTTTCATTTATAAGTCTTACATCACAGCTGTACCTTTTATAAGATTTAGAGCTAATGATTGGCTATACAACCCAAAAGATTATAACAGAAAATCGTTTAGCTCATAACAAACTCCCTCGTCCAAGCAGGCTTTTTGCTGGCCCTTCGCTCTCATCCTACTGTGATGGTTTCTTTCGTAACATTTTGTAACTGAAATCTCATTGACTACCTGTCTGTAAATTGAATGGTTGACTATAAAAAAGTTCTAAACTTTACTAAGGTGATAATTAAATGTCTGAATTCTCAATTTTTTTATAAATCTAACTCAACATTAGCATATTCGTTGATGAAACTAACATGAAAAATCATGTTAGAAGTAACTTTAGACACGTAAGATAGTAGGTAGAATAAGTATTTACATGTTAGTTTTTTTTTTAAATAATTAATTAATATTAAAAAATTTTGAAACAAGGAGATGGGATTCCAATTCTTACAATTGGAAAGCTTCTGTTACCTAATGTGTCTAGGATACCTATAGTCAAATTAATGTGGAAAGAGAAATTAGTTCTATTGTTAGTAGATAATGTTAGTATTATTGTTAATGCAAAAAGGTAAATTGTTCGAGGTAGCTTAGTATTGCATTGGCTCCTGATTTAGTTGCAAACTTATCTTCGTATGTAGCGTTGGTAAAAGATGGACTAATGAAATTATATCACAAGAAGTCAAACAGTAGTAGACAGTCATATTCGATCCTGAAGGATGTGGACTATCTGTTATTGCTAATTTAGAGGACAAGAATGGAAAAATAGTTATTACTGCAATGCCCACCAAGGTATCTGATAGTTTTGATAACTCTAGAGGTAAAGATCCACTTCCCCCACCACCATTGCCATCACAGCCACACTTGTAAATTCCAAATGTAAATATACACTTACACATAAATAGACATGATAATTGAATGGAGAAATGGAAAAGAATCTTGGAAAGCAAATCAAGATGAAACTCGAGATTGAAGAAAAAATAGAAACCTGACTCTAAACCAAACCAACCCACCCCCAAATTTCAAAGAACAATGAAAGGAAGAAGATGAAAACTAGGTTGCAGAGAGTGACTTAATAAGATAAAATCAACCTAAAAATTATAAAAAAGAAAAAAGAATCAATGATGGCTTGGATCATACATATACATGAACAAAGCATAATAGGACACATATATCTGTACGTACAATGTATTCTTTAAAATAAGAAGGAGAAAAAGGAATTTTCAAAGAAGAAAAAGGAAAGTTGTGTACAGGAAATGGAGTTGTAGACGATCAGAACGTTCTTCCCAGCGCGATGGTGGGGGTAATGAGGATCAACAGGGAGAAGAATAAAGAAAAAAAAAGATTTTGAAGAAGTCTAATTTATTCATTTGCTCATTTATATATTATATTTAGATAATGAAAAAATAAAATATATTTAAAATTTGTTTTTTATTAATGGTAATTAATTAGTTAAATAAAATATGATGTGGCTTGCCATGTTAGCTTTGTTAACAAGGATACTATCGTCGAGCTAGATTTGCAAAAAATTGAAAATATGGATATTTAATTACCTTTTTTAAAGTTTGAAATATAATTGCAAAATTGAGAAAATTTTAATATTTTTTGTAGTTAACCCTAAATTAAACTATATATACAACTAAATGCATAATTTCATGTTCTTTATTTTTCCACGACAAAATGCGTCCATTGAAATCTCAAAAAAAACTAGCTATTTTTGCATGGAATATAACTACTTCAAACATGTCATAAGATTAAATACATTAATTTTACAATTTCCCAATGTTTTTATTTTTCAATAAATATTATCTAGTAATACATTCAAATATTATTAAAATGTTATCCAATAATTAATAAATTGTGTAAGGCTCCAAAATCTTGATTTTATGAATATTACTTTTTGAGTCATAAATAGTATATTTCAAGGTGGATAGTCACACCAAGGACCCAAATTATATTTTATTTTATTTGACATAGCATAATATTGTTCAATGATAGCCCAAGGATTAAATTAAAGCTCAAAATGAGTTTGTTTTCAAGGTTTGTCTAATAGTTGACCAGTAGTCACAGTGTGACTCGAAAAATGATGACAGTGAAATTTAAAAATATTAATGGAAATAAATGATATTAATTAAGGTTTTTATATGAGGTTGATATTTTTCTTATGGGTATTTTTATTGAGAAGAAGAAAAACATGAATTAAAAGTTAAAGTCAATTTTGGATCTTTAAAATAAAGGGAAAAAAGTTATTAAGGGAGCACATGACATTAATTGCCACCTAACACTCTCTTCTCCAAAGATAGCCGAGAACAAGCCTCCTCCGTTCTACTCCATTTTTCTTTTATTTTCTTTCATTTTTAAGCCACTTTCTTTACTTTTAACCCCCAAATTACCTATTAAACACTAAATTATCAACCTAAGGTCCCTAAACTCATCATATCAACAAAAAGTTTAAGAAAATATGAAGAACAAGAAAATGGGTGTTCTTGATGAATAATACTCACAAATTTATATGGTAAGTTAATAGAGTTTGTGTTATTTTTTAGTACATGATTTTGGTGTAGTTGCATGCATTAATGAATAAAATGCATGAAATTGAATGTTTATGCAATATTATGAAGATAAAGAAGAGGAATTGAAGGAGAGAGAGAGAGAGAGAGGGAGAGAGAGAGAGAGAGAGAGAGAGAGAGAGAGAAAGAGAAGGAATAAGGAATTGTTGGTGAACTTGAAGTTGATGGAAGCTTAATTTGAAGAATTGGACATCAATTTGGTATGTGTTCATATAATTATACTTTTTTCTCGAAAATTATGTATTATGTAATTTAGGATTCTTGAGATAAAATTGGGGGTTAATTAAATTGTTATTAAAAATATTTAATTGGATGCAAATTGAAGTAGTATTTGATTAATTGGAATTTTGGACTTATAATTGTATTTTCCCCAATTGGCATACATTATGTTTGAATTGAGAAACTTGATATACATGTTAAGTTTTAACTAATTGGAGAGATGAATATGTCTTGAATGTTATATGATCAACTAAATTAAAACCAATAGAAAAAATGACATTAAGAAGTGACATTTGTTCTGGTCGAATATAGAATAGCTTGAATTGGCTATTATGAGTGTTTATCATTAAATTTCAATAGAATTTAATTAGATTTGTCCCTAGTTAAATAGATAGGAATTGGAGGAATTTGATGAGGTTGCATGCCAATTAAGGATTTAGCAGTACTGCATCATGATACACGTTACCAGTATATATGGCTTCTAGTTTTAATTAGATTTGTCCCTAGTAAAATAGTTAGGAATTGGAGGAATTTGATGAGGTTGCATGCCAATTAAGGAGTTAGCAGTACTGCATCACGATACACGTTATCGGTATGTATGGCTTCTAAAGCTCGGCTTCGGTGTAAGATATTTGATTATGAATTGCATGGCTCCAAGAGCTCAATCTTGATATTTAAATATTATAAAAAATATTGTATGGCATTTACATATAAAGAAGTGAAGGATCTTATAGGATTTTATTGTGAATTATATATGAATACATAAAAGTTACGTATGAAATCTGGTTTAGATGTGTTGAAATGTATTGGAGGATAGGTATATTATTTTGTCAAAGAGTTTGACACAGAGATGGGTAATTGAGTAACGTGCAAGAGAAGTGTATTCAAGTTTCTTGTAAGAGGTTTAAAGTAAATATAGATGAAACTCTGTCAAAATTTTTATAAAGTGAATAGTAATTGCTAGAATAAGAGGTGTTAAATAGAGAATGTTATAGTTCGGAGTGTTAGGTATGTAAGAATATGGTAATACTCGATATGTCGATTCTATTATCAGATATGGGATGTTGCATTTAAAGGTATCAAAGCTCGGTTTAGGCAATTTTCGGTATATGATTGTATACATGCCAAATGAACGATTATATGAGAATATGATGTGACTCTAATGTCGATCCATCCTTTTTGTCTGTTATAGACTAAAGAATGGAACCAGGTGCTTTGGGAGATGCTAAGGGAGAGGAGGAGAGTCATGCCTCAGCTAGTTATAGAAATAGGGGCACGACAGGGTGGCCAGCACAGTCTGTTCCACAACCTGTCGATCAACCAATTCCTAACCCGACATAGTTTTTCTAAACTACGATGACTAAAGAATGGAGTCAAGCACTTTGGAAGATTCTGAGGGAAAGGAGGAGAGTCATGCCTCAGCTACTGATACAGATAGGGGCATGATAGGGCAACTAGCACAACCCGTACCACCACCTGTCGATCAACCAGTTCCTAAACCGGCATAGTTTTTCTAAACTATGATGACTAAAGAATGGAACCAAGTGCTTTGGGATCTATTGAGGGAAAGGAGAAGATTCATGCCTCAGCTAGTGATATAGATAGGGGCATGGCAGGGTAGCCAGCACAACCCAAACCACAACCTATCTGTCAACTAGTTTTTAACTCGGCATAGTTTTTCTAAACTATGATGGACTATATGAAACAACAGATGGCTACTACACTTCCTGTACAGTCACGACCCCCTCTTCCACTACAGAAACTTATATTAGACAAAGCTAAAAGGTTGAGAGCAAAGGATTTTCAGGGGGAGTCATTAATTACTACTCCAGATGTCGAGTTTTGGCTAATCGCAATAAAGAGAATTTTTTATCTTCTCTATTGTACTCCAGAAGAGAGAATGGAATGTACAAATAGTGTTTTTGAGGGACCAACATATCAGTGATGAGAGTCCATTAAAAGGCTTTTTCTACCACATGATCTTACTTAGGAGTATTTTTTTCCTAATTTGGAAATAATTATGAAGGGGAGGCTTATAAAGATGAGATGAGGGATGCATTCCTTCTTTTGAAATAGAGATATAGGACAATATTAGAATATGAGAAAGAGTTTGATAGATTAAGTATGTATATGGAAAGATTAATTCCTACGTGGGTAAATAAGTGTAAGAGATTTGAAGCAGGCCTTCACTGTGACATCAAAAAACTCTTTGTTGCACTACAAATTAGGGATTATGGAGAGATGGTGAAAGCAACCTTTAGGATTGAAGGTCAATATTGATGAACAAAAATATGGTAATAGGGGACAATAGAAGAGGAGTTAGGGACAATCTAGTTCTTCCTTCTCAGCCAGTAAGAAGCAAAAGGGTTTAGGGTCTCAGCCTCCAGCACAAACACAGGTATCCTACCACTAATCAGGGCAGTGTCAGAGATCAATAGTTAGGGCAAGACAGCTAACCCCATCTATAGCTAGTACAACAGGTGGGTCAAGATGTGGGATAGTTATCCTATGTGATCATTGTGGGAAGAAACATGGTTGATAATGTTAGAAGATGATGGAAGAATGCCTACAATGTGAATCTATGGAGCATTTTCAGAGAGATTGCCCTAGTAAACAGTATCAAATAGTTAGTCAAGCAGAGAGACTAGTTCTCACTACCCTAAAGGCAGAGGTAGAAGCACAAGAGCTAGTTCTGGTGTTAGTGATTAGAGGTTCACGCCAGAGACAATTGATGGACCTAACTTTTGTACTCTAGCTCGTTTATATGATATGCAGGCCTATGATAACTAGGATGGCCCAAATATGATTATAGGTATTTTAATATCTTTGACATTTTGTTTATGCATTAATAGACCCAGGATCTGAAGTAAATTACACGTTAGTAAAGACTTTACGTTCAAGAAACTAGATACACAAGAAGGGGGGTTTAAATAGTGTATCCTCCTTTTTGAATATAAAATCTTGAAAAGAACTTCTCTTTCTTATTAGAAGAATATCACTACTTATTACGTAGTTAAATCGTAAATTACTTCTCTATGATTTTTAACAACAAAGTAAACTGAAGTAAATAGTAGAGAATAGACAATGTGATTTTTATACTGGTTCACCCCAAGCCGTGGGCTACGTCCAGTCCTTAGAGTTCATCTAAGTGTTTCACTATTCTTCAAATGATTACAAGTATTCTTTCTTCCCTTTCAGAGCCTCTTCAGGTCTCTTACAAAGTATTCTTTCACTATCTTAGCCTCTCCTGGCTATCAGCCTTTTCTTTCTCTCACTAGAAAAAGATTGTGAGCTTTTGTTATAGTAATGTTAGCTCTATTCTAAATAAGCACTATACGAATTTTCTCACAGATTGTCTAGCTTTCTAACTTGTCTCAAATTTTTCTAAGATTGTAGCATCTTCGACTGCAACTAATATTTATAGCCTTCGTCTCTAACTGCTTCTTTGTTCTTGATAACATCTTTTTGGTTCTTAATAACTTCTTCTAGGTAACCGTCATTTAGTTGAGTACTGTAACTAACTCTGACTAAATAACTATCTGATGTGCTAGTGTATCTTCGTGGTTTCATATATTTCTTCTTTGTGTCTGTGTTGCCTTTGTGTCTGCATCTGCTTCTGCGTCTATATCTATATAGTCTTTGCATCTGCATCTGCGTTTATGTCTATATAGTCTTTGTGTCTACGTCTGTGTCTATGTCTATATAGTCTTTGCGTTTACGTTTGCGTCTGCATCTATATAGTCTTTACGTCTGTGTCTATATAGTCTTTGCATATGCGTCTGCGTCTACATCTACGTCTACGTCTGCATCTACATCTATATAGCCTTTGTGTCTGCGCACTTAACATACTTGTCAAAGACGTTCTTTTGTTTCTAACATTATTATTATTTGATTGTCATCAAAATTAATCATCGTAAAGTCCTCTTGACTTAACAATCTCCCCCTTTTTGATGATAACAAATAATCATAATTTTTAGACAAATCAAAGTGAATGAATTTTTGATTCAATTGATGAATAAGAAAGCAAAAACTGAATAAGGCGACAACAAATAACAAATAAGAAGATAACAACAAAGAAAGAATAAGAAGACAATAACAAAATATATATATATACATGCTATCTTCTTCTTTTCTTCTTTTCTTCTTCTCTTCTATTCTTCTTTTTCTTGTCTCCCCTTTTTTTTCTTTTCTTTTATCCCCTTATTTGTTATTAATCAAAAATTTTACCTCAGATGCTTCATTATTTCAGAAAACATGTGCTACATATCTGTTCTGATCAACTTGAGGTCTGCTTCTGTTGTAACTCGTAAATAAGCTAATTCCTCATGTAGATCACCAACTGAGTTTCATAGATCATTTACTAAGCTTTGTAGATCATCCACTGAGTCTTGTAGATCATCCACTGAGTCTTGTAGATCATCAACGTTAGTATTAATTTCTTCAATTTGCTTCGCTAAGGCTTCCTGACTCCACTGCTCAGAATGTCTGACTTATTCCATTCTAATAGTTTTGACTTGTGGAATTGGACTCAATGGATAGAAGTATGTAGCAACAGATATTTCTGAGGGTAAGACATCAAGTTCTATTATTTTCAAAACAGGCGGTTTGAAGAATTGCTTTCCTTCAGGGAGATCAAGGTCATCAGGTCTAGTAGTTTATGAATAGTTTTTTCAAGAAGGTGAAGGACATCTTTAAGTGAGGGTATAAAACTTAAAGGTCTAAAGTGCATAATCAGGTGCACAAAAGTC
>JANZXR010000004.1:6626217-6641277 GCA_027575705.1 Erythroxylum echinodendron
TTATTTGTAATTGAATATTACGGTATGTAATAATTTTTGGAAGTGGAAATGTTTTGTATTTGTAATGGGCCCAAATGACTATTGAAAATTCTGTTATATATTTGAAAACGTTTGCGAATAGAGTGGGCCCGATTTATTCATCAACTTTCGCACATTATGTCGTGGTTTTAAAATAAAAAAATTGTACTGAAATTTGAATGATCGAGTGCTATAACATGCCACTCTAGCGGGACACGAACTCAGATATCACCATCGATGTCGAGTTCGAGTCTTGCGGGAGTGGGGTCTTACAATATAGATTTAGCTTGCCGAAATTTTAGATTTAAATAAACAATTGTGTTGGTATTATAAGAGGCTTTTGATCATACAAAGTGTGGTTGATGAATTTGGGTTCAAGCTAAATTAAAGGTACAAACCTTATTGCAAAATGGTAGTATACAAAATATAATGTTTGAATGATCAAAATTTATGAATAGTTATATACCTGGAAAGGTCAATTGAGTATGCATTAAACATGACATACACACACACACACACACATATGTATATGCATGATTAAATATTCATATGATTGATCAACTTAGTAATGAGGGAACTATATGTGTGTATTGCATGACAAAAGAAGCAAAAATTGATCATAAGCATCTAGACATTGCCGAGTTATCAAGACAATAGCTTATTTGGAACATACTGTGAGTTAACCTAAATGTTTCCTCACTATGACTGAATTATTTTATTAACTTTTAGATATTGAACTGTTATGGATGTGAAAATTCCTAATATTGATGGTCTGAGGAGTTCGATATTCGTGATTATATTGGAAGTGCTTTCTAAATGTATGTGAATATGGAAAATGTGTACTCAACTTAAATGGCAGACTCAGATCTGATGAATGTGATAAATGACTATGCAAATTGAATGAAAGTGTTGATAACATATTATGTGAATTAATGCATTCCATCACATTGTTGTACATGATTAGATAAAGGAGTTGTGACCGGAGTGATCAGTGTGAAGAAGAGCTTAAAGCTCAAAAATGTGCACAAAGAGCCACAAGCTCAATTATTAATGAGCCCAGTATCCACAAAGGGTAAGGGACAGTAAATAAAATGATCCCAGTATCCACAACGGATACAGAACAGTAAATAGGCACTCAGTCATGACAAAGTAAAAATAAAAGTGGAGTCACATGTACATTGCATTTATATATACACATCTTTACATGTATCATGAGAATGATTGCGAAAAATTACTGAATTGTGTTAGTATAATGATATGCAATGTTTGTGTACATGTTGATGATATGAATAATTGAGATAAATTATTAGATTATTCTGAAATGATTATATGAAATATTTGTAGTTAATGATGTATTGTTGAGATATAATGTATATTGTGATTTGGTATTCAATATTGACTTATGTGATACATCTGCTGAATTGGGAAATACACTTGTGAATTTGATTTATACTTGTGATATTTGTGTTCTGACTTGAGTGAGCACATCGATCATGGATCACTCACTAAGTTTACAAATTCATTAAAATTGCAACTTTAATTTTTAGGTACAAGGGAGAACTAGCTTCTAAGGTGATATAATAGAAGTATAATATCGTCAATTTTGGAAACAAGAATGGCTCAAAGGTTTGGTCAGCTAATACCTGCGGAGTCTAGATAGAATACTTTTGTTTAGCTTCTCTTTTCATATTGAACTTTTTGTATAGAACTCTAAACTACCAAATGTTATATTATATATAAACATGGATTATGAAATGTAATGACAATGTATGTAAGTTTCATTTTATGAATGAAATGCAGAGTTTTAATCTTTGAAAATACTTATGTTTTGTATAATGCCATAATAAGTTGATATAATTGCTCTAACATGTCATTTTTATAAGGTGGGTTCTTGAATATCCTCAGGATACTCGGGCATATGCTCTATAATAGTGGTATGTTATAGCCTATTGTCAAAGATTTCTTACAATGCACATCAACAAATGTGAACTCTCACTTACTCTTGAGATTTTATCAATATTGCACTATAAGCTTGTCTACATTCGAGTTTTCACCTTGTTATCTCATTAACATGTCATCTTCATATCAATCTACGTACCAAATATTGATCAAGACTCCCTAATATTAGCTTGATTCTACCATTTCTTATTCATTAAGGATAACCATATAAGGCTAAATTAATGTGAATATTATGATTATGATTTGCTTCCTTTTGAATGTTTGTTTTTTTCATCCAAAAGATATCACGAAGATCTTCTAATTGAATAACTTTTTTTGTTATCTAGGAAAAAATAAAATCTGAAAGTACCACATATATCAGTAAAGATCTCAACCTCTCCGATCCACTGGAGGTTCCTATTTATGAGAAATGAAGAGTTTAAGCATTTTTATAAAACAATATTTGTCAACCTATAGTCCTTGATTAACTCACTAATCAGATATCAAAGCTTCGATTAAACAGAACTCTTTTTGTTTCTAGACTGAAACTCAATTGTGTTTACTAATCTATAAAAACCTGAAGTGCTACGTGTATGCTGGCCCATTAAAATGAGGTTAAAAATAAGGATGGCAATGACTTGACTCAACCATGGGCTGAACAGTTCATGAACTAACGGGCCAAAGGCAGGTTAGACTGACCCAGCTTGATTTATTGCTTTTAAAAAAAATTCAAAAAATGACATTATTTTATCACTTTCAGTAACACAGCCCATGAACCAATCATGCCAAGAAATACTGGCCTGTTGACTTCGGGCCAACCCGGACTGCCATGCATGGGTAAAAATATTCGGAAGCTATTAATCACGATTTTTTTCAGAAATTTGGGACAGTAAACAATTGCTAAAGTACTGAATATCCTTGTTTCGTCGTACACTCCATAGACTGCAAAGGAGGTAGTTCTCTTACGAGAATTTGGATCGAATATCTGGATAATTCATGAAAGCACGCTACAAAAGCCCAGTGTCAAGTCCTGCAATATGCCTACGCTCACTTTTTAAGATGTGTATATAACAAAACAATGGTCAAACCTCGAAAATCAAACTTGTGGAGCAGAACGCAAACGTTGAGACAAAATATATATCTTTCAATACTTGCTCGACAATACCGATTCTAACTGGGGCCAACGGTATATATATGTGTTCACCGTTGCCAAGTTGCTGGGCTCCTAAAATGTGGAAGTGGAATGTACAACATGTGAGCCAAGTCAGTAGTCAGTCACGAGAAAATTAGAAGAGGAGTTCCTTGAGGATCAACAAGACTATCATGACGAAGCACATGATTACAAGCACTGTAGCACACATCACCATCCCTCCTTTTTTCTGCGTTCTCTCAGCCTGCAAGTCCAATTTATCCCAAATGATATTGTTGAGTGTGCATTATCTTTTTTCCGTAAGAAAATAGTGAAGCACAAGAACACTGGCAAAGTTCTAGAGAAGATGCATAGCATTATCATCGAACCAAAACAGGTAAAAACAGCCATTATGAACGAGCGTATCAACATAAACGGAAGAGAGAAATAGAACCTTCTGTAGTTGTTTAAAGCCCTCTTCCACTGCTGAAGCAACATTCTGGATGTTATAATCTATTCGATCTAAAATTGTACCCTGCTTGTCAAATATAAATGCATCAGTAATTGACAATTCTGTCTTCACAAAATTACATAAAAGGTGTAGCTCAAACCTGATCTATCACCAGCACTGATAGGTCCTTCATGATTTGAGCAAGCTCATTTACCGACGCCACAACCTAGAAAAAGAAACATAGGCAAACCAGTACATAATTCAAACGCTGATCTCCACACAGTCAATCAGGAGGATTGCAGCACCTGTTCTATCTCTTTCTCCCTCTCCTCAGTGAATTGTTCCCTCTTCTTTAGTGTAACTATATGATCATCATTAAAACCCTGGATGGATGCATCAAGCATTACAATTGAGGAACAAGTTGGTTAATCTTGTGAATGCATATGATATAAACAATAACAACAAAATTTTGCTGCAGTTTGGAATTGTAGTAAATCAATTATGAAACAGAAAACTCAACATTTGAGAAATTTCAAAAAAAAAAAAAACTCAACATTTGAGACATGAAAATATAAATGCTTAGAAGTTAACATTTACAAAACAATTAAATTAACACCCAAGACATGGTCTGAACTTCACATATGAACTTGACTTTGGTATGACTATCTTCAAACTCCGTCCCCATGTGCAAACAGAAGTACCTTACAAGACTCATTTTCCATAACAGGAACGAAAAAATGACCAGAGCAGGCCAGATATCAACATACCACATCACTAAATTCATAACCTTCACGTCTAGATCGGCTTTCGTTCCAGCTCATCTCCAAGTCAACCCCATCATGTCCCTACAAAATAAAACGAAAATAACAAATAGAAAGAATCCCTACAATCAAAAAAGGCTAGCTTCCTGCTAAGTTTATCAAGTACTCCACCACTTGTTACCAGTAAACACCAGTATGACAATAACCCTTCTTCAAAGACCTCTATAAGACTTTTCTAATCCACAACATATATGGTTTTTTTGAACAACAATGGACATCTGCAGACCTCTTTTTGCTGCTGCAGACGCTTTAGATACGTTGACTGTTTCTTTCGGAGCTCCACTGAAAGGGTCTGAAGATCCGTTGCAAGAGAACGCTGTGGAAAAGCAGAAAACAATCAAATATCGGAACATACCAATTACTAATAGAGTAAATGCTTAGCAGTCTAATGCATAGTTCTTTACTAAGAGTTACAAATCCAACTGGCAAAGGAAATCCTCCAGAAAACTAATAATGAGCTAAAGAAACAAAGTGATGAATAATATACCTGGACATTTTTTCTGAGATTTGAGTCCTCAGAAGATTGCAACTCAGTGGCAGCAAGCTTCTTTAGTATTTTCTCAGACTTCCTCAACAAATCTGTGATCTCACGTGTAAGCAGTTCAATCAAATGTTGATCCTCTTTGCCCTCTGAAAAAGAGGGCATCAAAGCTTTCGCATGAGCCTTGTCCAACTCTTTGATTTTGGTTCGAATTCGATGAATGTTAGCAGATATTTCCTCAGAATCATCGACCCAATCTGGTGGGAGACCAATTGTAAACGCATCACGGCTGCACCGAGTAAATTGTTTTTGAAGATCAACAAAAATCTGCATTTTGTTAGCACAAAATATAAAGTGTATATATATAAACACATAATTATAAGTAACCTGGAAGCAGCATACCTGGACGGACCTGGGTCATCAGTACTGAGAGGAGTATAAGAGGAGCGATTGGAGCGAAGAAACGAACCGCCGACCATCTCGATAACCGGACCAGTCGAACGGGAAGCTGACGATGATAAAGGAGCGCGCATGCTACTGACAGCATCTCTGTGCCTCTTGTACTGGCTTGTTCGATTTCTGGTTGCCATAACCGTCAAGAAAGATAGAGATAAATCAACTAAGACGAGGCCTTCGGAATGAAGAAGAGATTGGAAAGCTGAGTAAGAGCGGGTGGTGAAATGCAAAAATAAAAATGATTTCTTACGCAAACAAACTGTGTTCTGTTGGGCTCTGTTGTGGCCCAAAATGCAATTATCTTAATTATTTTTATAAAACGTAAGAGTAGCAACGATAAAGGCTTGAGGAAGCCAGACAAATTCATGTACAACGAGGGCCACAATCTACGCACTTTTATTGACAATAACAGGGAGTCGGGGGACGTTTTAGAAATCGTGTAACTTTAAGCAATTTACACATAAAACCCCACCGTCGGCTTTTGACTTGAGAGCCGGAGAAACTCCTCTACTAGTACTCTTACATGGTTTATTCTCCGTCGGCTTTTGACTTGAGAACCGGAGAAACTCCTCTACTCTTACTTGGTTTATTCTCTGCATCTGTCTTGTTAGTTATTTTCCGTACTTCTAACTGGTTTCTGCTCTTCACTCTTTAACCATTAAATTTCATCGAATAAGAGAGCGACAAATTTGTGCTAATTGTTAAGGAGTCGGCATCTGCCCATCAGTTTCAGCTATGGAAGATGATACATGGAGTTTGGGTCTCTCTGGTTCTTCAAGAAGCTATCAGTCAGTTATCAAAGCTTTCTCCGGTAAGTTCAAGATTGAATTTTTTAATTTCTTTTCTGGGTTTTATGTTGGTTTCGTTTTGATGGGTTTTCGTATCATCTTTTAATGGGTGGATTTGTGATGTTGGATTTGAAGCAGATCTTTGTGTTGATTTTGAAGACAGAGAGAGAGAGGAAGATGATGACTTAAGGGCTGAGTACCCTTGCCCTTTCTGTAGCGAAGATTTTGATTTGGTTGAATTATGCTATCATATTGATGACGATCATCATGTGGAAGCCAATTATGGGGTAATCATTTGCTTCAACTCTGGTCATGGTTGCTGCTTATTTCTAGCGACCAGTGTCAGTACACTCACTCTTGTTTGTGTGTCATGTTATTGTTCCAAGAATTATTGGACGTATCTGCTCCGTGTGTTTGTGTTTTGGTATACAATTCTGACCTGAATTTACTATACTCAGGCATACTGCATGTACAGTTTTTCAGCATCTTTTAAGTACTCTTGAAGCAAGCTTCCTGCTAGTCCACGAATTGTTAAAATCAATGCTTTGGACAGAAAATTCAACGTTTCTTTTCCGCCTGGTTGGAACAGCTTTCATCGCTGGTCACTGGTCCTTTATGTGATAACTCAACGTGTTGATTTAATAGCCATCTTTGGCTTCTTGCAGGCTTTTTCTGCCTCTCATAATTTGGGTTCAATTTCTGGTCCTTTTTTGGAATTCTACATTATCTATTTGTGTTTAGAGTTATTTGAACTCAATTCTCGACCTCTAACTTATCCTTTTTTTTAACTATTATGTTTTAAAAGCATAGAGTGCCAGTACTACAATTAACCTTTATTTTTTAAATTCTTTATATTTATTATATTGCCATAAGTCTGACAAAAGAATTACACTGCCATAAGAGCCTCAGTTTGAATGCATTATTCCATAAAGCTATGAAATTTGGAATGTTTGAGAAAGATTGGTTTGTGATGATAGCTGTGCTTGAAATGAGAGAGCAACTTTTTCCTGTCATGATCAGTGTTTGCTGAGAGAAAGAAGAAAGCAGGTTAAATTAACTCCATCCAATTTATATGATTGATTTTTCGCATCTTTGACTGCTCACATTTATCTTATCTACTTGACATGCCATCAGCATAATAAGCACTTTCTGACTTGGAACTTGCTTACAATGATCATTATCTGCAGTTGCAGGTATGCCCTGTTTGTTCCACAAGGGTAGGAGTAAGTATGGTTGGGCATGTACAAGTACAGCATGGAGAAATGATCAAGATATCCTTTTTTAGTTGATTTTAATCTCCCCATTCATGCTCAATATTGATTTTTACTATCTTTGCCCCTTTCTGTGGACATAATTTAAGGTCCTTACTGTGTCATTTCTTCGACAGTAAGTCGTTCGCTTACTTGATATTTTAGTTAGATTCGGGATTGTGTATGTATTCCGTGACTAAAAGATTACAGTTTGCAAAAGTTAAAATCCCAGCAAAATGAGTCGCATCCCACTCTTTCTTTTCTAAAGAAGGAGTTGGAAGATGGACACATGCAATCTCTAATCAGTGGGACGTCCACCACGGTTTCTTCTTCCAAATTGGCACCTGATCCCTTGCTGTCATTCCTTTTCACTGTACCATCTTCTGATAAGTCCAAACCTGTACAGTCTGTTTTGTCCAGTGAACTAACATCGGAAGAGAAAAGCTCGTGCGAGAATATGCCAGAAAGGTTAGTTTTTCAACAAAGTCCAGTAACATGTCCTATGCATTTTTGTCCATCCTAAATCCTTATGCAAGAAATAAGCTTTCTTTTGAGCAAAACTGGAAACTAACGACAGTTATTATATGATAAAGAGCCTTCATAGATGAGATTTGCATCCAGAAGAAATTTAATTACCAGACAGGATATACAGTATACTATTAAAGAAAAACTTTTCTCTCGTGACTTGGTGATGGTAGAACTTCAGTTCTGAAAGCGTAAAAAATGAGATAGATCAGAGTGATAGCATTTGTTAGCACTGAACGAGACTTCAATACATAAAGAGCCATTCCACATTGAGAGAGCATATAGGATAAAGTCAACATTTTGATTGTGACATAACACTAAAATGATGTCAAAAATACGTGGATTAAAGTAGTTGCAAAAAGTTTAGTAATTGTGAAGGAAATCCGGTTTCCAAGATTTCTAATATGGCTAGAGTTCATTTCTAATTTATATTGGTGTCGTAGTTATTTGGCAGCTTAGTCCTCTGCTATTTGCCTTGAAGTGTCTGAAGGTTCATTGTTTCCACTTAGACTAGCAGTCAGTCAAGTTTCCTTGTTTGCGCATGGATGTTTTCTATCCTAGACCATTTCCTTGTGCTAACTTTGATGGCACTTGCATGGTCGCAGAACTGTTCACCCCTCACCCATGTCCGACAAAGAATATACAGAGAAGGCAAAGAGAAATGAGTTTGTACAGGAATTGTTGTTGTCCACCATCTTTGACTTGAGTTTATGACTGAGAGACATAGAAATGTTAATTTTTAGCCTCATATTATAACAGGTCAATCATCAGTCTCTGGTGAATGTATATCTTGGTAGGGGGAACTAGGTTAGATCTGGTGGTAAAGAAATGTGGTTATATTGATGTAATCAATTAGAGCAGATTGCTGATATGGTAGCAATGCTGTGTGTTTTCGTGCCGGAAATTCAATTTTAGCATTACTTATTGATCGCAGATCTTGTATAATCTTCTCCTTGACATATTGCAAAATGTTGTCACTGCAAAGGTGATGGCTAGTGCAGCTCACAGCCTCACCCTGTCCTCAGGTTTAGTGGAACTGGGTTTAGCTAAATGATAAGCCTTGAAAAAAAAAGACGTGGAGATTTTGGCCATAAAAGGAAAAACAATAATTTGAGAAACTCAGCTTACTACCTTTCAGAATGGAAAGGACGTTACCTATGTATTTTGGACTGTTTAAAAGAGTAGGTGTCGCGATTCAGCATTTAAGAGTTTTGCTTTTCCCTTTTAAAAGAGAGTGAGTCAGAAACAGGCTCATTATCCCAACATTTACTTTGGTTTGCCCAACAGACGAAGACTGGCCAATTTCTTGTATATCTTAAAAGTCTCAGTAGCCTTGCGTCACATTTAGGTTTCTCCAGAGTTTTCTGAACATGAATATACTGTCTAATTAAAGGATAATTGAATTTGAATACCTTTGAATAGTCAGCTTTTTTTGGATATCGTTGATACATAGGTGTAAAATATGAAGGCTGAAAACCGGCAATGGAATTAAAAGCAACAGTTCACCATCTTGTCATAAATTTTCTGATACACAAGATCCTTATGCAAGGCAAGTGTATTTGCATCATGAATTCTATTAAACATATTCTCAAATTAATTGATATTATTTGTCATGTACCAAAATTACGATTTATGGATTCAAAGAATGTATAACTTCTTACATGGTTAAATTTTATAACGTATTATGATCACAAAAATTTTAAAATTTGTGAAAAAGCACAAAAATGAAGATACTTTTATTGATGAATTAGAGAAATAGAATGAGAAGAAGTATTATATTTTAACTTAATTTTGCATCTTTTATGTTAATATTTTTAAGTGGACTTTTTTTAATTTGACATTTGATACATGTCATTAGATATATACAAATTAATTTTTTATTTTACTTTCAAATTTATTAATCAATTTAGTATAGAGCAAATAAGAGTTGATCTAACAAGAAAAGTTAATTTACTAATATATTTTTAAAAGAAACAATTACATCTTAATTATTTCCATCATATGAAAGAAATTTTATCCTAAAGAAAGAATATGATCAATGCACTAACACATAATATCTTCTTTAACCAAAATTATTAATATACAACACTAAAACTTAAGAAAATAACTTGCAATACATCCACACAATCAACATTCAAAAGCTAAAAATTATTATCTTTCACACAAATCATGATCATCAAAATATATATAATTCTGAAATTTTTAATGATGAAACCAAGTTATACAAATATGAAATTTTCAGTTTAGAAAACTTATATTCATACTTCTTTTCGTATCTAATATCCAACATATGGTCCTTTTAAGCACAATACAATAAGCTATGCTTTTTTTTTCAAGTTGAGAAGAGATTAAACATCCATAATGAAACACATCTAAAAGAAAATAAAAACTTAGACAACTTGTATGAAAAACCTACACTTATGGACATTTTCACAAACAAAATACATCAATCTTTGGAATATATCCTAAAATCAACAGATCATAACTTTCAAACCTGATATTGAAAAATGTCATACTTTGTAGAGATAGAAAGCTAACAAGAAAATCTATAACTTTCATGAAGACCAATTTAGCAAAATCTGCCTAAATCAACCCAAAACAATTTTCAAAGTTTCATATCACTAATTCTCGAGCTACTGTTCATCCCTATACATATTCTCACATTCAAGTCAAAATTTGAAACTCTTCAAGCCAAAATTGAATATCATTTCATCCACAATAAATGTAGCCAAACTCCTCCAGTTTAATTCAAGATAAACCTCATCTCAATAGCACAACCATATAAAAAGTTATGGGAAAAACATTGAAGCATACGTACTTAAAATTTCCAGATTTTCATCCTAACCTTTCTTCTACTTCTCCCTTACCATTTCCTCGCCTATAACCTCTCAATTCACTCAATATACCAACCCAACCAAATCAAAACCTCTACTTGAACAAGAGTCCACAAAATGGCAGTAACCTACACTCAATCCTTCAAACATTTCTACACTCATGTAAGACATCAATTCAACTTCCAAAACCTCTAAAACATCTCTAAATTATATTTATCACCTTCTACCTCATCAATCATCAATTAAGACAAGAAATTTACACACACACACCCAGTATATTCTAACACAATTCTCATACAATTTAGTGCACACATATCACAAATAATTTAATTAACTACAAAATCATGAGATAAAAATTTGTTTCTTACCTATTAATCTTCCAAAACTTCAACTCTTCAAAATCTCAAAACTCTCTACCCTTCACTACCAAACACGATCATCTTGGGGTGGGGGGTAGAAGGTTTAGGTTTTTAGTGAACCAAAATAAGAGAAAGCAAGGTGAAGAGGAGTGAAAAAGATGATCAAAAATTCAAAAAGAACAAGGAAGAAGAGAGCTACGGAAATGGTGGAGAAAAATTCACTTAAAGCACCAAAAACTTTTGACAAGAAGAAGCATCGTGAAAGACCAAAGAAAAGATGAGTTTTAATTAAACACTCATATATGGTGGCATGTTAGGCAAGTGACATGTGTCACTTGCCACATGTCACACTCTAAACTCCTCACTTAGGTTCTTTTCAATACAATTCTAATTTCTACTTCAATTTCTCCCCAAATTTCCAATGGTTCAAATTAAAAATTCCTAAATTCATATATCTAATTTTTCAGTACCATTGGACATTAATTTTGCTACAGATAAACCATTATTCTGCCATTTGGCATTTTTCTAGTCCAGAAATTACCCCAAAAATTTTCAGAAAAATTTTTAAAATTCACTAAAAATCGGAAAACCAAAATGACCCTCTCCAACACAATTTTTTATACACACAAATCATATTTTTCATAACAATCACATTCATTAACAAAAATACCGGGAAATGTCATGAATGCATGTACAGTCATTTACATGTACAAAATTCACTATTCACTTACATGTATATGCATGAACAAGTCAAGACAATTCTAAGCACTCATAATCCATTCCAAATTACTATTTTACCCTTCTCATTGGTGATGGGATATTACACTGATCTCAAATCTATCTTAGAAAAGACCTTTTCCCCTTGCAACTGATCAAACAAATCATCTAAGCGTGGGAGCAGATATCTGTTCTTAATGGTGACATGGTTAAGCTTCCTATAATCTACACACATCTTCAATAATCCATCTTTCTTCTGAAGCTCCCCAATGTGAAGAGCTCAGCCTTATGAACCCTTTCTCCAATAATTCTCACAATTGCTCCTTAAGCTCCTTCAATTCCATCGGAGCCATTCTATAAGGCTGAATCGATATTGGCATTGTGCCCAGAAGAAGCCCTATAGGAAATTCAATTTCTCTAGGTGGTGGTAGTCCTGGTAATTCCTCGGGAAAAACATCCGGGAATTCCATGACCACAGGCATTTCTTCTAACTTCCCTCTATCTGCCTTTGTGTCTACCATATAAGACAAAAATGCTTCACATCCTTTCCTTATCATTTTTTCTGTTATCAGAGCCGAAACAAGTTCAGGTGGACTTGACCTTCTGTCGCCCACAAATACCACCTTTCTTCCATTATCCAACTCGAACTCCACTGTCCATTATCCAACTCGAACTCCACTGTCTTCTGTTTGCAATCTAAGTTAGCATGATACTTTTCTAACGTATCCATGCCCAATATCACGTCTAATTCCCCCATCTTCAAAGGCATCAAATCCACCACTAATTATTCTCCACCAATACATATCTCACCATCTTTATAAACTTGACTAATAATAATATACTGGCCGATTGGAGTACTCACCATCAAAAGAGTATCCAATGGGCTTAATTCTCTACCATGCACAATTCGACTCGATGACACAAATGAATGGGTAGAATCCAGATCAATCAAAATAATTACATCATCATCAGATAATTTAACCGTACCAGTGACGACCTCTGGAGCTGTCTCTGCATCCTCCTTTGTCATAGCAATCACTCCAGCAAATGCTTGTCCTCTCGGTCTCCCATCCAAGCCTTAGCTTCTTCTGGATCCGTGGTCCCATAGAAATCCACTACCCCATACTTCCTCAACTTGTTGAACTGCTTTCCCTTTTTAACTGGGGCCGAAGCAGAAGCCTGCAACATCTGACCCATAACTTGGACAAAGGCTTAAGTAAATGACTGAAACAATCTCGAATCCAAGGGAGACACTTGTTCTAGTGGAATAGGTGACTCCTGTGTCTGTGAGTGAGAGGGATCAATATTATACCCTACAGAAGCCTCGGTATCTCCTGGGGCTCTAGACTCATCTGTACCCTCATCTCTTAGTGGAGGTTCAGGTACAACCGATCCTTGCAATATTCCTCGTGTCCTACTACGAGGTGGTATTTCACTCCTTCAATAGAAACACTAAGGATTAGCCTACATTTTATTTCAATCCTATTTCCTACATGTATGCATGTCATTTAATGCAATTTAATCAATTTAACAATGCAAACAATTAATCACATAGCACAACAAGTCATCCTACTATGCACTCTACACCTAGAAAAAACCTAAGCTCTGATACCACAAGATGTTGGACCCCGTTCCCGGAGCACAACTATTCGGAATCATTAAAACGTGAACGTATGATCCTATAAGGTTGTTTCCATGGGATCTCTTTAGCCAAAACTACTTCCGGCAGTGGAATCACAAATTGACTTCTTCAGAACAATTGTAGCTCCATGTCTCTAGTTTATTATGAAGCGATTCGCATAATTTTTGATAGAGATGTCGGATTTGGACCATTCAAGCATGGTTTTGAAGAGGACTTCAAGTTCTATAACTTCCATGAAGACCTTGAAGAGAGATTTTGCCATCTAGAGGGTCAAAATCTGCACATTTATAAAACTATCCTGAGAACGTCCGCCTAGCGGACATATGTCCCTTCAAACGGACATAAACTGAGCTGGGACACAAACAAACCTGAGAAGGTCCACCCAATGGACATATGTCCCTCCAAAGGGACATGCACTGAGCAGAAACACTGGAATGCCTGAGAAAGTCCTCCCAACGGACATCAAGTCCACCTAACGGATCTTTACAAGTCAGATTCCAGATTTCTGGCCCTTCAATCACATCTAACAACCCTCATGCATATCCTATCATTCTTATTTCAATTTCCTCATCATTTTCACCTCCATTTCATCTCTAACTTATCACACTCATTCTTCTTCCCATTTCGAAACACCATAGAACTCATTTTCTATTAACTCAAGCAAAGAAAAAGTCTATACAAATGTCTAATATTTACCCTGTGCAGCATCACTAACTTGTAAAGAGCATAACTCTCAACTCCAATATCCAAAAATTTCATACTTTATATTGTTGGAAAACTAGAAAGATAAGCTACAACTTTTATGAAGATGACTATGGCTAATTCTACCTAAATCGATATAGTTTTTCCTTTGAATTCAAAAACAATTTCTGTACTTATGGAAGACTTGAAATAAGAAATGTACAACTACAAGATGACTAAGCACATACACATTGGAAGCATCTTCAATTCTTTATTCATTTCTAAATCAAAATGAAGTTCATACATGGCTTTAATTACAAATCAACTTTACATCAAGTCTTAACAAAGATACAAAATACATTGGCTGCTCAATGTTCAATGTGCTAATAAAGCTATCCAAAAGTCTAGCCACTAACTTAGTATAAAAGCTAACTATCTTGGAATTGGTCCAAATGCCTTGTAAGGATCACTGATCTTCTCGATCAACACCTGAGGAGTGGGAAAATATTAGGTTGAGCTACATAGCTCAGTGGCTAATATATTTATAGCCATTAGCAACGAGCCACACAATCAAACATATATATAAACATTCGTATAGGCATACACTTCTTATCTTAATCTAGAAATGATAGTTCAGCATTTACAATTTCAATTCACATTTCGTAATTCAATACATCATTGCATAGGACATATTGTATATGATTTAACATCAAAGCATGGTACATAACTTGATCAAAACTTAACACATCAAAGATGTAAATGCACAAACAAAAGGCTCGAGGGATTCCGTGGAACAAAACGAAGAAACCGAAGCGTGAACGAAACGAGTCCACTTTTTGGATATCATATGCCACAAGCGGGCAGCCGGGAGAAGGCTTATGTCAACGTGCACGTGACTACGAAACGGTTCCTCTCTTGCCCAAACACAATCAATTTTCATGCTCAATTCAATCAATCACAAATTCATATT
>JANZXR010000004.1:6672353-6685412 GCA_027575705.1 Erythroxylum echinodendron
TAATAATAATAATAATAATAATAATAATAATCATCATCATCATCATCATCATCATCATCATCATCATCATCATCATCTCATCATCATCACCATCATGATACTTCAGAAAATATAACAATCCAAATGAAGTTTAATAACACAATTCAAATAGAGCAAAAGAAATGAACACCGTCATTTAAAGCAAAGGTTTATAACAATTTAAAAACGACAACTAACTGCCATTAAACTAGAAGCAATATTATCATAAATAGTTGTCATCTCCTGAGTTCTCAATTCTTCAATGTCTTCTTGTGTAGAGTTAACTTCAACATCTTGAAATACATCTAGAGGTATAAATTCAGGATCTTGATTGATAATGCTAAAAGTGGGGTCGCCAATTGTACTTCTTCTAATATAGTTATGCAACGCAAAAGCTACACAAATTAGTCTATTTTGATCCATTAATGAATACTTAGGTATTTTCTCCAATATCTTCCATCGATCCTTAAGAACATCGAAAGCCCTCTCAATGCAATTTCTCAATGATGAATGAGCTCAATTAAAAGCTTCTCAAGATCCTCTTAGATTTGTACCATGAAACTTCGATCGATGATATCTTGTCTTTGGATAAGGTGTCAAATATCCTTCTCTTTCCGGATAACCTTTGTCAATCAAGTAATATTTACCTGAGATTCCATAGAAGCAATATAATTAGTATACATGATATCATAAAAAGTCTAAATCATGAATAGCAAATCCTACAAATCTTAAAATTACCTATCGGTGGTTTTGGAAATTTGAGTCTTGGATTACCGATTGTATTAAGGAAAACATGAGAATCGTGTGTTGATCCTACCCAACTCGCTAAAACATAGTAAATAGTAAGTTACAGTCACATGCTGCCAATACATTTGTTGTTCTTATTCCTTTTTGTTCGTTAAATCTCATTTGATCCTCCTCTATAACAACTACCGCTATATGTGTACCATCAATAGCTCCAGTGCAATCCTAATATAAAACAATAATTATAAGATGATAAAAAAAAATTTCAATGGAAAATATAATGAAGGGGGAGGAAGAACATATTCAATTACTTTAAAATGTGGTATATATCTAACATCATTGGCAATTTGTGGTGAAATGTTCTTGAATTCAGGATCTTTTGGTACAAGTATATCCCTTGAAAATCCATTCATGGCAGTCAAAACTTCTTTAAAAACTCGACTCATAGTTTTACCTTAATGTTGAAAACACTCTTGGGTATCTCTATTAGATGAACCTTTACTTAGGACATATACGAATGAACTGACTTTCTCCAAAATAGACATCCTATCTGAAGGTCTTAAACCATAACTATTTTTCAAAATCATACATAATTGATGAAATGTATTTTGATTCATCCTAAATGTATTAAAGCACCTTTTTTTATGACCATTCAATAATTCATTCATTCATAGCTCTCTAGTTTGATAGGAAGTTACGCACGGTTCCTTGTATATGTGGTTAAAAAATACGCACTCATGTAACCCGCTACATAAGCCATCGGATCCCAAAACTCAATCTCATTGTCTAAAAATTGCTTCATTTACAGAAGTTGTATAATTTGCATAACATTATCATCCATACCTACAAATCAATAAGTAAAATTATATTGTAAATAAACAAGATACTTTTATTTCTTCATATAAAGAAATAAATAATATAACATGTAATAAAATTATAGATTACTAACAAGATAACATAATATAATAAAATAAGCTAACCAAATTTATAATGTCTTAAAATACACCATGTCAACATAAGTGCACAAATAATAAAAACAATAAACTAAACATAGTAATGGATAGATAGAAACTATTTTTATGTTTTTCATACTCATACATAAACTTTATGTATTCAACTCTCTTTGTATCATCTGGTAAACCAAAACAAATAGACCTTCTTTGTAAATCTTCAATCAACATGCAAGTAAATTAAAATTCAAAAGTACCAGTCTCTAAACCAGGTAAAGTACATATTTTTCCTAAAGCATTCGTAACATCATAATGTAACGCATCAGTATTAGTACTTTATGATGCACCAATATTCATCGTGTCCAAAATTTTTGTAATGGATCTATTCATCTCCATTGTGGCACTCTATCTCTCTTGAATCAATTGCATCATATCATCGAGTCTCTCATACATTGATGCAGATCTTCTTACCCTCTTAGCAAAATCAGTTCTTGCACTCTTGTTACTTTATGAAATATTACTCTCCAAAACCCTTTTGCATCTTCTTTTCTCACTCCCTTCATCATATATAGCTTTAGGGGTTGGGTTGGTTCTCTCCACACTTCTTCCCAATTGTTTAAACGACTAGTCTCATCAATATTCTCATTATCATGATAGCCTGACAATTGATGATGAGCATTGTAACTATCAAGTGGAGAAGGAACATATGCTTCCTCAATTTCTCGTTGCCCTTATGAAGGATCAGCCATAGGACAAAATAGTCTCTCCTCAAGCCAAACATCTAAAAAGTTGATCTAACTTACATTCAAGCTCAAGTTCAAGCCCTTCCTTTTTAAATGTTTCAAAATTAATGTTCTCCTAAAAAAATTAAATAACTTATATTTAACTAACTATTTAGCATTAGAGTAAAGGAAAATAACTTGAATTGTGGAAAAAGGGAAAACCTTAATCTTTAAAGTCCACCACTCGTCACTAGCAGCAATTGTTTCTTTGTCATAATCCCATCCTAATCTCGTTTCTTTCCCTTTCAATTGTTTCCAAAGACTCCATCTAGTTTCATCCAATCAAACTTATTTTTAAGCTTAGTTTTATCATATGGTAAGTTGGTTACTTTGTGAAACTCTTCCTCCATCTTCTTCCATAGTAACCTTTCGACCAATAATTCCACCACATTTTCCCTTACTTCTTTCGATATGTTGGTTACAATTGTCACAAAAGATAAGAAGAGTTTCGTTTGTCCAACGAATTCTACCTATATCAGTCTCCCCTGACTTCCTCCTTTGTTTGCTTTTTGGGATGATGTCGGGTAATCATATAAGATGAAAAAGATTATACGCTAGTTAATCAATTTGCAATTGATTCAACTACTTAATTAGTTTTACTAACTTAAATTAGAATATTTCAATAAAATAAATATATAAATACTTTTTATCATCGTAATATTTTTATTAATTACTTAATTTAAAATTATTTAATCTCTTAATTTTAAATAAGTAATAGAGTTAACTTGTGAATAATGTTCAAAAATTATATAAATTGGTAATATATTTTTATTTAAAATATTATATTATAAACATTTTTTATTAAATTACTATTTGTTTATATATAATAATTTAAGAAAATTATACTTCTTTTGGTAACAAAAGAATTATTAAATAATTAAATAATATTAGAAAAAGATAAATATAAATTTGTAAATATCAAATAATCAAGTTTTAATGCATGATTACGAAAGCATCTTAAGAAGATTTGGAGAAGAATAAAAAATCTAGAGAAAACCTTCTTAAACATGACAATAAAAAAGAGAGAAAAGAGAGAGTTAGGGATAAAACAAAATGGTTGCAAGTTAGGCATTGGTGGAATGATAGTAGAGAGTTCCAAACTAACAAGATCATTATAAAAAATAATGATACTTTTGTTCACTAAATTTGACAAGTTTAAGATAGTATTTCAAAAACATGAGTGTGCGTTAAAATAAAAAAAAATTAGTGCAAATGTTTCTTTTTAAAATTGCATATTTACTGTAAATAAAAATTTTATTAAATATTTTTCTTTTAAATTACTATTTGTTTATGTATAATAATTTAAGAAAATACAACATTTTGGTAACAAAAGAAATATTAAATTATTAAATAATTAAATAATATTAGAATATTGATTTTCAGGTTATTACCACCTTAATTTGATATGATGCTTGAACGTAAATCAAATCCACACTATGATTTGGTTATTGCTCCGACAATCTATCAAACCCCCATCATCTACTCACATGTACATATCGCATATTAAGTAAAGAATTTGTAAATAGTAGAAGGGTTTAAGAAAAAATTTCAGTAGTAAATAATATTAGAAAATGATAAATATAAACAAACATACATTTTATAGCATTTTAGAAACATACGTAAATCAAATCCAAACTCTAATTTGGTTGTTGCTCTTACCCTTTATCAAACCCCCATCATCGACTCATATGTACATATCGCACGTTAAGTACAGAATTTGTAAATACTAGAAGGGTTTAAGAAAAAAATTTAGTAGTAAATAATATTAGAAAATGATAAATATAAACAAACATAAATTTTTATAGCATTTTAAAAACATACATAAATTAAATCCAAACTTTGATTTGGTTATTGCTCCGACCCTCTATTAAACCCCCATCATCGACTCACATGTACATATCGTACATTAAGTAAAGAATTTGTAAATACTATAAGGGTTTTAAAAAAAATCAGTAGTAAATAATATTAGAAAATGATAAATATAAACAAACATAAATTTTTATAGCATTGTAAAAACATACGTAAATCAAATCCGACTCTGATTTGGTATTGCTCTAAACCTCTATCAAACTCCCATCATCGACTCACATGTACATATCGCACGTTAAGCAAAGAATTTGTAAATACTAGAATGGTTTAAGAAAAAAATCAGTAGTAAATAATATTAGAAAATGATAAATATAAGCAAACATAAATTTTTATAGCATTTCAAAAACATAAATTTATAACATTTTTGTAATAATGGTACAAAAACGTAATAATAGTACAATATTTCTATAGCATTTCAGAAACATAAATTTATAGAGAAAGGTTATGATTACAGACATTATAAAACTATTACACATAAGCACTTTTTTCTTCTTTACTTTTTATTTCTTCTTTTGATGTTCACACTATCAACAAGAAGCCACAAAACATAGCATGTTAAGACTATCAATCCTTACAACCTGTTAAGACTCTACATAATTAGTGGAACAAAAACAGGCCACAAAACATAGCATGTTATGTCAATCTTGTGAGAATAATAAGACATAATTCCTGAAAAAGCAATAACACTAAATAAAAGTAGTTTGTACCTTATATATGGGAGAAAGTCTACCTTATATATGGGAGAAAGTCAAGTATTTTGCCCAGCTTGATGATTCCGAAGAACCTGATGACTGGAAAAAAGCAAGTTGTAAAGACTAATAACTAAGCAATAACACTAAATAAAAGCAGTCTGTACCTTATATATGGGAGAAAGTGAAGTATTTTACCCAGCTTGATGATTCCGAAGAACCTAATAACTAGAAAAAAGCAAGTTGTAAAGACTAAAAACTAAGTAATAACATTAAATAAAAGCAATTTGTACCTTATATATGGGAGAAAGTGAAGTATTTTGCTCAACTTGATGATTTTAAAGAACCTGATGACTAGAAAAAAGCAAGTTGTAAAGATTAACAACTAATAATTTTGTTGAGCTTTTCCATTTTAAGGGTGAAAAAGAGACGGTGGGCATGTGTGAGTAATAAATGGAGTTAAATGCAATAAATAAAAAGAGTAGCCACAGTTGTTCAACTGTAGCAAATCCATTTATATCTCAACTACTATCAGACTTCATTTAATGAAACATCTATATCAGATATACTTTCATCAAATCTCATATTTAGTTTCAGACTGGTCCCAAAGAGAAAATGTAAGCACTGATGTTCCATATATCAACAGATAGTTACAACAAGATAGTTTGCAGGATAAACTAGATAATTATAATGGACAGATAGTTACAGCAGAGTTACAACTAGATAACTTATGAATTCAATTGATAATTCCAAGGAAAGATTGAAGTATAAGTTACTTGTTAGGTTAAGGTGAGTGAACAAGCATTTCTGCTCCCATATTACCCAAGCCTAACTTGCAAAATCATCAAAACAACCACTATGTATTATCTACTGCATAAATTGATTAAGTAAAAGTGGAATTGGAATCAGCATAGATGGAACGTAAAGAAACAAGTAACAAGGTGGTACAAGAATAACAGACCAGAGGAACATAAGTATTTTGCAAGGAAAACCCAATAATTGTTCAACCTCACCAATATGTTTGAAAACTAGAGCACCTCTGTAGTATGTAAGATTGCATTCGTTCCAAAACAGATACAAAAGAAGGAAAATATTCATACCTTTGAAACTCTATAACCTTCTGAAGAAGTCTTCTCTTTTGACCTTAATTTCAAAACATTAGTAGCCCAATAATCTCATCAAAGACAGATCATAAGGCCAACAAAACTAAAACAAAGAATCAAGCTTACCCAGAAAAAGGAGATGTTATGTTTTTCTTTTTGTTCTTTGGAAACATCATCATAAGAATGAAAAATCAAACATTAAACCTACGGTTTATGTAGCCATTCAGCAAAGAGAGGAAAAAAAAAAGAAAGAAGTCACATAAGAAAAATAGCAGCAAAAAGGATTAAGCTAATAGTACCTTGTAAAAACAACTCGTCCCAAATGGACAGTTTCCATTCCCAAAATTAAAGTTCTTATAATCTATTGACCTGCAACTATGAAAATAAATACAGTTAATTCTATCATAATAAGAAAACTAAACTCCTATATAATCCAGGCTTCCTGCTAAGCTTTAGAATTATGGATTGCCAGCATACAGTAAAGTCCTTAAACCAGTAATTTTTCAACATATCAATTGATCAAAACAATCATACATTCCAATTTAAACAATATAATGTAACTCAAAAACTTAATAAAGACTGTAGCAATCAGGTTGAAGACAAAACAAAATAGAAGCAATTATATAAAGTTACCTAAGTTTTACTTTGTAATTATCAACAATTTCATGTTTTTCATCCTCGAAAAGGTACCAAATGACATTTGGAATGACAAAGTAGGATATTAGAACTGATCTACCCATATTTGTAATATCTCTACTGAAGATACTCAAATTTTAGATACCCCAAGTATTCTCTAGGTATCTGAGCAACGTAAAAAACAAAAAATGCACAAAATAAAAATTGAAGCGAAGAAGAAAAGTAATAGTCAAAACTGTTGAAAAGAAAGGAAATAGAGAAGGTTCTGAGCAGATGGAAATTAGTATTCAAACAACAGTATTAGCACCAAACCATCTGCACTCCCAGGACACAATTTTAGAGCAACCTTCAACTCGTTCCACCAATTGTACATCAAGCCCATTTGTTGCCCCAAATAGCTTTAATACTATGTCACCAACGTAAAGACGCAATTTTAAGTACTAAGCCTAGTTTCTCATAAGCTTCAGAGTTCAAAATAAACAAGCCTTAAAAGAAAAACACGAAGCAACTCCCATTCTCTTTTAATCATGGACTTTTAATCAAGTAGTTAACTTTCATCCAAAAAAAACCTCGAATCAATAACCAAGTTAACAACTTTTCAAGAACCAAGCATGCCCACACAATAAATATACAATTACATGTTCAAATAGAGAAAACGGAAGGAAAAGAGAAGAGGGTTAAGGTCATTTTTCCGATCACGAACCTGAAAACAAACCTTAGTTAAGTCACCACCGTCAATCATCGCCATGGGATAGCATCAGAGAGAAGAGGCTTTTATGAAGTCTTGTTTGGTGTAAAAGGAACTAACCCATTAAGTGTGATCGGTAGCCCTAAATGTACATTTGAACGAAAAGAAAGAAAGGTGAAAAATAAAAGGGAAAACAGAAACAAGAAAAGACGAACGAAAGAGCACCGTTCTGATTCTCATGCAAGCTACACATATCTGTACACCGACGACCGATCTGGTTGAGATGTGAGAGTAGTGAGAGATGCAAGGTAAGAGCCAAGGAAAGGAAGAAGAATATAGAGAAAACGAGAAATGACACAGTAGTGAGTAAGGGCAAAAGTAAGGGTAAAATCGACATTAAAGTAAAGGTTATCAGCTGATCACCCCAAACGCACCTAACAAGGAGCTTCTAAAAAATCAGCTGGTTGGATTGAAGCAGCCAACCCAACCAGACAACAACCAAAAAAATTAAATAGCCTTTTGATAAAGTCAATCAGCTGATTTTGGTCAATTAACTAAAAAATAACTGATCAGCCAACAACTAAACGGGGCCTTCATCTCCCAAAATTCAGTAAAACAAGAAAGTAGAACGATTATGTTATGCTAAAAACTGATAATGATGATAAATGAAAGTACATTTGCTAAATTCAGTACCTCTTTTTCCAGAGACTACTAGATGTCAAGGATCACTGAACCATGTTTATTTTAACACCTTAGTGCATAATTAAATGACTAAACAAATAAAGTCTATACACTTCTGAAATTTTTTGACAACAAAAAGAGAGGGAAAAGCCAAAGAGATGGGTATATGGTATTGAGCTTTGTTGTTGGTGAGAGGGAAAAGCCAAAGAGACGGGCATATGGTATTGAGCTTTATTGTTGGTTTTTTTTCATTCTTGTCATTAATCTTTCTTCTGGGTTGACGATGTGTATTTTAACCATAGAAATGCACTTTCATATCCAACCTTAATGGATATTCTTACATTTGTATCCTGTAAGAAACTCCAATGGCTCCACTAGATTGAGTATGCTATTATGGGAGGTCCGAGACAAATTTTAGTAGGACATTCATTCCTCTGGTTTAAACGTGGGCGAATAGAATTTTCTCCGGCTATCCATTGTTATGTTATGAATATTGTATCAATAATGGTATCGAATTAGTATTAGTCAATATTAAGTACTGTTTTTGAAAAAATTTTAATTAATAAAATAGTCCCTAATTTTTTTAAATTGCAAAATAGTTCATCAATATATTATACTGTATAATTTATAATTTTGCATTAGTCTTGTCTCTAAAAACCATAAAAATAAAATTTGAAATAATAACAATTTTAATTTATATTAATATTAATATTACCTTTCACATATTTGACATATAAATAGTAACTACAATTAATATGAAAAAGGAGAATACAAGTATAAAATAAAAAACAATACAAAATACTTAAAATATTATAATCAAAATGTCAAATAAAAAGAATAATAAATATGTACAACTCTCAAAGCACTGCAATTTACGACAAGAGTTTGTAACGAAGAAATAACCAACTGGAAGTAAAACCTGAAATACATTTACAATTATTTTTATATTGCATGTATAGAATTTAACATGTACATATATTGAATTCTTATTCTTTCTTTAGTAGTCCTAAAATAATTTAAATATAAATATGATATTTGAAGAGAAATTCATGACGACCTTAAGCAAACTGACAATATTTTTTCTTTTTCTTTATTGCTATAAAAAATTGCATTTTGACAAATTTTTTTAAAGATAAATTGATATAAATAATTAAAGGAGTATAAACTATAAAGGATTTAAGGGGAAAAAGAAAAGAAAAGAATGGTGAAAACTTCCGCTATTGATGGAGTGACTTTAGCTATATATATATATATATATATTTTAATTATATTTTAATTTAGTTCATAAACTTTTTAAATTTTCAATTCAATTATGATAAATTTCAATATTTTAATAACCCACTGATATTTGTAACTTCTATAGTACTTATGTTTTGGGTGCCATTCTTTGGCTATTGTATGCTTTGTGGAAGACCAGAAAACGAAAGACTTTCAACGCAGCCCCACGAATATGTTTACCATTAAAGGCTATAAAATCCACAATTAAAATGGATTTTGAGCTCCAATTTTGGGGTAATAAACGCTTTGTTCAGTAGTAATGGACGTGGACCTCACTTTATTGCGCAAGTCCAAATCCATATAGATGGCTTCTGTTCCTTTCACTTTGTCGACAAAATTGCTGATTCTTCGACAAAGTCCTAAAGCAGTTTTCAGTTACGTTGTCTGAATCAAAGGGACCTGTAGTTGTTTCCTCCCATGACCGTCTGAGAAGGAGATTAGGAGGATAACCCAAATCATTTCATTATCCAATTGTCTAATCATTAACAGTTTCCCAAGCCAGGGATCTAATTTCAGAAATTCCCATTTTCTTGTGGATAAGAATCAACTTTTGATTAAAGATAAAAATAAAAGAAGTTGGCGTTTCTGTTTCTGTGCTCACTTTTACAAAGGTCGTTTTGTGTCGTGTCGATTTATTCTTATGCAGATTTTTCTTTCCTAATTAATGTCTTTGGATAGTCCAACCGACGTGTCGGTGCCCAATACTTGTGTGACACGAAAGAGTTGAACACTGCAACTTCGAAAGATATTCCTTCCCTTACCTTTAATGCCCTTATAATTGTCCTGATAAAGCAGACAAGTGCTCATAATTCGACAACTCATTAGGTCGAAAGAGCATCCTAAGAAGAACCAACTGAATAACTGTCCGTTGGCCACTTTCTAAAAGTCCTTTGACAGCATCGCAAGGAGCACTAAATTTGGGGTCATTAGTACTTGTAGTCAAGAGGCTTGCTCACAAAAACAAAAGAAGTACATTAAGCATGGGAGATATTGTGAACGAAACTTTGTGGGAATAGCCTGAAGTTCAGCAATATAAGTAACCTGAACAAGACATAAAACCAACCCACGTTCAAAACTTGATATTTTGCAATTTACGCAAATGTTATAAAAGGACAAGGGTAGGGAGCAAAGGGAATTTTATGTATATACCCTCCCCTCCTGCCATGTACCCACCATAGCCATATGACCTATTATTTAAAGTGCATATAGCTATAGGGCCATTAATGCTTGAAAATGATTTCTGGAGAAAGGTTATGATGCTACTCTTCTTTATTCCTCTCATTATAATTTCCATAATTAAGATTAACGCAATTTGTTGTAACCAGAAGCACTTAGCATAAGATTACCTACTGGCTTCTGTTTAGCCTTTCTTGTCTGTAAAGTATTGACCTTTTTTTAATATAAGAATTCCTGTGGCACTGTCAATTCCACCCTTGGTTGGAGTTTGCTGGTGGTTCATGGCTTTGCTTTCCAAGTGGGACTGCTATAGATATTTTTCTACCCCTCAGACCCAAGAGAGTACCTTTTGACATTCTGGCCAGCCACGAGTAATAATTACAATGATGAGGAATGCTTTTGTTTTATTTTATTCCACCTTGCCATTTGAGGATGGATGGAGAGTCTTGTTCTGTTTTTTCTCTGTACATCAGCAAAGTGTAAAAGCTTATAGTTCCACTAATTTCTGCGGTGTCAAGAGATTTAATCTAGTATTTCATAAAACCACTGTACACTGGACTAATCACGACAAGTATCCTCCTATGCCATGTTCGTTACTCTGGTGTCCGCTATGCTATGCCATTTTGATCCCCCAATCTATGAACTTAGACGTGAAAGTTGCAAACTACTAAGAAAGGGCAGTCTCTGTTCTCATGCCTTGGATCCCTCAGTCTAGCAACTGAAAGCATAAAGGGCTATGTAGTACAGACACGGCAAAATGGAGTCGTGTCCGTGTGTCCAACACATGTCCGACACGAACATGCGGTGGACATGCGGTATGTGTCGGAATAAAAAATCATTTTTATCGACTCAGACACAGCTGGAGACGGCTCGAACACGTCTTAATATGGCTCGTAATATTTTTATGAATTATTCAAAATTTTATTTAGTTGACATGAGTAGTCTTCCTTATTAAGAAAGATATAATTGTTAGAACTTCTCAAATTCCTCGTTCTTCTGTCCCCGCTGATTTATGCCTCTCACAAATCTTGGTCCCTAGCTTTGTTACCCATTTCAGTCGATGTCGCTCCTCCTTGTTTTCTCACAATTTCACAAATCTTCTGTCGCCCATCGTCCTAGCTTCCATTTGCTCCTTCAAGACTACGTTGGTTCTTCATACAACGTTGTCTTCATAACGTCATTCAGGTACGTTAACATCATGCCCTTCTTTATAGTGTTGCCCTAGTTTGAATGTCATTCAGGTTCGTTTCTCCTTTGTGTGCTACTGTTCTTTGAATGTCATGCATGATGCACCTGTACAGAGTCATGTGTAATGGAAACACACGACTCCTTTGTGGTACTGCCAACCAATTTTTAGAGTCGTGTGTAATGGAAACACACAACTCTAAAAACCGTGTATAGAGTCGTGTGTTTCCACGAATCTGTACACGGTTACAATACTTATTAATTCCTCTGATTAATAAGTATTGTAATCTTTTGGTGCATCAATGAGATTCTTAAAAGAATTTAGAGATCTAATATGGTTCATTACTATTAAAATTGTTCTATGTTGGGAATATTAACCGATATTTGTTAGAACACTAAACTTTGATTGAGTCAATTCTTTGATCTATCTTCTGTTTATCAACGTAACAAAGACCAAAATCTAAAAATAGAATAGAACAGAAGCCATATTTGTGTTGGTCATAGAAAAAGAAGCGAGTTTTATGTTGCCTAATCTTTTTGGTGAGTGTTTAGTTGTTGTTTTGCAATGCAATATTGATGATTTCATGGCTGGACTGTTGTAGCCTACAATCTTTTTTGAGAAGTAGCAATCTTGATATGTGATTTTGAAATTAGAAATGTGTTTGGTTTAAAGTTGCTTTTCCTGTTTTGCTTTCTTCATCGACATAAAAACATTTTGTTGTTTTTTGATATTGTTTACTTATTTGTTAATACAATTTGGTATCTTAATTAGGTATTTCAGTCCACTATTCTCCTTTTTCCATGGCTTCTAGTAATGGTGCTGAACAAGAAAATCCAGAAAAACTACTATGGAAATATGTGGTGAAGAAAAATAAAATAGAGGGTGGTGGAAACTTTGAGTTTGAGTGTAGTTTTTCCCATAGCTCATTCAGAGGTTCTTACACTAGGGTAAGGGCACACCTGTCGAAATCGCCAGGCAAGGGAATTCGAGTTTATGGTGACATTCCATCCTCAAAGGTGACAGAACTTAAAAAAGTTAACAATGAAGCTACATTATTGATTGAAAATTCCAAGGCAAGACCTGTCTCCCTGCCACCCTTATCTAGTCAATCTCAAAATTTCTCAACTGGTGAATCATCATGAACTTGTTGTTTTGATTCAAGAAAGAGGAGGGCAACATTAGGACCTATAGATGATGCTTTCAACATGCAAGCTAGAGAAAATTTAGATCTTGAGATTGCTAGAATGTTTTACTCTTCA
>JANZXR010000004.1:6685512-6706022 GCA_027575705.1 Erythroxylum echinodendron
CTGTCTCTTGACAGTTTTCCGGGTCCGAAAATGACTCCGAAAAATTCCCAGAAAATTTCTATAATTCTCTAAAAATCAAAAAACCCTAATGATCCTCTCCAATTCAATTTTTACACCCGCAAAACGTACTTTTCAAAAATTCTCATTTATTCACACTTATACCGGGAAAATGTCATGAATGCATGTATAGTAAATTTTCATGTGCAAAAATCACCGTTCACTATGGCATGAGCATGAGATGTGTTTTTCCTAATTTCTCGATTGATCTCCCATGTACCAATTTCTATAATTCAACCCGTTATATGGAAACGGGATGTTACAGATTCACTCAAAGAGAAGGAGTTGACTTCGATGTTATCTTCTGTCTTGTGTCCTCGAAGGATACATTTAGAGTGATTATGACATTAGCAGCTCATTATGATATGGAGCTACATTAGATGGACATTAAGACCGCTTTCCTGAATAATGACCTTTATAAGGAGGTCTATATGGAGCAGCCTTCTGGATTTCAAGTTCAGGATGCAGCTGACAAGGTTTGCAAGTTAAGTAAATCAATATATGGTTTAAAGCAAGTTTCCAGACAGTAGTACCTAAAGTTTGATGAGGTTTTGACATCACTCGGTTTTGTAGAGAACAAAGTCGAAAGATGCTTATACTATAAGGTCAGGGAGAGCAAGGTCATCTTCATACTACTGTATGTCAATGATATCTTGCTCGCGTCAAATGATTTGACCATATCGCAAGAAGTTAAGCAACTTTTGGCCAAACATTTTGACACGAAGGATTTGGGTGAAGCATCTTTGTCCTTGGTATACAAATTCATTAAGACAGATCTTAACACTTGTTGAGCCTCTGGCAAAGCTCATACATTAAGCATGTGCTACAAAGGTTTAATATGGCTGAGTATAGACCTGTTGTAGCACCTATCTCTCGTGGAGAGAGATTATCTTTGACACATTGTCCAAATAATGAGGTTGAGAGAGAGGCTATAAAGAATGTTCTGTACTTTAATGTTGTTGGTAACCTGATGTATACCCAGATGTGTACTAGACTGGACATTGCATTTTCTGTTGGACTGCTAGGTCGATATATGGTTGATCCAGATGTAGGCCATTGGAATGAAGTCGAGCGGTTGTTGAGATACTTAAAGGGTACCAAGTATTATATGTTGACATACAAGAAAGTCAACGAATTGAACCTCACAGGGTATACGGACTCAGATTTTGCTATGTGTCCAGATGATCGCAAGTTCACTTTAGGATACATTTTCATGTTAGCAGATGGTGTAGTATCATGAAAGAGTGTCAAGCAGACACTAGTTACTTCCTCGACTATGCATGTAGAGTTTGCTGTATGTTATAGAGCTGCTACACAGGCGATTTGGCTTAGAAATTTAACTTATGAGTTGTCGGTGGTGGATTCAATTGCTAGACCCATACGGTTGTATTGTAATAATTTTTCTACAGTATTGTTAGTAACAACAACAAGAGTATCATAGGGTCTAAGCATTTGGAGATTAAGTATTTGACCATAAAAGAGCTTATTCATAAGGGTGACATTGAAGTGGAGCACATCAGGACTGAGGAGATGTTAGTTGATCAGCTAACTAAAGGACTTCGCCCACTATTGCTTTCTATACATGTATCCAGTATAGGTATGTTGAAGTCCTCAGGTTGCAGTAGTTAGAGATCGCTGTATTTTGCTCCTTAAATGATTGTATTTTTGTTGTTTTATGACATTATGATTTTTATTAATAAAGATGACCATATTTTTCCTCAGTAATAGCTGTTTTGTATATATTCATAATAAATGTAGAAGTCTTAAGATTTGTGTTGATCTTAATCATTTTAAAGGTCATTGGGCATTTATAAAGATTGGCCTTGAGTCTATGTCATTAAACACATAAAGTTTATATGGATATCCTTAAAGTTTCACATGACATAGGGGGATATAAGGTTTTAATCCCATAAAGGTTCTCTAATGCTGTTTAACATTCGGTTAGAGAACATAAAGGTTTTCTCTAATGCTGTTTAGCATTCGGTGAAAGAAAATGAGATTTCTCTGATGCAGTTTAGCACATGCAGTTTAACATAAAGTAATTAGAGAAATCGAAACCTATAGACGAAGATGATACATATTAGATCATAAAGGTATCATCTTAGTCTGCCACACTTCATTTTCCCATTCTTGTTAGTGAGGCATTAGGTATTTGTGATTGTGTTAGATCTGTGTCACACATGGCATATGCGTCTGATATTTTCCGGTATTGAAAGCCTTGCAGGACAGAATGTAGGACTTTCATTACTTTTGGATCAAATGCTTTTAAAATTTTTGGTATCATTACAGTAGCGTGACTTAACTGGGTTTTTAAACTGTTTTAAACTTGATAAAATTGCAATTAATAATTGTCCAACGGGGAGATTGTAAGACAAATTTGCCCTTAGGGGCAATTTTGTAGTTTTCTCTTAAAATAGACAGTTATTAATTGTAATTTTATTTTTTAATAAATTACCCATTAAATTACGTAACTTGATCTAGATAAGGGTAATAAAATAACCTAATAAATGATCTAGATTAATGAGTCGAAGTCTGAGTAGAAAATGGATCTCTTTTAGTGTGGACTTGGTCTTATATAAATAGGTTATAATTTCTTACAATTGCTCATATCAATCACGAGCATGTAGAATCTCTGACCCGATAAAAAAGTTCATGTATTGAGAAAACTGTAGAAAAGCCTAGACCACGTGCCTGTGAACATTTTCTATAAAGGTCCCGGAAGATTGGAGCTCGTTTGGAGGCCAGAAACTGCTTTGGAACACGGGATGGAACCGAAATCAGGTATTCTACATTCCTTCATTTTTAATCCTTTCATGATCAATCCTGGATATGTAATAAGGTCGGTTCTACATATTACAACCTTTTCCTTTTAAATTTTTTTTTCATTCATCTAATTAACAAGTACATTTTTTTCACTTACTTTTTTTGAAGATTTCTAACATAAACTATATCAAAGAGGTCCAATTAGTCTCATTCATAGTCCCAAAGATAACTCTTAAGAGTTTCTTTTAATTGTGATAATCAGGAAGAAGTTAATTCCTGCAAACCCATTTCTCTTGTAACAATATGCTAATTAGCAAAGAACAAAAGGAGTAATTACCCCAATAGTTGAACTATTGAAATAAGGAATTTGGATACGGAGAGTGGACAAGAAGGTGGAGGCATGTGCTTCTATCATATGATGTGGCTTGCCATCTTCAAAGCATGAGTCTGCATATATCTGCACAGGAAAAGCGATGTGCACTTACATTTTTCTTCCAATTCATGAATATAATCATATTAAAAAGAGCCTGCATAGTCAAATTATGTGGGTTCCCCGAACATGTGAAGCCTTGATCTTTCATATGTCTTTTTATTCGGCAACTCCAACCCTACCTATAAAGATAATCTTTCCCTAATTTTAGTCATTCGCAATACAATTTATGACATGATTAGTTACATCCTAGCCAAGGAGGTGATAGTCTTAAATTTATAAGATTAAAACAATGCATCGGGACTTGTAGTATTAATATGATTGGTCCAAAACGCCAACTTGGTATTGCCCTCAATTTTCTTGCCATAACGGGCCGTTTCTCCAATAATACATTGCTTTTCAATATCACTATTCGTAATTGTGAACAGTGTTCATCTAGAGGTAATCTACTTAAATTTTCTTTGCATAATTAGTTGTATACAAGAACAACAATATTTAGTATAAATTCTGCTAAAACTCTAAATTTGAAAGGGTCTAATAATACGCAAATTTATCCTTAATTAATAGAGATGTTGTTTCCAAATAACTCATATAAAACAAGAAAAAAATGTAGTACTAATTAAAATTCTAAGTAAAATGATAATAAAAGTAAATAAATACAAATATATATATATATATATATATAATAAAATGGTTGAAAAATGAATTTTTTTTAAAATGCATAAATGAATAAATAATAATAATAATAATAATAATAATAATAATAATAATAATAAATAAATAAATAAATAAATAAATAAATAAAAATTAATTGTATGTTTAATATAATCAATATAAGATTTATCGTTTTAAGAAATACAAAACTAATTGCTTGTTTTGACATATATTTTTCTAACAGCTCCAGCCTAGTATTAAATATTTTTATTTTCCATTGCTTCAGCTTTCGATGGGGATAATAATGTCTGCGCCTTCTTTCCAGCGGCCAGAACAAGAAACAGAAAAGGAAACTGCAAGCCATCCCTTACCTAATAGAGAAGCAACACTTGGCTTCTTATATGTTGCCTATAGTCTAAGATTCAAATAAATCGTACGCAAACGATTATAGCTCTAATTAACTGTTGCCACAAGGGCCGGGTGAGTGGTCCGGTAAAAGCCGCTCCACGTGGGCCTCCCAGCAATCCGAAGCTAGCCGGTTTTGTTCCCAACCTCAGATTTGAATTTTTTGAACGTTGAACCTTCTTCGTCCGCAGCGATTCATTTCACATACGTACTCTTTACCAAAATAATTAAAAATTGTGATAATCTAAGAAGTATATCAAAATAAAGTTTTTTATAAAAAAACTCCTCTTTGAGATTTGATGAACTGCTAAATTATTTTATGTTTAATATTCTAAAAAGTATATTATACTTATCAATTTTGATTATAGGAAATAAAAAAAAAAAGTGATGGTAGATGTCAGATGTTAATATAGGGAAAGGCTTATAATAATAAGCATTTATATTGCTTAGGCCCGAAGATGACACTGGTAATGTAATGGTGCAGTTAAAACTGATAACATATTTGACTTGCTTTTGTATCCTGGGTAGGTAACCGTTTTCTGATTGATACACTTGGCCTAACGCACTGGGGTACACCTAAACTAGACGCGGCTTAAGGATTGCGTCGGCTCTATGTGATTTCTTGGCTTTTAAACTTAACCCATTTTGGTACATCGAGTTCCAAGTTTCATTAGCTATTTCTAGGATAAACTTGGTCACAAAGATAGTCTTGTTGGGCTTTTGTTACTTTAAAAATATTCTTTTGAATAGTTTTTTTTAATTATTGTTATAAGAATGATCGTTGTCAATGAAAAAATGATATTAAAACTACATGATGTTATTGGCGTAAAAATATTATCATAAAAAGGAATAACACAAGGCAATTAATAATAATGAAAATGAACCAAGGTCCAAGGATAAGCTTAACTGATTAAGATAGCACAATTTGGCAATCAATTGATAGTATCATAATTGCTTTACCTTTTTCCCTATCTTTGGAATGTGCTTAATTTTGTTTCCACGTCCAATTCATTTGTAATTCTCATTCTAGTAGCAATGCTCATGAATCCGTATCACCCTCTTAGGAAGCATATTCACTTTGAGAAATCAAAAGGTCTAATTACATTTTGAGGATAAACTTAATATATGTAAAAATTTATAGCAACTGATCTTTGTTAGAAAAATGAATGATATCACTTGAATCTTCAATGAATTCAGTACAAATGTTTTAACAACGATGACGCTAATTTGGAATGTAAACGTGCCATAACTGCTTAAATTTTCATTCTTACTTCATCACCGTAAGAGTTAAGACACTTGGGATCCAATCAATGTGAAGATTAGACCTCATTAATCTGTTGAGATTAAAAAGTTGAAAGAGAAATCAAATCAAAGTACAAAGAATGAGCTTGACCCAAGTGTCAGATCGAAAATGGAGGCACTAACACCCACTTTGACCCAGGTCAACGTCAATCCAGCAGCAAGTGATCGCCGAGGCCGTGCGTGAAAGCCACTCCCCATCCTTAAACACAAGGGACCCACCTGACTGTGGGACGCACGCGCCCTGAGTAGCTTCTCTAGAAAGGAAAGCAGTTGATGGAATTGGACGTGGGGGGTTCGGAGGGAGGTTAGGAGAAGTAGGTATTTGTGTGTGTGTGAGAGAGAGTGAGAGAGAGTTGTATCATATGTGCGTAGAAACGAGTATAAAGCAAAGAGACTTAAAAAGAGAAAAGTGAAAGGGTAATGGAGACCGTGAAGGTGTAATGAATTAAGAAGATCAATCAGCACCAACACATACTACTCAAAATATCATCACTCTCTCTCCTTCTATCTTTAGCTTCTTTCTCATCTCCACCACTGTCGTTTTGTCGGGGGTGAATGGCGGGGGTGGAGGAGGGAGCATTTTCGTTTTCCGTGGCGGCAGTGCTGGAGGATGTGCTGCAACAGCACGGCGGCATCATTATTACGCACGGAGATCTCGATTTGGAATCTAGAAAAGCTGAAGAAGCTGGTGCTCTGTTTTTTGCTTTCGTTTCTTGATTCTGATTCTGAGACATGAATTTCATTTAAGAATTATTGATCTTGTGCTTAAACTTAATTGTAGCGTCGAGGAGATACGAAGCAGCCGGGTGGTTGAGAAAGATGGTCGGAGTAGTGGCCGCTAAAGATTTGCCAGCCGAGCCTTCCGAGGACGAGTTCAGGCTTGGATTGAGAAGTGGGATTATCCTATGCAATGCTCTTAATAAGGTTCAACCTGGAGCTGTCCCCAAGGTGAATATATATATATATACACATTAGTATCACAACAATTCTGGAAATCGCAACTGAGTCTGCAATTGCAGTAGCTGACCACAAAATTTAGAACCTTCACATGTAGAGGGTATTTAAAGAGATTAATTGGTTACAGGTGGTTGAAAGTCCGTGTGATGCGGCACTTATACCGGATGGAGCAGCATTGTCAGCATTTCAGTACTTTGAGAACGTACGGAATTTCCTTGTGGCTGTTCAGGAGATGGGAATCCCCACTTTCGAAGCTTCTGATCTTGAACAAGTATGTCTTGCAATTACTCTAAAAAAAATTTTGCCTTTTGAACTCTTATCCCAGATTTTGCTTGGAATTTGGATACATTTGTAGCGGAGAAGTTATCAGTCTGAACTCGATTGTATGTTTTGTTGTCCTCTTTCCTCGAAAAATTTCAGGGAGGAAAATCTGCAAGAGTTGTGAACAGTGTTTTGGCACTCAAATCCTATTCTGAATGGAAGCGCAGTGGTGGAAATGGAATATGGAAATTTGGGGGAACCGTGAAACCTACGATGTCCACAAAAGCATTCGCAAGGAAAAATGCAGAACCATTCATGAATTCTCTGTCAAGGAACTCATCAATGAATGAGAAATCATTGGACGCCCCGTGCGCTGAGCTCGACTCTAAGAAAATGGTAAATGGTAAAAGTGCTTTAAAAAGTTCTGCCCCACATAGATATAAGTGACAATTACTAAGTTTAAAATCTTTATAATCTTCGCAGTCCAGTGATTCCATGAATATGCTTGTTCGAGCTCTGTTGGTAGACAAGAAGCCGGACGAAGTTGCAAAGGTACGAGATTATGCACCGGTTATGTTTCCTAACATTATGAATTGCAATAAATCAAGATAGGGTAATTAAGAGTTCTGTATAGTACCAAGCTCCATTACTATCCTAAATTAGCTTTTGAGCAAAAGTTTTTTCTTTTTCTAAAACAAAAAAGAAGAATATCATTAGAA
Source organism: Erythroxylum echinodendron (assembly GCA_027575705.1). Lineage (NCBI taxonomy): Eukaryota > Viridiplantae > Streptophyta > Magnoliopsida > Malpighiales > Erythroxylaceae > Erythroxylum > Erythroxylum echinodendron. The sequence continues at coordinate 6,693,061 of JANZXR010000004.1, forward strand.
TTTGTCTCATCCCCACTCCCTAGTGAAGATTTTTGCATTGCGTTGCAACTCCATCGTTCTTATATTTTAGTATGACAGATTAGAGCAAATCTTATTCGTGCTTTGCCCTTATGCCTTTTTCCGCTTGCAATAGTTGGTGGAATCGGTTCTAAGCAAGCTTGTTCAGGAGTTTGAACATCGGATTGCAAGCAACTATGATATGGTATGCTGAAATTTAGCTTTTCTATTCATGAGAGAATGAGCTTCACCAACATCCAAATCATTTTGTGTTTATGCTGTAATTTGTAGCTGAAGGCGACACCTAAAAACAACACTACTTCACAGGGCTATAAGTTTTCCTTCAAAACTGCATTCACAAATAAAAAGGTAGCTCTTAATCTAGAACTGAGAGTAGCATAATTCTATGTCAAAAGCTGCAAATCTGATAATATCACCTCAATTTTGAGACATACTATTGTCTTCGGTTTTTGATTTATGAAGAGTGAAGAAATGGACAATAAAGTGATCAAGAAAGAGGAATCTTCTCGCACAAAAACAGACGAGGAACTACAAAACCAAACCTTGAAACAACAGATAATCTTTGATCAACAACAAAAAGATGTTCAGGTTTGTTGCTTTCCTCTATTTCTCGTGTTTTTCTGTCAGATGATTGTTTATGCCAATTCTCCTTCTTTTACAGGAATTAAAACATTCAATTCATGCAACAAAAGATGGTATGCGGTTTATGCAAATGAAATTTCATGAGGAATTCAACATTCTTGGTAAGTTTTTGTGATATGAATTATTTTTTTTTTTCGCTCTGCACACCTCCTTTATTTTCTCGGTGGATTTTGAGTGTATGAAATGGGAGGGGAATTAAAAAATACATCCACTACTTTCTGCACAGGACTGCACATTCAAGGACTAGCTCATGCAGCTTCTGGTTATCATAAGGTTCTCGAAGAAAATCGCAAGCTTTATAATCAGGTGCAGGACCTGAAGGGTAGGCAACTACTAGCCAAAAACTTATTCTGCAACATATTTCTGTGATTTTCTTAAACTTCAACACTTTGCTTCTTTTGAGCAGGTAGTATTCGGGTTTATTGTCGAGTGCGGCCATTTTTATCCGGACATTCAAATTTTCTAAGTACAGTGGAAAATATAGAAGGAACTATTTCTATTAACACCCCATCGAGATACGGGAAAGGATACAAGTCCTTTAACTTCAACAAAGTTTTTGGTCCAACTGCAACACAAGGTAGGCCATAATTTCTTCGAAAGTAAGGTTTGGCATCAATACAATATTGCAATTGTATGGATTTTTACAAATTTCACTCGTTAAATTGCAGCGGAGGTCTTCTCTGACATGCAGCCCCTGGTTCGATCAGTTCTGGATGGATACAATGTTTGCATTTTTGCATACGGTCAAACTGGATCTGGAAAGACATACACTATGGTAAGAATTTAAGATACGCGACAAATATTATAATCGGTTCTGCTATGAAATCTATTGGTTGCAATATATCTTGTCAAAACTTTTGTTAACCTTGGTTCTCATTCTTCCAGACAGGACCCAAGGAGCTTACGGAGAAAAGCCTTGGTGTAAATTATAGGGCATTGAGTGATTTATTTCTTCTAGCGAAAGAAAGGAAGAACACGTTCTGCTATAACGTTGCAGTTCAAATGATCGAGATTTACAATGAGCAAGTCAGGGATCTCCTAGTCAATGATGGAAGCAACAGAAGATATCCTTCAAAACTATGCAATTACAGTTATGCAAACTTTAAAGACCTTGATTTCATTCTGTTTTAAACGTTTAATTGATAACTATAATATTTATTTGAAACTTTATTTGGACATATGAATTGCGTATATGGAAGTCATACTTAACACAATAACACGTTAGAAATCCGCAATAGTTCTCAAACTGGTCTCAACGTACCGGATGCCAACCTGGTTCCAGTGTCATCAACATCAGACGTTATTGAACTGATGAATCTTGGACACAGAAATCGTGCAGTTGGTGCTACAGCGTTGAATGATCGAAGCAGTCGCTCCCATAGGTGGGTTATTTTCCTACTTGTGCCTTCTTCCACAATTATATTGTAATGCCTTCTAGTAACTTATAATCTTCATGAAATTGTAGCTGCTTGACTGTTCATGTTCAAGGAAAAGACATGACATCCGGAACTATTCTTCGTGGCTGTATGCATTTGGTTGATTTGGCGGGTAGTGAGAGGGTAGACAAATCTGAAGCGAGAGGAGATAGGCTTAAAGAAGCACAACATATTAACAAATCCCTATCTGCCCTAGGCGATGTCATTGCATCTCTTGCACAAAAGAATCCACATGTCCCTTACAGAAACAGCAAACTTACGCAGCTACTACAAGACTCACTTGGTGAGGTCCATATTGCTCACTTTATCTCGGATTTTCTTTATTATATTTTTTTGGGTACTGATCACCTATTGGTTTGCTGTCCTTATTTCAGGAGGGCAAGCCAAGACATTGATGTTTGTTCACATAAGCCCTGAGCCCGATGCCATTGGTGAAACAATCAGTACACTCAAATTTGCAGAGCGGGTAGCCACTGTTGAACTTGGTACTGCTCGAGTGAATAAAGATACTGCAGGTGTTAAAGAACTCAAAGAACAAGTCAGTGCCTCCGTCTCCTTGATAATCCCTTGTCTCAGTAGTAACCTTCTATTTGACATCCTCGCTACTAAAAGTTGATTTTATTCTTTTTCTTTCTTTATCGTCACCTCCAGATTGCAAGCCTTAAGGCAGCATTGGCCAAGCAAGAGGGTGAGCCAGAATGCCTTCAACGTTCTGGGTCTGGCAACTACGAAAGACAGAGAAGGAAAGAAAGTGACTCGTCACCTTTGAATCCTAAACAGCAGTTTGGAGGCTTCAATGACAGCAATGGCTTCAGGCAACCGATGGGTGATGTAGGCAACATGACGGTGAATATTGTCTCACTTTAATCATTTGCCAGGATTCTTTTTCCAGAAGCTTTCTGGTTAATGCGATCGAGCATTTGCAGAAGAATATCGCTGATTATTACAATTCTCTCTGCAGAAATTCTTCATATATTGTTTAAATACCTAATTATCTTGGATCATCCTTCCGATTGTTTAAAGTTTTTCTTTGAATTCTCTGCAGGTTCATTCAAACTCTAAGCTGCGTCAAAAGACGCAAAGTCTTGATCTTGATGAGCTGTTAGCTAATTCACCTCCATGGCCTCCGGTTATTAGTCCTAGCCAAACTTATGGGGAGGATGAAAGGGAAATGGGATCTGGTGAATGGGTGGATAAAGTGATGGTGAACAAACAAGAAACTGTAAACAGAGTTCAGAGCCCTCCACGATTTAGGGAAGCAGACAATGGCCATTTGCCTAATGTCTTATACCAAACGTATCTGTCAGATTCTGCCAAAAATTTTCCCGACCAATCCTGTATCATGCCCATGGATAGCAACCCTTTCAACTTTGCTACAACCGACGATGTGGATGATAATCTTGATGCTGTCACCAGCGACTCTTCTGAACCTGATCTGTTTTGGCAATTTAATCAGTCCAAACTTAGCAGCTTAACCACTGGAATTGAGTCGAAGACCAAAATGTCATTCTCAAAAGCAGCAAAACATGCAGACCTAAGGTACGATTTTGATTATTATTTTGGTATGATTTTGCGTGCTGATGACTATCTGATAAGTGCTTTTAAATATTTTCCCTGAAAAAGCTTCCAACTTTTGCAGCAAGAACTTGAACTCAACGCTAGGCCCTTCACCGTCAAGGAAGTCACCAAAAGGAGTTGGAGCTACCTTGCAGAGGGGTCGAATGCATCCTCCTCTTGCTGATGGGAAGCGCAAAACTGGTAGCAGAAAGTAGGAATTTTCTCTAGCCACGTTAAGGAAAGAGGTTTCAGATTCTTTTGTTTTTTGGCTTATGTATGCATCCCTTTTTCTTTTTTTCAGAGAGATGGTGTTGTTTTTTATTTCTTATTTTTTAAATGTTTAATGTTTATAAAATGTAAATTGAGCAATAATTCCAATTGCTTGTTGAATAGATGTGACCTGACTCGCAAGTTGCCTGGTTTTTGACGGTGCATGTTCTGGTTACTTGTTTTATGCTACTGCAGAAATTCCCAATTCTCTCAAACTATACTTATCAGCTTAACCAAGATTAGCATCTTGACATTTAGCTAATCACTTGTTCTTTTCTTACTCAAACATTGCCGTCGGACAATAAATTAGATTGATTATCAAATTTCAAACAACAAACGATGGAGAGACAGGAGAGACTTGAGGGAGAGCGCTTGAGCCACTGGAGCGACGGAGCCGCTGACATCTAGCAACATACCGAGTGAAACATCGAAAGAAACACCGAGTGAAACTTCGTGAGTGACACACTGTGAGCGAGAGTGAGGGTTGAGAGCTCCACGTTTACTGTAAATGAATTATAATTAATCTATAGTAATGTGAAAAGTAAAGAAGTAGTTCACCTTCATCATCCCCACCTCCTGTTGTAGCTAAAGCTTGCTTCTTCCATCTCCATTGCTTTCACCAGCATTGTCCCTCCTAACAGCCACTCTTCACCACCTTCTCCTTTAACTACATTCTTTGCTTCTCCTTTTATCCTCTGGTCATTAACCAATCATGAGCATTTTCCTGCTTACCTCACCTGAAGAACCTTTGACTTCAACCCCAATACATACTGCTACTTCACTGCCTGAAGCTTTCTTGAAAAATTCTTGGGTGCAAGCTGCGGGGGACCAACTCCAAGCTCAACTACAACCTTCTTAATAAAAGAGCTTAAACCAGGATTGTATATCCCCCATTGGAGACAGCTCAAAGATGGAATGCCATTATAGTGAGATTCTTTCTAGACTAAAGGGTGACTTTTCTGATCATGAAGGAATGGGCATTCAATAATTGGCGGAAAATTGGATTGCAAAAAGTTTTTGTTAAATGTAAATGATGTTTTTCTCTTCAAATTCTTACACGAAGAAAAAGCAAAGCAAATCCTAGAAGCTTGACCATGGCATATCTTCAACAACCACCCCTATTGTAAAGTGGAAACCAAGTTTGAATATTGATGAAATTAAGCAGAAACATATACCTATGTGGATATATATCAATGGTATACTCCTGAAATACTAGACTACTTCTGGGTTGAGTCATTTGGCAAGCTTTATAAGCCAATATGCATGGATCAGGCAACTACAAAAATACAAAGGATTATCTATGCCAAATTATTCATCTTAGTAAGTGACCTAGCCAATCTTCCTAATGTTATTCCTATGACCAGACTTGATGAGAACCTACAACCTGTTGAAGAAGTTGTAAGAGTTAGCTATGCATAGAAGCCTAATACAAGTAAGAAAAGAGTGTGGAAACCTACTGGGAGAGTCTTCAAGACTAGAGACTATAAAGAGCTAACTAGAAACAATAAGGATTGAAAAGACACTCGACTAGTTGGAGAGGATCGATACAATTAAGCTTGATTGGTTGGAGAGAAGTAGTTCCCATTTTTTGGCCTATAGCGAACTCTATAATAGTTGCTAGGGCCTTGTTTAGCTTTTAACACGATTCGATTCAGTTCAGGAAAACCAAACAAGTTAAGCCAATCAGAAATCATTTTCTCGCTACTGGAATCCAAAATGAAACTCGGAGAGAGAATCAACATTCAGTTAGGCTAGGTCGCTTGGGGCTTATGTGTCTACAACTTCTCCCACTTGGCTGCTTTCTGCGCTTAAAGAAAAGCAATCGAAAGACTATTCTATCTCAGGCACGAATTTAAAAGATGCACGAATCGCTAGTTGTAAGAGATCTGTAAGTACAAGCTAAGCGGATTGAGAGGCACAGCTGAATGTGCACTTCCTTGCTATAGCTAATCGAGAGAATGTACATCCAAATGTCAATAAAGTCATCCCACAAGAAAACCAACAATCAAGAACATCTCAAAGAGCAAACTAGAATGCCAATAAAGACTCCCCAAAAAGTCAGTGAAGTTATCTCACAAGAAAATCAACAATCAAACACCTCTCAAGAAATAATACATATGAATGAACTAAGCACTCTTATAAATAAACAAAAAACTTGGAGGTTTATAATGTTGACACAACTGATTATATAGGGGAAGCTACTCTACATATATAAGGGAACTTCTAGAAACTATAGAACAAACAACTACCACCAAGATTGATTTTGAACCAGTGTGTAGAAGAAGGTCCAATAAGAAGAAAAAAAATAACCTCAGGGGACTTTTGTGTATGATTATCATAATATGGAATATTTGAGGGGCTAATGCCACTCATAAAAAGCTAATGATAAGGGAACATATTTCGGAGAATAAAGCAAGCATTGCTAGTATTTTGGAAACAAGAATGAGATAATAAAATTGCAACATGCTAAAACTACTTCCTGAACAATGGCAATAACCTAGCAACCATACACAACATCCCAGTGGCAGAATTCTAGTCTGGTATGATAAGCCTATATAAAGTTTACCTTGGATCAACTTATGCATATGAAAGTGGAAGATAAGGTAACTACTTCAATCATGTATGTCGCTTTTATTTATGCTCATAATTTTGCTTACCAAAGATAACACTGTGGAAAGAACTTAGAGATATTGCAATACACAACAACACTTTATGGATGATTGTTGGAGACTTTAATGCAATCATTAATGTGAATGAATTTAAAGGAGAAATACTTGTAGGCATTCCATGTCCTAATTTTAGAGCTTATTTAGAAGATATTCAAGCTTGGGACACTCCATCAAGGTGGTTGCTTCTTTACTTAGAAAAATAACTAAGCTAATGGTTCCTTTTTTCGAAAGAATCTTGACAAATGTTTAGGGAATCAACGTTGGTTTCAAACATTCCCATCTAACTATACATTATTTGAGAACATTAAGCTTTCTGACCATTTAATGATGATTACAAAAACATATTCAGAAGCCCTTAAAAAACCATAAGGTTTAATAATTTTCTGACTGATATTGCAGGCTTTTAAGAAGCCTTAAGGAATAGTATGTTTCTAATTATTACAAGCTTTGAATAGTTTATATATGCTAGAAGAATCAGGTTGATCAAGCAAGAGATGAAAAAGTTGGTCTTGAGTAATGTAAGGAATACTCACCATCTACTAGATAAAACTAAAAAAAAGCTGGATAAAATTCAATCTAAGTTAAACTTCAATCCCACTTCTGTCGCTCTTTAAGATATAAAGAAATCAGCAATGAGAAACCTTGCTAAAGCTATCACTTATGACTTTTCATTAATAAAGTAGAGATCTCGTATTTGATGGTACAAGCAAGGTGACAGAAATAGTACATGTTGGTGTATGCATCGTGAACCAATTATAGAATGTACTCTACTTGATCAGACGTGATCCAGGTAATGTCGTATTCTGACCTTATTTAATATTGGGATGTTATTATGTCTTGCTAGAGACCGCTTATAACTTATAGGCCTAAAAGAAGTTTGGACCTCCTGCTAATATTAAATAAGCCTATAGGATTGAACACTAATCAGACTGAACAATTATTGGGCCTTAATTTGATTTGGGCTTTGGGCCTTAGGGTTTGGGCTTTAGGGTTTTACTGTATATATGGACATATAGTATGACTTGAAGACAAGAGACTCATATGCTTAAAACCTTAAAAGGAGATGTCCTGTGCTAAAGATAGAGAGAGAGAGGTCTCAGAAAGTGGTGTTAGCACATTAGAAAAGGTTGTTCAGTCTTGCGAGAGTGTGGATACCAGTAGAGGTGTGAATTTGACGTGCCCTTCTCGTCACTACCAATTCCTCTGCATATTTTCGTTACAAAAGGTATAACCTGATCTAGATTTGGTTTCGATATTTATATAGGTCTTGGTGTTTCGGATTCTTAAAGTTGATAAATGTATTGCTATTGACAGTCTGAAAATTTTATCAGTACCTACTTCCACAAAGTAGTAACCACTAGGAGATGATGAAATAAAATAATCTACCTGGAAGAGGGGGATCAGATTCTGAACAATTAGCAACTGTTACTTGGTGGAGCCTTCTTGTCTAAATTGATGAATGATCCTAGTCAAGTCTGCCCTATAGTGCCCTTCTTAAAGGTAGTGATAAATGAAAGCCTAAGCATACTAGAAATAAAATCTCTCTGCAGGCCTATAACTATTTCAGAAATTGAGAAAACTCTCAAGTTTTTGGATCCTTACAAGGCCCTAGGCTAATTCATTAAATCTTGGAGTGTTACAAAGAATATGGTAATTTATTCAATAATGGAATTCTTCAAGAAAGGAGTACTTCTAGCTTAACTTAACAAAACATGCATAAATCTAATCCCCAAGGGTGTTAAACAAAAGACCTTTTCTAATTAGAGACCTATTGCTTACTGCAATACAATATACAAGGTCATTTCTAAAATCCTTTCTAATAGACTCAAGAATGTGCTTCCTAAATTCATTGATAAAAAATAAGGGGCTTTCATTCCTGACAGAGTTATAAGAGATAATATCCTACTAGTCAAAAAATTGGTTAGGAATTACTCTAAGAAGAAAAGTGGGAAGAACTTTACCCTTAAAATTGATTTAAGGAAAGCTTTTGATGATCTCAACTGGGACTTCATCACCAATAATCTAGTTTCCATGAACTTCCCTCAAATCTTTGTCAAATGGATAAGATAATAGATCTCCACTCCCAACTATAGTTTTTTTTAACACCTTAATACCCCCTAGGAGGATATACGGATGCCACACAAAACAAACCTAAAACAAATCAAGACATTCCAACAATCCCCAAATAAGGAAAACATACATTATATTTCATGATATGCCATTGAGTTATAAATAGGACACAATATGCACATTGTATTTATCAAATCCATGCCTTAAAATCAAACCCATCCTATGTTATAGTTATTACAAGCCATTTACACGAACTACAAAAATGTTTCATAATATTGAATACAACTTAAATCTTAAGCACAAAATCTCCCAAAATATAATACGTCCTTTTTTGGCAATTGTGGTTGTCCCAACCTTAACTTTAACACCCCCACTGCTATAAGGTATATACCGGAACATCTTTATGACATTCTAGTACATACCCTATAATAACGGCGTGTTAACTATCACACTTTTACTTTATCATATGATAATTTATCCCACTTAATCATGACATTTACTATCATACAAGAAAGTCACCAAATATTTTTTAAACAAATTTCCTCTTTTCATTTCATAAATCTGAATGTACATATATTGTAGCTTAAAAAAATTTGTACATGTACATCATCATATCCTAATACAAAATATACTACATGAAAGAGGAAATACAAAAGATCTAACTAAATCCTTCAGTCTAGCTAACCGACTATTGAGCCATATCTTCTTCATAAAAGTACAAGAATTAAGCTTCTTGTAAGGTTTCTCAGTAGGTAGAATCCTCTCTCGGTCCTGAAATGTCAACGTGCAAATTTTGGGTGAGTTTTATGAACTCAGATGAGGTAACCATCATCGATGGATCACTCAATTCATGCAACATATCATTTCACATAATAGATAATTCACATCATTGCATTTTTCCATATAATATCACATATCACATTCTCATTTAAGAGTTATACAATTGCCTTTCAATCAATCAAATATAATCAATACAAATTATATGGAATGCAAATGTGACTCTTTTCCAATTATTACATTGTTGTGATCGAGTGCCTAAACTGTCTCGTATCCATTATCGATACCGGGATTAGTTATACTGTCTCTTATCTGTTGGAGATACAGGACTCATTTTTACATAGTGGGCCTTGGCTCTTAATCACATTCAGAGCTTTAATCTCGTTTTCGGTGGCTACTCAGGTTATAACTCTCATTACCTAATCATGCATTCATGTATGGAATGCATCTCATAATCAATCAATCAATTCAAGAAACAATTAATTATTCTCATTCACATACAAGTAGCACTTCAATATCTCATCTATAAATCACAATCATCGAACCTTCGTGTCTGGCTTTCAGTACATAATATTACACATTCATAGGATAAGTCAAAACATAATTTAACACAATAGTAATTGAGTGAGACTGTCTAGGTTACCCATAGATTGCTTCTGAAGCTATTACCTCGAAGTTCCGGCAACTTCTAGATGTTGACGTTCCATTTGCTCCTCTATAATAAATAATATATACATATCACAATTTAGCATCATTATAAATATTCATTTATGAATATGTATGTATATGGAATATGTACAATGCATGTTCATGACAATCCCGGGTATCTTTCCATTATTCTCATCACATAATCATACATATTTTCAAACTCACATAAGTATCATTTATACTTGGTTTATACCTCAATAAAACCATAAAAATCAAAATTTATAACTCATTTCTTCAATTTAGATTTTTCCTAAGACACACTTTTGGGTCAACTTTTCAAGTTCTTTTTTACTAATAAAATGAATTCATTTGAGGATAATTTCTCTATAAAATTGTTCTTCTATCTCTTAAGTTTCTAATGGCACCAAGATCATTTAATTTGGTTCAGTATCCTATGAGTTATGCTTAAAATACCATAGACTGTGTATAATTGAACTTTTGGCTAGTTCATGATCATACCCTCATATTGTACAACTCATAACTTTTGGCTCAGATATCTAAAAATTACAAACTTAGTACCAATTGAAAGATAAGAGAATGAAATACAACTTTTGTGAAGACACCTTTGTCTGATTCAGCCTATATCCATTCAGTTTTTATAAAAACATCAAGACATAATTTCTATCTCGGGTAGTACTCCATCCTCAATCAAGACTCAATTTCAAACCAAAATTTGAAAGTCTTAGATATATAATTAAATTTATACTTCTCCAAAAAAATTGTAGAATTATATCTCTAGTTTAATCAGAATCAAGAATCACCTCATTGGGACATCTACAACTCAAGATATCATTAAAAAACCAACATATGTTTGGAAAGCATCTCCCGCACATCACTCTCGGGGTGGCGATCGGGACTCACCAGCGATGTGGCAATCGCGACTTCTGCGGTCGCCCATACAGAGTCGTGATTGTGATGCATTGTGATCGTGACCTGCTTCTTGGCTGACCCACTCCTTTCTTTTATTCTTTTTATCCAAACTTCAGTTCCATTTTACACCTAGAAAATGAGGTTTTTAGGTAAAGTCTTCTTCTAAACAATTGTTTATCTATTTCTTAAGATTCTAACGAACCTAAGTTCATACAATTTGTCCCATCATTGTGAAAGTTATACACAATTTACTCTATGCTGTTCAGAAAGAAAAACAAAATCTGAAACTTAACTTCAAGACAATTTTCAGAACTCTTAGAGACAGAATTCAAACTCGATTTCTCACGAAAATTTTATCCATTCGTCTCTAGTTTAATATAAATTAACAATCATCCTATTTGGATATTTTTAGATCAAGATATGTTAAAAAAACTGATACATGTTTAGTAGAAACATTACATCTAACACATTTCCAGCACAGTTCCTCATCAATCTCTTCCTAATTCATCTCTTTAGCTTAGTCTATCACTTCTAACTTATATCCACATCATTTCTTCTTCAATTATACCCTAATTATAGTTAAATATCATCTATACACAATTCAAATTCCATGCTTGATAATATACACCAAAAACAAAACACATTATATAAACATTCATCATAATGACTTTTCTATCTCAAAAATCATCTCAATAACAACTTATCAATTATCAACAAATCATATACTCAAAATAAGAAATCAATAATCTTTAATAAGACATCAATAATCTTTATTCTTCATCCACAACACATACATATAAATTTATGACTAATCCATCAATCTCAAATTACTCAACATACAGGTTGTTAGGCCCCGTTTCTGGAGCCTAACTCCTCATACATGATTATTCATGCTTGCTCTGATACCATACCTGTTAGGCCCCGTTTTCGGAGCCTAACTCCTCATACATAATTATTCATGCTTGCTCTGATACCAACTCTGTCAGACCTCACTTTTGGAGCCTAACTCTTGCTTGCTTACTTGCTCTGATACTAATACCTATTACTTTCATGCATGCAGAATATCTTACTGCGTAAGTTATCTTCCAGAGATAAAACCTTGATCACTTTTGGATTATCTTCTCAAAACTCCCCTTTATTAGTCTCAGCTCAGCTCTTAGAACATTCGACTAGTCCATTCTTACATTTCAACCTGAATCCTTTAATCATCAGCGTGGTTGAGTCCTCACACTTCACACATATACTTGCTTCGAGGCTATTAGTAAAACTTCTTTTACAAGCATCCAAACTAGGGTTTCTTTGGATAGATGGAAAGAAGACTTCAAGAACTACAGTCTTCATGAAGACCTCAAAGACCAACTTTGTCTCCTGATGGTTCCAAATTGGGAAAGAAGATACTCGTGAACAGTGACCTAGACAATAGCGTGAACTGAGTCACAGACAAAGTCTGGGAAACATAGACGATATTTTCCAGTCATCATAACTTTCTCTAGCGTAATCGGTTCGGGGTATTCTCTATATGGTTTGAAAAATGATTCCAAGGTCTACAACCTCCTTGAAGACCCCAAGATCAACTCTATCTTCTGAGGGGTCAACAATGGGATAGAAGATATACGTGAACAGTAACCCAGACAATAGCGTGAACAGTGTCACAGACGATTTTCAAGCATCATATCTTTCTATAGGGGAATCAGTTTGGGGTATTCTTTATATGGTTGGAAAGATGATTTCAAGATCCATAACTTCCATGAATGCCTCGAAGGTCAATTCTAACTCCTGAGAGTTTAACATTGGGAAAGAAGATACAAGGTGAACAGAAACACAGAAGATGCACTTCACTTCAGTACTTCTTAACTCCTTCTTATTAGTCCTTAGTCCTTAATCTATCCTCTGTGTTCTATCCTTTGTGGTTGACTTTTATCTTCTAGGTTGACCCTCTATCGAC
>JANZXR010000004.1:6706122-6720239 GCA_027575705.1 Erythroxylum echinodendron
GACAGGGAGAGACAAGAAAAAGAAGAGAAGAAAAACAGAAGAAAAGATAAAGATATATGTGTATATGTGTTTTTTTTATTGTTGTTGTCTTCTTATTTCTCATGTGTTGTCATCTTATTCTTTTGTTGTTCATCAATTGAATGAAAACTCATTCACTTTGATTTTTCCTAAAATTATGTTATTATCAAAAATGGGAAGATTGCTAAGTCAAGAGGACTTAACGATGAATAATTTTGATGACAATCAAATAACAATAATGTTAGAAACAAAAGAATGTCTTTGACAAGTGTGTTAAGTACACAGACGTAAAGACTATATAGATACAGACGCAGACGTAGACGTAATGTCTATATAGATGCAGACACAGGCGCAGATGCAAAATCTATACAAATGCAGACGCAGATGTAGACGCAAACACAAAGGCAAAATAGAAGCAAAGAAGACATAGACGATAATGCGAAGATACACTAGCATGTCGGACAGTTATTTAGTTAGAGTTAGCTACCAAACTCAACTAAAGAAGCGGTTATCTAGAAGCGGTTATTAAGAATCAAGAAGCCGTTATCAAGAATAAAGAAGCAGTTAAAGACGAAGACTATAAATATTAGTCACAGTCGAAGATCTAAAGAATGATAATGATCAGAAACAGAGAAAAACTGAGACAAGTTAGAAATACTAGATAATCTGAGAGAAAAGTCTTACTGTGCTTGCCTACAATAGAGCTAACATTACTATAACAAAAGCTCACAATCTTTTTCTAGTGAGAGAAAGAAAAGGCTGATAGCCTGGAGTGGCTAAAATAGTGAAAGAATACTTTGTAAGAGACCTGAAGAGGTTCTGAAACGGAAAGAATACTTGTAATCATTTGAAGAATAGTGGAACACTCAGACGAACTCTGAGGACTGGCGTAGCCCACGGTTTGGGGTGAACCAATATAAAAATCGCATTGTCTATTCTCAACTCTTACTTTAGTTTACTTTGTTGTTAAAACTCTTAGAGAGATAAGTTGCGATTTATCTACGTAATAAGTTGTGATATTCTTCTAATAAGAAAGAACAATTTTTTTTTCGAGACTTTATATTAAGAAAAAGGAGGATACACCATTCAACCCCCTCTTCTTTTGTATCCAGTTTCTTGAACTTAAAGTCTTTATTAACGTCTGATTTACTTCAAAATCTACAAATTTCCTATCTATTTTAACTCTATTTATAAAGTAAGGAATGTAAAATTCCCTTGGTCTTCTTTCTTCTATGCTATATTAGGGCTTTCTTCTACTATAAGCTCTTTAACCTTTTTCTTCATTGATTCCTTTAGTGTGAGCCTCATTTGTAGTTGTTTTGCTATATCCTTAACATTGTTTAATTCAGCCTCCTTAGAATTCCACGTCGCCTTACCTTTATTTGACTTTCACTGAGCTAAGATAGGGTACAAAAATTTAGGTCAAGTTTTCTCGATTGGCTTAATTACAAGCTCACTTGGAAGGAATTCCATATTTTCTTTTCCTTCTGCATTACCTCCATCTTCTTTCATATGTTTGGATTTCTTTTCCTAAGTTTGACTAGTAGCCATGGTCCATTCCTTTGGGTTAGATTCAATATTGTTTGGAAGGGTTCCTACATTCTGAGTTGAAATTGCCTCTGCTAGTTGACTTACTTAGACCTCCAGATTGTGTATTGAAAAGGCTTGGTTTTTAGACTTTCTTAAACTTTCTTTCAAGCGTCTTATATGCATCCTCCATGCCTACAATTTTATCTAAAATCCTATCCAACTTAGATTCCATTGAGCTCAGCTGCATATGTTAGAGTAGGGATTATTTCCCCCCCACTCGTCCATATTGAGCTCCCATATAACTAACTTGCTCTATATCGTTATCATTCTTCAAGAAACAGTCCACTGTATCATGGTCCATCCATCCATAAAGTTCATATTTTAGTTGCACGACTTTTATCAAAGCTAAGGAGGAAGCCTTAAATCATGCCTCTCGTATGCAGGGTTACTCCATTATAGAATGTTTGCAATAAGAACTCCTTAGGTAAGTTATGGTGTGGGCATTTTTGTTACAAGTCCTTGTATCATTCCTATGTTTCAGAGATCGATTCCCTGTCATTGCTTGAAGTAGGTAATCTCCTTGATGATCTTTGTGGTCTTGGTATGGGGAAAATACTTGTCTAAAGAGACACAAACTAGTTGATCCCAAGTGATTACACTTGCTGAGTTAAGGGAGTGGTACCAGGCCACTGCTTTATCACCTAGGGAAAAAGGGAAAAGAATAATTCTGATCATATCCTTCGACATCTGATGGTACCAAAAGGTATCACAGATTTCAAGGAAATTTACTATATGTACATTGGGATCTTCATGCATTAGTCCATAAAATTGCATATTCTGTTGAAGCAGATTTATGAGGGTTTGTTTAATTTCAAAAGAGGTTGCTTGTACTGGTGGCCTAGCTACTCCTTGGCTAACCACATTGAATCCTTGTCTCAAAAAATCCATAAAGGTTCTTTGTTGACATCCTTGCTTTACTTTGTGATCCAATTCTTGCGAAAATTCCTCGGCCATTATTTCTTTTGCGATTTCTTCTTCTTCTTCGCGTCGAGCTTTCTTAATTGATCATTCTAATCAAGTAATATCTAACTCTAAGGTTTCAGCTACATAACTCCAACTACTTGCAACTCTTGTGTTCATGCAAGAGCATAGATTCAGAAATGGAAAGAAATAATAAAAACAAAAAACTAACTAAAATGCCTTAGACTAAATAACTAAACTAATCATTTCCCCGGCAACGTCACCAAAAACTTGATTGGGGTTTGATTGTATGTAAATTTCAATTAGTAAACCTTGATAATCTGCAAGAGTATAGTTAGTTAGCATAGTATTAAAGGTGTCAATCACATGAGGAGGGAACTAATTTAATCCTAAAATCAATGGCCAGAAATAAATGAGAGAATTTAAAGATGCAACAAAATTAATACAAAATTTTAATTCTATCATTCAAATTAAGAATTAAGCAAAAAAAAACTAATTATTATGCAATTTGTAACACACTCAAGAATCAACTGAAAGAAATTACCAATTGAGTGAAAGGGAATTTCACCTATCCTTAATGCTAACCTAACTGATTATGAATTATTGGATTGTTAGTTTTACACTATCTTAGGGTTGGTTTCTCTCTCTCGATTTATAAACATTAACCTTAAATTATAAACCCTAATCAGATTATGAACGTTGCAAACTCTTAATTCATAATATGTCTGAAACGTTTATTATTTTTAAAGTTCTCTAATAAATTGTTGCAAACCTATGTAAGACCTCTCTTTGCACAAATTCTCGATCTATTTCAATCTTTAAATCAAATAAATCTAATTAGTCCAATTTAATTGTTTTTCATTTGATTCACCCTCTTAGTTTATTATCGAATTATGCAATAGCAAAATCAAACCACAACAATATCTAATAAATCATAATCAATCAAATTCTCATTAATTCAAGAATAAAATTCCAAGGGTGAGGATAGAACATACTTGACATTCTAAATCCTATCATCAATTGTTCAATCCAATTCTATGTAATAATAAAACTAAAAAAGCTTTTGGCTTGACCACATTCTATATCTTGCTCCAACTTCTACTTCCCTAGAATTTAAGGAAAAAATAAAATCTCTAACTATTATACAAGGGTTTTGCATACTTGATTGAATAAATTATATATCATTCCGCAATTGTGTCCTATGGAAAGCAAAATTGGAAGAACATATGAAGGTAACTTCAAAAGGAGGAGAGATGTCTCTTAGTTGGAAATGAAGATGTAACAAGTGGTCACTGATGCTACTAAGGAGAGTTATCTATCAACTAGTAATGAAGATGTAACAACTGGTCACTAATGCTACTAACTGTTACCTCAATGTATTCAGTATTGTATAAGCAGATAATATACCCTTTATAACGATACGAATGATTAGTGATTGTCTTCCATTGAACCCATAAAAATGATAGTCATCTTGGATAACTGGTGCCTATACTTTTGTCCTTATGAGTCCTACCAAAATTTGTTTTCGATCCCTAATTAGTTCCCTCACCATGGATTATTTTAGAGGGGCTAGTTAACCCTCTTGTATTCCATACTAATACTGTCATTTATAAGCACATCTCCTTTTGTTTAGCCTTTTAGCTGGCCTTCCTCTAGAGGTAATAGGTGATCCTTATAAAGTATTAGCTCCCCCTTCAATAGTAACATTCTCCTACAGTATTAGGTTCGAAGGTTCATTACTAGCAACATCGGATTGATCCTATTAGAGAGGACTTAACACATCTACCTTTGGTTGATTAAAAACTAAATCCTTACAAGCTCCTTGCTCATTAGTCATTGGTACTTGTTCCATACTATCATAAGCATAGAGCATCATTATAGCCCTTCTAGCTCTTTATTCACTAGAGGTTTGTGATTGGTCTAAACTATTATAGTGGACTCTACCTTCCTTATTCTCTGCAAAAATTCGTATAGTCTGACCTTGCATTACATCAACAGTACTAGAATATTCTTCCAACTTCGAACTCTGAGTAAAGATTGTATTAATTGCATTTTGGTACTTCTATATTTCAATATTTCCAGCTAAACTTTCCCCAATTGATACCTTAAGAGTAGTTGATGTTACCTTAGAATTAGGATCACCTTTAATTTGTCTTATATGATCAATAACTTTAGTATGCTTCCTTGTATCACTCTCAGCTAAAGGATTCTAGGTAGGTTGCTTATGAACCTCCCGCTGAATGCTAACACCATCTTCAAGTTCACCTTAATACTATTCAATCCTTAATAACTCCTCTTGTCAACATTTTTTATACCTTTTCCTAGTTAGACACCATTTATTGACTAGATTGTGTGGCTTACATAGATAGGATAAATGTATTTCCCCTTTCACCATCTCCCCTGATTCAATAAGTTACATAATTGATAAACAATCTAGTAGAGTAACCTTTCGAATATGCATATCTTTTCATATCCTATCCTCTTCATATATGATGTTTGGGCCTCTATACTCAACGACATACCCAAGGAACTAATGATAAAACCTAAACTTTCCACTATCGACAGTTCAAATGGTATTTTATAGAAATGTACCTAAAATTGAAACACTTCAACACACTCCCTATCAAATGCAATCCATGTCTTCCACTTTTGTAGAACATTGATTATTTCATTCAAATTACTATCCAAAGCAAATTTGAATATAATCATTCCATCATCAGTGTGTAGAGTTTCTCTAAACATTTTTTGCTCCACCGTGCACTAGCCAAGTCCTTGATAATTGAAAATGTAGGAACTTTGTTCCAAAATGATCCCACCAGTGCATTCAACCAAGCTCTTTCTCCCACTTCTAGGAGTTCAATAGGGGTATAAACAATGTCATCCTTCATGACATTAGGGTAATGCTTCATTTATACCTCACATTGCCAAAATTGAAGTTTTTTGTTCTATACAGTGGCAATCGAGGAAGACCCATATGCCGTAGATACTTTAGATAAATCAACACCATCTTCAAATTCAGCTCTCTACATGACTTCACGCGAGAGAGTAGGAAACTTCTACATAACTTATGTAGGAAATTCACCATCGTCAGTAGTAACGATAGGAGCTCGTGATAGGCCCTCTATAAAGGGGGAACTCCTCAGTCATGGGTTGTCCAGTCGAGCTAAAACGTCAAGAACAAATGACACTCGGGAAATTCAAATAAAGAATCTCTAAAGGGAAAAGAAGTCAATTTGAAAGAGTTAGCTTATTCTTTATATGATAACTTATTTGTAAATTTCAAATTTTCAACATTTCCATACATATTCTTTCTTTTTAAAAAAAGATAATTCAACCTTTAGTAGTGTTACAAACTTCTTGTTTTATGTGCAAAAATAATATAATAAAATTTGCTAATTAATTCTCAACTTTAATATTAGTTGTTACTATTTTCAACTCCATTCTTATATAATATTATCTTTTTTTCCTCTTTCACTTAACATTAAAATGGATATAAAATAAGGTTGTGAGAATTAAAATGAAAAAGTGAACAGACAACAATTTTCTTACCCATAACTTCTAGCAGATTACAAATATAAAAGAGCTTTCTTAGATCTTTAATCAATTGTTGAATTTAAGAAGTATGATCTACCCCTAGAATAAACATAAGTTGGGAAACGGTGAAAATACATGGGTTTGGTTTGACAATTGATTTCCTAAGGATTATAAAGTATCATCTCTAATCTAAAATGGTTATTACTATGGAAACTTTAGAGGTTTCTTTGCACTTGCTGAACGTTTACCTCAACTAACTAAGGGAATAGAGAAGATGTAACAACTTAATATCCACTAGGAGGATATACGGATTCCACACAAAAAAAAACCTAAAACAAACAAAGACATTTTAATATTCCGCAGAAAATAAGATAAACATACATCATGTTTCATATGTCATTGAGTTATAAATAGGACATAGTATACACATTGTATTTATCAAATCCATACTTTAATATCAAACCTATCTTATGTTATGGTTATTACATGCCATTTACATAAACTACAAAAAATGTTTCATAATATTGAATACAACCCAAAGCTTAAGCACAAAACCTCCCAAAACATGATACGCCTTCTTTGGGCATTGTGGTTATCCTAGCCTTAACCCTTTTTATCAAGACCTACACGGAGGAAAAACCACTGTGCTAAGCATATAGCTTAGTGGGAAATTAAATAAAGCAAGATTCGAGATGATGACAGCTTCTTATAGTCATCTAACATTTACATGCAAATGAATCATGCCATATCACATAGCAATTTTTTATTGTTCAAATCAAAGAGTAATTAGACTATCAATTACATCAAAATAGAACAAATATGAAATTACATACAAAATTGCTTGTTAATCTTTCCAGAAGTGGGTAACGGGAACAAAACAGAAGATATCTATGATTAGTATCTACAAAAATAGAAGAGAATTAAGTCTCTAAAATAGAAGACACTACAGTGTCTAAGAACAGAAGTAGTTACAGACCCTTCTAGGTATGCCTATTTACCCATAACTAGGACTTGGCAAGTTAAAGCAAATCATATCATATTTTAGATCCATATGTATGAGAAATAATGCATTACATATGAAATTATTCCCTTATGCTCAAATTGAAAGTTTTCATTCATGCCTGATCAAACTTAATATGCCTTATGAATATAAGTCTTTGCAATAATGCATCAATGAAAGCATTTAAGTAATTACACATTAAAAGCAAAGGTCTCATCTTACCCTAATAAATGGGTTTGCTAAATTGAAGTGATATTTGAAAGAGATTTAGAGGGGAATCAGTAGCATTTGGGTAAGGAAAATTCATGTTTCGGATAAAAATAGGGTGATGCATAGTTGTACCCAATTTCCAACTTTTCTCAGGACAACTTTTCAGGTCAGTTTTGCATGGCCATTTTGACATAAAAATGAAGCTTTTAGGCAATATGTTATTCTATAAAAAATGTTCCTCTATGTATTAAGTTTTTAGTGTGTATATATATATATATATGTAAAGTTAATTCAATTTGGTTTATTATTCATAGAGTTATACTCAAAATATTACAGACTATTCTTAAACAAGGATAGCAACTAGAACTCAACTTCATGCCACATTTCAAAACCCTTAAAGATAGAAATAAAGTTCAACTTCTTCATGAAAGTTGTAGATGTATGTACTTAATTTAAGCTCAAATTAAAATAATACCATTTAGATATCTATAGGTCAAGATATGGTAAAAATACCAATGTATGTTTAGCGGAACCACTCCATCTAATGAGGTAGAGACTCCAGTTAACTCACTTCAGTCTTATTATGCAAAAGCAATGCCAAAGACACATATAAATAAACCAACAACATCCTATATGCATCTAGTATACTTCTTATAACAAAACCCATCACGTTACACTAAAAAAACCTAACAACATATCAAAATTTCCATACTTTTGAAAGGAGTGTTTCAAAACCCTTATTCATCACTCTAAATGCTTGCCTTCTTTAGCCTTCTTCTCTTATACGGACAACATATGTTGGATAGGACAATAAAACATGCATCAATTTGGAAGAAATGGTAGATTTCAAAAATTTTAATAAATCAAAATTTTAGCGAAAGCAATATATCCAAATTAACATGCATAGCCACACATAGTACAGTATAAGGAAAAACATTTACATAATCATAAGATGGAAAATATTATCGAGTCCTTTGCTACAGCTTTAACTCCTCGTTATGTTATCTTATCCTTGGCAATATATCCTCTCGTAGGTGATGTATCCTCTTTACATTATTGTATCCTCTTCTTGATATTGTATCATCAACCAATCTGATCTACTACTTCTTCTTCTTGGATAACTTGGTTAACAAGATCCTTTAGTGGGAAAGGAGAAGAAAACCTTGAAGGAGATTTTTCTTAGAAGAAAGTAGGAAAAAAAAAGAGTCTCATGTAATTTTTGACTCACCATGCAAGATAGGAGAGAGAGAGTCAAAATAATGTAAGAACCCTTTCTTACACTCTCTCAATTTCGCCTAATCTCAAAGGAAAGAAGAAATTTGCATCAAACGCATCACTTCTTTCTTAATCAATCATAAAGAAGCCAATAAATGAGACTCATCTCATTTGTCTTTGAGATGGCTATATGAAAAGACTATTAACCTAAATGTAATATACCAATTTCAATTTTTGATGATGAAAGAAGGAAGATGGTCATCAAATGTATCTCCTTCTTCTTTATTCAAAAAAATGCTAATAGGTTACATGCTATCAATAAAAGACTACCATTAAACCATTTAATGATAAGGTTATTACTCCATTTAATAATGTTAAAGCATGTTAAAAAACATCTTAAATGTAGAAAACTAATGTTAAATGTGCAGCTGCACATTTACCCATTAAAACTTAAATTCCATCTCCATTTATCTTTAATAACTTTGTTTTAATTTAATTAATCAAGTTAAACCAAAGCCTAACCCATTTCTAAATGTTCATTTGGGCTCCAAATTAACCAATAATTAGTACAAGCCCAAGATTCAATATGAGCTTTAAAACCTCCATTTATATTTCTTACTTAGCTTGATAAAATTCTTTGACGCCAAATGCAGAATCTTATTGGACTTAGATACTTCAAGCTCCAATAAACCTAGAATTAATTTAATCTCATGTGAATTAATTCTAGCTTATTAACTAGATGTCATTCCACTAAAGACAATTAGTTGAACTCTTGAATTACTAAATATTATAAGACACATGTTTCAATATGTCCAATTGCAAACTCTAATATGAACTATGTTATAGCCATCGGTACAATAAAGGGTAAAAGTACCATTTTGCCTTATGTTGGTTTTTCCTTCTAGATCTCTCGTTTTACTCTATATGGTGATTAACGCATAACATCTCATCTTGGTGTCAAGACTTGATGGGTAGCTAGTCCATCAAACTATGGCTCTAATTTAATCATCAGTCTCTATAAAACATCTATAAGTGATGCTATCACTACAAACTCTTTATTTGAGTAAATGTTCCCTGATACAAGTTTCAATTAATAATTCCAACATGCAGACACTAATAATTCACCACTCATCAAGATTGTGGTCCATAATAAACGTATGCTTAAGTTGTATGTATTAAGATTAAAGTAACGGTCCACTTTATTCTTTGTAAACATAATTGATTCTAGATTCATTTAATAGTATCATTATCGATAGTTAACTACTATCATGGTATGAAACTCATTAGTCCCTTGAAGTAAACTCTTTTACTTACACGAAGATAAATCGCAACACTACAGTCTAAGCCATAATCGAACGACTAACTTGATTATTCAACTGTGAATCCATTATTTTAGATTCTTATAATATACATGTTTCTCATACATCTCTATGTATATGTATATTACTTACAAAAGAATCTCGATACTTTATGACTAGAAATATAATGCTCATAAAAACCAAACTCTTTTGTTTTATTAATAATAACTATTTCATTACAAAAGTAACTAAAAGAAAATTAAGTTATAAGTAAATACACTTTTGTTCACGACACTATATTTGCATAACTCTGGCAATCTCCCACTTGCCCTAAAGTAAGTTTGGCATATCCCTCATTCCCATCCCTGCTAGGTGACCCTTAAAACTCTTTTAAGACAATGTCTTCGTAAACGGATCAGCAAGGTTTTGCTGCATGGGAATCTTTACCACATTCACTTCACCTCGTTGTATTGTCTCCCTTATGAGATGATACTTTCTCTCAATGTGTTTGGCATCTTTATGGTCCGAGGTTCTTTAGAATTAGCCACTGCCCTACTATTATCACAATAAAGTGTAATGGCCTTTTCTGCCTAAGAAACCACTTCCAAACCATTTAAGAACTTACAGAGCCAGACTGCTTCTTTTACTGCTTCACAAGTAGCAACATACTCAGCCTCCATAGTCGAATTAACAACACAAGATTGCTTGATACTCCTCCAGACTATGGCTCCACCTCCTAAAACAAATATAGAACCAGAATTTCATTTCTTTGAATCAACATATGATTGGAAATCAGAATCTGTATATCCCGTCGGAATAAGATTACTTCCATACTAAACAAGCATTAAGTTCTTCATCCTACAAAGATACTTCAGTATACACTTAACCGCAGTCCAATGCTTCATTCTTGGATTGGACTGGAATGTACTTAACAGTACCACTGCATAACAAATATCCGGTTTAGTGCAAAACATAGCATATATTAAACTTCCAACTGTTGAATTATATGGAATGTTATGTATGCGTTCGACCTCCTCTTAGGTCTTAGGTGTTTGGTCCTTTGGAAGTTTGATTCCATGTCTAGTAGGTGTGAAACCCCTCTTGGAATCTTGCATGGAAAACTTATTGAGTATGTTCTCAATGTAATTTAGTTGAGACAAGGCTATCAGTTTGTTCTTACGATCCCTTATAAGTTTGATGCCTAGAACATAGGTAGCCTCTCCTAAATCCTTCATTAAAAATTGTTCATTAAGCCATCCCTTAGCCATAGATAACATTCCTTCATCATTTCTAATACGCAGAATGTCATCAACATACAAAACTAGAAAAATAATCTTTCCTTCTTGTATCCTTTTATATGAACCCATAGGTTTTGATAGACTTATCAAACCTAATGTTCCAAGACCTAGATGCTTGCTTAAGTCCATAAATGGACCTTTGCAATTTGCATACCTTATGCTCATTATCAAGCTCAACAAAACCTTTTAGTTAGGCCATATAAATGGTATCCTCAAGATCCCCATTAAGAAATGTAGTCTTAACATCCATTTTCCATATTTCATAATCGAAATAGGCTACTATGGCCAAAAGAATTCTAATGGACTTAAGCTTGGCAACTGGAGAAAAAGTCTCCTCATAGTCTATACGCTCTTTTTTAATATAGTCTTTAGCTATCAATCTACCGTTAAAGATCCCTACCTTTCCATCTGATCCTCTTTTCCTTTCGCAAATCCATTTACACCCTACGACTTTTATACTTAGTGGTAAATATACAAAGATCCAGACTTCATTAGTGTACATGGAATCTATTTCTGATTCCATCGCCTTGAGCCATTTTTCTGCATCAACATCATTAATAGCCTGTGGATAAGTAATGGGATTTGTTCTTCTTAGTCTGAGATGGCCATAATGCCTTCTCATAGGCCTAGATACCCATCTGGCTGTCTCACAACCCTCCCACTATGTCTAGGCACAACTTGATGTTCAGGTTGCTCTTCCGATTCCACCATTGAATCCATTTCGACATCATGTTCTGCTATATCCAATTCAAATCTTAGCTTGGATGAAATCTCTTTCAGTACTACTTCACTTCTTCTTTTGTGATTTCTCATAAACTCTTCCTCTAAGAAGTTTGCATTTGTTGACATAAAAACCTTCCTATCTTGAGCACTATAAAAATAGTACCCTCGTGTTCTTATGGGATATCTTACAAACAAACATACTTCTGACCTTGGTTCCATCTTTGTGGATTCAAGCCTAAGAACATGAGCTGGGCAGCCCCAAGTCCATAGGTGCCACAATGAAGGCACTCGGCCAGTCCATAACTCCCTCGATGCTTTAAGCACTGATTTGGATGGAGAAAAGTTAAGAAGATATGTTGTTGTTTGTATGGCATATCCAGAATGATTCTGTAAGGCTAGTGTAGGACATCATTGATCCTACCATTTCCAATAGAGTCCAATTTCTCCTCTTAGCTACACCATTTTGTTGAGGTGTTCGAGGAACTGACAAATTGGAAACAATTCCATTTTCAATTAAATATTGCTTGAACTCTCTAGATAAGTACTCAACACCTCGATCCAATCGAAGTTGTTTTAATGGCTTACCTAACTGCTTCTCAGTTTTGGTTTTGAATTCTTTGAACTTTTCAAAGGATTCACTCTTTTTATGTGTCAAATACAAATAGCTATATCTTAGGTAATCATCTATAAAGGTTATGAAGCATTCATAACCTCCTCTAGATTGTACATTCATAGGCCCACACACATCAGTATGTACCAAGTCCAACATGGATTAAATCAATTTCCTTTATAAAGAAATGAGGCCTTAGCCATTTTTCCTTCAATACAAGATTCAAAGGTGGGTAATGGACCATTATCGAAGCCCATAATGATCCCATCCATTACTAATATGTCAAGTCTTTTCTGATTGATATGACCGATTCTTAAATGCCACAGATATTTTGAATTAATGTTAGAGACATTAGATTGTCTTGGTTTTATTAACTCTATGGTGTTTAGTGAGCTTGTCAAATGTTTTATAAAGAACAGTCCCCATTTAATTATCACATTACAAATAAAATCCTTATTCTCATATATTGAAACAAAAATTTCAAAATACAAAGAATAATCAAATTTTATTAGACAAAAAATAGAAATCATGTTCCTTACAATCAATGGTATGTAAATAACATCCTCCAAATATAACCTATAACCACTAGGAAAATCTAAGATAACTACTCCCACTGATTTTGCTGAAATATAGGATCCATTTGCTATCTTGACTTAAAATTGGTCTTTACGTAGTCTTTTCCATTGCTGGAACCCCTGCAAAGAATTGAAAACATGGTTAGTGGCTCCTGAATATAATATCCAATAATTAGATAGATCTGCCACATTTCTAGTTCCTAACAAACTTAGGAAATCTATACCTTGTTTGCTTTTGAGGGACTCAAGCTAGACCGCACAGTTTTTTTCTAGTAGCCCATTTCACCACAATGGAAACACTTTCCTTTAGTGTCCACTTTTCCCTTCTTTTTCATGGGTTGGGCCTTAACCCCTGTTTGGGCCTTCATTTTCATTGGACCCTTCTTCTTTGGCTTGCCCTTACCTTTGGGCTTAGAAGAAGATGCTACATTAACTTCTGGACCATAAGCCTTGATATTCAATATCTTCTCCACATGCTAGAGGGTATTCATCAACTCACTTAAGGCATAATCCTTGCTATTGAGCTCATAGTCCAACTTAAACTGCTGAAAAGAAGAGTTTAAGATATTGATGATCATAATCATCTGCGTGTCTGCATCCATATCCACCCCAAGCATATCAACCTTAGTAACTGTAGATATTACCTTAAGCATATAATCCCACACTGGTTCACCAGGTTTTTGTCTGAGATTATGAAACGTTTGGATGGCTTTCACTCTTGCAGACCTGGTCCTCACCCCAAACATCTTATGTAGGTGATGAACCATTGCATTAGCAGTTTTTATACAAGCAATTTACTTTTGCAACATGCCACTGACAGAAGCTAGAATATAACACTTAGTAGTCTTATCAGCATTCTGCCAACACTCATGTTGTTGGATTTTCTCAAGGTTGAATCTCCACCTAGAAGTGTAGGCTCATTTTCAGTTAATCCCTATGAAATACATTCATATTGAAGAATAATGTCAAGGTTACGTCTCTATTCATTAAAATTCTCTCTATTTTCTAATTTATTATTTGTCAGGAGCAAAGTGAGGGGATTTATATTATAGTTAATTATGCCTAAAATTATAAATTATTAAAAGATGAGCCTGCTAGTCAACATAATTGGAACTTTGTATAAAA
>JANZXR010000004.1:6720339-6738404 GCA_027575705.1 Erythroxylum echinodendron
CCTCTGTGATGACGTCACACACAGAGGCTAGGAAAGCTTAGAAGCGTATAAGTATCCTCTGTGCTAACGTCACAACATAGAGGCAAGGAGGATATGAGAGTATAAGTATCCTCTGTGATGACGTCAGAACACAGAGGAAAGGAGAGTCGAAGAGTATCCTCTGTGTTATTGTTCACAGACATCGTCTGTGTCACTGTTCACAGACTCCGTCTGTGTTACGGTTCATAGACTCCGTCTGTGTTATTGATAGCGCTATCGTCTGTGTTACTGTGCACAGACATCATCTGTGTTAGTGTTCACAGACTTCGTTTGTGTTAGCGCTATCGTCTGTGTTACTGTACACGAACTTCGTCTGTGTTACTGTTCATAAACTTAGAAATGAGACGGAAGAAAAAGAGATGCAAATCAGAAATGAGACGGAAGAAAAAGAGACGCAAGTTAGAAATGAGATGGAAGAAATGAGACGGAGGGAAAATGAGACGCAAGCCGAAAATGAGACACAAGCAATGAGACAAAAAAATGATAGACCCTTCAGAAAATAAAGTTGACCTTCGAGGTCTTCATGAAAGTTGTAGAGACTGAAGTGCTCTTTAAATCTATCCAAAGAAACCTTAGATTGGATTCCCATAGGAAAAGTTATACTAATAGTCCCGAAGCAGGGATATGTGCAAGGTGTTGCGAAGATGACCCGATAATGATAAATCTGACAATGTTCCGAAGGTTAGGCTCTAGGGAGCGGTCTCTCACAGTTGTGGTATCAGAACATGAAAGCAAGTTTGAGTCAGACACTGGAAACGGGGTCTGACAGGTGTGTTATCAGAGCAGGTAGGAGTTGGACTTCAATAACGGGGTCTCACAGAGTTAGTATCAGAGCATGAAGCATGAAGGGAGTGAGACTCCGAAATCGGGGCCCAACAGATGTAGTATCAGAGCACGCATGAATAATCATGTATGAGGAGCTAGGTTTCAGAAACAGGGCCTAACAACATACCCATTCACTACTCATTTCCATCAATCACAGATGCATAACAAAACCCTAGCTAAAGAGGAGATGAGAAAGGAGCTAAATTTCACACCAAAACATGCAATTAACATACCTTAACTTCAAATGCAAAAAAGGATTTGACAAGATGGTGGATAGAGAGAAAAAAGCTCTATCTTTTGTAGATTTTTGTGTTTGATCTTTATTTGCATGTTTTTAGAAAAAGGTATAGATGGGTGACATGCCATTTGCTACATGGCTAAGTGTTATAGTATGTGACATATGAAAAATGGTTCCATCTTATTGGTTTCTATTTTTCACCTTTCATTAATAAAAAAAATGACCACACCTTTTTCTTATTCTATGAAATTGTATTACATCTGAATACATTTAGCAATTTGGTCCATGATTAATTTATCTGTATGCATGTATAACACAATTAACACAAATTACCAAAATACCCCTACAATTATGTTAATATCGATTATATCTCAAACTAAACACTCACTCTCCTAATCATTAACATCCGTTATATATACTTTCATGAACAAGAAAAATTCCTAGTAAGGTATAGTTTGAGGCCTCACATGTTTTTATTAGTGGACAACCTACCAGGATCATTAAGAGCATAAATGGGGTTTGATAGAGAAATCCTATCTCCCCTTATTTATTTACAATTACAACGGAAGTCTTCAATAGAGTTTTTAAAAGTGTCATTATGAGGACCAAAGCATTCAAATATCACTTAAAGTGTAAGAAGTTTAAACTGCCAAATCTATGCTTTGTGGATGACTTGATCCTTCTAACAAATGCTGATCCTATATCCATTAATACTCTAATGTCAACCCTTAAGATCTTTAAAAAGGCACTTAGCTTTAGATATTAATTATTCCAAAAGTGGCTTTTCTCTTTCCAGGAGTGCTAGCCACCTAGAGCAAAACATAAAATCTATCACTGGATTTAAATTGATGATGCCGCATATAGTTTATCTTGGAGTTCCCATTTTAAATAACATATTGGTCTATAGGGACTATGCCTTCCTTATTGATATGCTTAACAAAAGAATCTCCAATTGGATGGGCAGAAATATGTCACTAGCTAGTAGAGTTTAGAAGATTTCCTCTGTCCTTACTTCTGCTAGTTTGTGTTGGGCTTCACATATGGTATTACCAACTTTTGTGAACAAGCATAATGATAGGATTATCAGGAAATTTCTTTAGACTGATGCGAATAATTCTAGAGGCAAGACTAAGGTAAAATGAGTTTAGATTTGCAAACCAAAGGATGAAGGGGGCCTCAACGTAATCCCTCCAGAAACTTTGAACATTAATTTTGTTGATTAAAAGACTCTACAGGCTATACAATGACAAGAAATCTTTGTGGTCCAAATGGGTACATGGGTACTATATTAAGTCTAATAATATTTGGAAATACGATCCACCCCCTGGAGCTTCCTAGGTTATAAAGAACATCTTAGCTACTAGCAAAAAAGTCAAGCTAGAATTCATTAACCTAATTGGTGATGGTAAAAATACGAATTTCTGGTATGATAACTAGTTATCAATTGGATTATTGTAGAATCAAGTTTCTAAACATATTTTGAAATCAATGATATGTGATGTAGATTCAGTGGTTGATGCACTCATCAACAAACAGATTTTTGATAGCTTTCCTATTCCAGAACACATCAATCGAGAAATAAAATTCACATAGTTGAATGAGGAGGACGATAGACTTATATGGAAGCACTCTAGCACAGCAAAGTTTACAAACACAACTTGCATAAAATTCTTGATAGAAAAATTAGACTATATCTTATGGGATAATGTAGTATGGTTCAAACACCATAATCCTCAAACATTAACAATGTTATGGATGGATATGAAGTACAAGCTTCAAACAACTGATAAAATAACTAAGTATTTGCAAATTCCTAGTTGGTATACATTATGTAAAAATGTTGAGGAGAACATGCAATACTTGTTCATTCTTTGTATTTCACTAAAGAAAGCTGGAACACACTACTTACCTTATGTCATATCCACAATGCTCTTAATAGTTGGAATGAGATTGCCAATTGGTATACTACAATTTGTCTTACCAATAAAATCAAGAGGTGGTGCTTTTGTGTGATCCTAACCTTTATTATTGTTGCTATTTGGGTTGAAAGAAACATAAGATTATTCTAGGATACAGAGAAAAGCAAGGAGAACCTCCATAGAGTACTCTTACAACAAATTAGGTTGCACATCAACCTATTTATGGACAAGTATAGTGATATGAACTACTTCAATAACATATGGAAGCTATAAAATCATCACTAGCTGAAGAATGACAAGATTGTAACCTGTAATTTTAGTCTTGTAAATGTCTGAACATCTCCATTTCTAGAGTGGGTACATCATGATGTAGCAAATGTATTATACTTTTTATTATTTTTCATTACCTTAGTGGCATAACAAAATTCATCTTTTTCTTCTTAAGAAAATTATATATAGCTAATAATCTTAATTACTTTAATTGGCCTAAACTTTTTAATCATAGCAAGATTATCAATATAGGCAAAACTTATTATCTACAAATAGTTACACTTTTAACTTTCATTGTAAAATGTTGAGCTTTTAATCAGGGATGGTAATGGGTAGGGCCAAGTTCAGATTCGAGCTAGACTCAAATTTTTTAGAAAAAAGTAAAATGGTGCTGTTTTGTGTTACCAGGCCTGGGTAGTCAGAGTCAGAGCTTAATTTGAGGCTTGGTCAACCAAGGCCTGGCTCGTTGACTTTGGTCTGAGCCCAGGCCTGGGCCTTTTAATTGTTATTGTCATATTTTATAATACTCAATTTATTAAGCACTTTGTTTATTTTTATTTTTTATTTTTGGTTTTGTTTTTCAATTAAGTAAAAACTCAGTTTAATTGAGTTTTTTAATTTCTATTTACAGTTTTGATTTCTTCCAATTTTTAAAAATTATGAAAACCATAAAAGTATTTTTGTTCTCTATTTTTTGTTCTTTATAAACCCATTTACTATTAATTAAATATATATCATTACATTATTTAATATATTAATTATAAATAAAAATTATGAATAATTTAATTTTACTTAATCATATTACTCAAATTTTGTAACTAAATAAAATAAAATAAAATGTTAATATTAATAAATATAATTAAATTTTAAATATGTTCAAAATATAAAAATTTCAATTAAAATTTGATTTAATAAATAAAAAATATTTCTATTTATAAATTATATATTTTAATAAAATAAAATAATTTTTATTAATAATTTGTTAATAAATATTATATAAGATGAGAAGAAACAAACTAATTCTGAGACTTCGCGGCTTACTGGTACTCTTTTCTTTTCTTAACTAATGGGAACGTGAGTTCTGAAACTACAAACTAAATACGCAGCCTTCATTCCTGGATGCTAACACCAGTCAAAAGTTACCAACTTTGGATCACGTTTTTCAGGTTATCTGAATAGTATTATCCTTACAATCAGAGTTATTTGGTCTAAATGGCAATCTTATCCCCACAACCAATCTCGACAACCTTAATTAGTAGTGCAGTAACTACCCAATTTATTGACGAGTCATCCAAGACATAGCTACTAAGGTGTGATTTGTGAGGTTCTCAATTTGTTCAACTTTGTTCTGCTTCTGGGATTTGATTCCTGATCAAATAGGAGACAACTTAGAAATAGGCGCAGACTGCGGGATTGAAATTATAAATGTCAGAAACAGAGAGTAGAATCGAGAGATTTAGACTGCGATTTTATCTACTACGTTGGGAGAATAAGCATTTATATACTGTAGTTTTTAAATGCAGTTATATGTTTAGATCTGCAGCAAATAACTAGAGGTTGGAAGAAACTGCGGTGACAACGCAGAAATCAATAAGTAAAAAGAGAGCTGTGTAATAAAAAAGTGCTTTTGCAGTAGAAATTTTACTTTCCATTAATAATCTTCTGATAATTATTATTTTGTATGATACCCTCGACTAATAAAGCGCTTCTTTATATTTTCTTATTTTAATATAACAATTTAATATTTATAATTTGAATTTATATTACTAATAATGTATTTTTATGAAATATTTAATTTATTTAATTTATATTTTTTTATTTATAATTTAAATTTATATGACTAATAATATTTTTATGAAATATTTTATTTAATAAATTTATTTTATTTATATTTTTCTTATTTTAATTTAATATTTTATTATTTGTAATTTTAAATTTATATGACTAATATTATATTTTTATGAAATATTTTATTTACTAAATTTATTTTATTTATATTTTTATTATTTTTATTTAATATTTTATTATTTATAATTTAAATTTATATGATTCAAAATATATTTTTAAATTATTTATACAACAATTAATAATTTATTAAATCAATGAGTTTTTTTAACCATTTTATCTCTTTTCAGCAACTGCAGCTGCACTTGTCAAAAACCTATTTTCACGTTTCAGTGGTTACCAAAACAACAATCTCAAACGCATAAATACTTATTGAGAATAAGTACTTATTATTTTAGCAGGTTATCAACCACCTCAAACTAAACCTTAAGATAGGATAACACTAATTATATGAGTTTCACCTCTTTATAACTAAGTTGTGAAGGAGTACCTCGTAGTTTAAGGGCCTTTTGTGTAAAAAGTTTGAAATTTTTTGTTGGATTTGTTTCATTATTTTTAGGAATTTTTTTGTTTCACTTACTAAATGTTTAAAAATTGGATTAGTAGTGAGCATGAAAGAGTCACGAAAATAAGAGAGAGAAAAGAGACATAAAAACAGAAAGAGGGCTGCAAAATTTTTTCCTGAACTTCTTTGTTTTTTCCTTCTGATTTGAAATTATTAACTCAAATTTGGTGTAAGAGATTTGTAAGAATTTTTTTATAATTTAATTAGTAAAAATTAGGGGTGACAAATATAGTCTGACCTAACTTTGGCTCGGATTAGCCAGGCCAAGGATTGTGATTAGTTGGCCTTACTAGGCCACCGATCGGGGCTGTCCTACCCCATAGCCCCACAGGAAGGCACAAAATGATGTCGTTTTGTTAAATTCTTTTAAAAAACTAAGACGTCTGTGGTTGGACCGGGCCTAGTAGCACTCGCCCGGGAGCCAACCAGCTCGTGGGTTGTGCCCATTTACACTCCATGAACAATTATTTAACATCGGGTAATTTTTTCCATTTTTCTTGTTTGATATTATTGCCTTTTGTCTTTTGTTTCCACCTATTTGACACTTAATCTGGCATCATTTTGGGGACACTGATTTTTACTTTTGATTCAAAATGGTTTTTCATGTAAAAATCTTAGTATCTCTTATGTTTGTAACTTGCCTTGACTGTATTTATTTTTTAGCATATTATAATATCATTATCATGTTGTAATTTACTTGATCATTTTAGATTTAAGTAAAAAAAGAATTCTTGAACGGACATTTTCCTTTATATATGTTCAGTCTTGAATATATTTGTATTTTCGTCTAACATTGTGATATTAGAGCAAATGATTAAATATTTGTGTTAATTTTATTTGAACAATGGAGGAAAATGTTAGCAAAATGATGCATTTAGATGGTACTAATTGTTGTAAGTAGAAATATAAGATAAAAGATCTTTTATTTTAAAAAATGCATTTGTCTGTGTTTACTACTCATAAGCTTTAGTCTATAGTAGATTAGGATTGAGAATTTGAAAATCAACAAGTTTGTGGCTATATTAGGCTATATGTAGAAAAAATATATTCTTAATCACATTGTTAATGAGACATATGCTAGAACTTTATGGTATAAGTTGAGATACTTTATGCTTCACAGCCATGCTATAACAAGTTATTCTTATTTAAATAAGTAATAAGTTTAAGACACGAGGAGGCCATTCCTATTTTGGATCATTTAAATGATTTTTAGGGTTTCCTTAATGAGTTATCTAGAATAATGGTAAAGTTTGATGCAAGATACAAAGACTTTGGTTGCTTAATACCCCATCAAAATTTTGAACAACTTTTGGTGTTTGTTTGACCAAAATTTCTCCCAATGGTTTGGTCACAGTCAAATTTATTAATAATGGTATTTTGAATGAAGAAGTGAGAAGATATCATGGCTTATCTTCATCCTCATCACAATCAAATGTTTTGGTTATAGAAAATAAGGGGAGAAGTAAATTCATAAGTTAGAAGGGCCCAGAGAAAAGTAGATATAAGTTAAGGTCCAGGTATAAGAATTTTGTTTGTAATCGCTACAATAAAGCAAGGCATATTAAGATGTATTATTTCGACCTGAAAAAAGGAGATGAGATATGAAAAAAGGACAGTGAGAATGAGAACTATGTTGTTATTATTATTGATGGTGATCTTTTTGTTGCCGAAAAAATGCCATCAATTTAATATGCCATGAGCTTATCTCTGTTATAGATACTAATGCCTTTTATCATCTCATGCAAAAGAAAAGAGTTCTTTACTTCTTATACTTTAAAGTATTGAAGAAGAGCAATGATGACAAGATTACAGTGACACAAAAAAATCTTTTCGGAGGTTACAGTGACAACATTAAGTTTTTAAACATATCAAGTATATATATGGTATTTGTTTAAAACTGAATTTTGTAGGAAAACTTGATGTTGATAGTTGTTGCAATATCCTCGATGATAGGCAATGAAAACTTAGTAGAAGTTCAATTTGGTTGTGACTTAAGGTAATATGTTGTATAACTTATATATAATGCAAGATTCTATTTTTGTTAGTTTAGTGAATATAGTGGAGACTATTACTTCATCACAATTATGGTATAAAAAGACTAAGTCATATGATTACGAAGGAGAATGATTGTTTGGCTAAGAAAAAATTTCTTTCTAAAATTAAGGAAACTAGTTTAGATGAATTGTTTATTGCTTAGCTAAAAAATAGAAAGAGCTTCTTTTTAAAGTCATCCTTGTTCTAAAAAGTTGGATTTGCTAGAACTTAATATACTTTAATGTTTGTGACCCTTTTAAGGTGAGATCAGATTGTGACTGTAACATCCCATTTCTATACAAAGGGTTAGAATCCTAAATCTTTGTAAATGAGAAATAGTAATGAGAGAAAAAAAATAGATTTCATATTCATGCATAATATTAGCATGCACATACATATGATTGTTGAAAATTGTACACATTACAATGATGGTTCATGCACTCATTTGACATTTTTTGGGTATAAATGATTTGTATTAAAGTGATTATGATGTGAATAGTGAATATGTCTTGAAAATTGATTTGGTGAATTAAATTATTGATTTAGAATTTTTGATAAAATTTGAGAATTTTCTGAGATTTTGGGTATTTATGGAATAAGAAAAATGTCAAGTGACAAGACAATTGATAAATGGTAGTAGAATTAAGGGTCAAATGATAGTAGAAATAATTGATAAAAGACGTTAAGATTTAATGACAAGTATAATTGAAAATTGGGAGAAAAATGGAGACAAATTAACTAGTTAAATAAAACACCAAAGGGAGACTATAAGAAAGTGACATATGGCAAGTGACATGAGGCAAGTGACACACCACATGCCATAACCCATGAAACTCTCCTAAGTGAAGGACTATTTTCTCTTTAATTGGTCTTTCACTTTATTATTTACTTCATCTCTTGTTAATATCTCTTCTCATCATCTTCTTCTTCTCTTCTCTCAACTCACAACACTCACTAACCCTAACGATTCTTGATTTTATGCCAACTCCTTCATTTCTTTCCTCAAGATTCTTCTTATCTCTTCACTTTGTCACAAGAAAAACCTAATCTCTCCTTCATAAATGAAGATGATCATGGGGTGTTTGGGAGTTAGGGTTGCGTGATTTTCAACTTTGGAGCCAAAACAAGTAAGTGTCGTATTATTATTAATCTTCATGGCTTTGTTAAATGAAGCATATATGATGATAGTTTAGAGCTTGATGATCATAATAGAGGAGATGAGATATGTGTCACACTGATGTTGAAATAAATAGGTGTATGTTCTATTTTAATGTATAAATGGCATTCATGAGTTGTTCTAAGGGAGGATAGATAGGCTAAATGGTAATAAAAAGTGATGATATAGTGATGAAGACCTTCATATTCATAAATGTCCTTTTTTATATAAATGATAAATAAAAGAACATGTATTGCTTTTACATAAATGATGATCAATATTTCATAAGTTGTTGTAGAGATGAGTTTGAAATGGAAAGATCATTAAAGATGGTGTAGGAAAAAGTGCAGAAAATTTTGGTAGATAATAGTTTTTATGTTCTATTTTCTTGGTGTATTAACGTGGATCTCTTTGGTTGTTTTTGAGATGGACTAAAATGAGTCTAGAGATAAAGAAATGGAGTAATGTGGTATCTTGAAATGGGAAGAATTAAGGTGATAGATAGAAATGAAATGAAAGTGGAAATGAAATTGAACATGTGCAGAAAGTTGATGGTGAATGTATATATGTATATGTTCTATTTTTAGTGTTCATGATCAATCATAGACTATGATTTGTTTATGGATGATTTTAAGCTAAAATGGAGTTAAGAATGATGGGGAAATGATGAGTAATTAAAATGGAAATGATAGACTAAGCATAAGGTGTTGAATGTAGTAAGTAAAGAGTTAGAAATATGGAAAATATGGATGAAAATGGATAGATTTTGGGGAAAGAGGCATAACTTTTGGTGTGGATGTCAGATTGAGGTCATTCAAGTATGCTTTCGAAGAGGACTTCAAGTTCTGCAACTTCTATGAAGAACCTAAGGAGATATTTCACTATCTAAAACAAAATTTCACATTTTTATAGGTGTCCTATGAATGTCTGTCCAGTGGAGATGATGTCCCTTTGAACGGACATGGCTAAGCTGAAAAACTGGAAAACCCGAGAATGTCCACCCAGCAGACATAAAGTCCACCCAACAGACATTTACTGGCCATTTGGACTTAATTGGGGCTTTAAAAAGAACATAAATTGATGATGGATGAATTGATTAAATGTGTGATATACTTAGGGTGATAATCAAGGTTATAACTTAAGCATGGATGATTGATATCAATGAGACAAATTCTGGAAATTTAGAGATATTATAGAAATGAAAGTGATCTTAGGAATGCTAGTGAGATTCAAAGGAGATGAATGA
This sequence comes from Erythroxylum echinodendron, assembly GCA_027575705.1. Lineage (NCBI taxonomy): Eukaryota > Viridiplantae > Streptophyta > Magnoliopsida > Malpighiales > Erythroxylaceae > Erythroxylum > Erythroxylum echinodendron. The sequence continues at coordinate 6,730,477 of JANZXR010000004.1, forward strand.
TGAGTATTAAGTAAAGATGAATGAGAAATTGGATATTATGTGATCTTATAATGCTAGAAAAGAAATAAAGAGTGATTAATTGATGATATCAGATTAGCCAAGTTCTTTGATCTATGAACCTAAGTGTAAGCTTGACATACACAAATGATGTTGTTAATGATCAAGTGATGTGATTAAGGAAACATACCCGGAATAATTGTTGCGAGCATACATTATACATTACACATATGCATATGTGTATAATTGAATATTATGTGAATGTGTAATTAATAATGTGTGTGAAATATATGTATTGCATGATGTTGATATAAAGGATAGAACATCCATATCCAGACGTTTCTAGATCATAGAAGCTAATGCTAATCTGGAGTATACTGTGAGTCGACTTAGATGGTCTTCTCTTAATTAATTGTTTGTTTTAATTTCTGTATTGAATTATTGTGTGAAGTGAATGTGTTGATTCCAGACATTGAATATCCGAGGCATTTGATGCATCAAAATCATTGGAAGTGCTCATTATATGTGAATTTGACTGAATAAGTGATTCTCAACTTAAATATTGAATGCTGGACCAAGTCCGATGATAAATCCGAATGAGAATGTGAAAGTGAATAAGAATCCATAAGACTAAGCACAATTGATTAATTGAATACATGTGATGCATTCCATTATATGAATGCATAATAACATAAAGAAAGTTGTAACCGGAGTAGCCACCGAAAAAGAGCTTAAATCTCGGAAAGTAAAAAAGAGCTTAAAGCTCATAAAGTAATTAAAAGACAAAGGCTCACTATGTAAAATGAGCCCTATATCCCCAATGCATAAAGGACAATTATTAATGAGCCCAGTATCTACAATGGATATGAGACAATTATAGGCACTCGGTCACAATAATAATAATTGAAAGTGAGTCTCATGAGCATTGCATCTCATAAGCATTGCATATACATTTGATATGTATGATTTAAATAATTGAAATAAATAATTTGGATGATTTCTAAATATGAAATATGAATTAAGCGAATATGAAGTGTACGTGATTCAGCATGTTGATTAGTGAAATGATGTGAATTACATGATAACATGAATTGATGTGTTAAGTGATATGAAAGAGCCATCGAGGATGGTCTACTCACTGAGTTCGCAAAACTTTCCCCAAAAATTGGAATATTTTTCAAGCTTAGAGAAGATTTCCAGTTAGACAAATTAGAGTCTAGCCATTACATTTGAGTATGAAAAAAAGGTCGGGATCAGTTGGTGTTTGTATATATTTTATTTAAATTTAGTACTAAATATTATATTCCACAAGCTTCATTTATTGTATAAATGAATTATTTTTGTAATAATAGTTCTGATCAAATACATTTTTGGTATTTGTAATGGGCCCAAAATATTATTGAAATTCCGACAATGTGTTTAATGTTTGATCAAATGTGAGTTTGTAATGACAATTGTGATTATGATGTTTATGAAAAATGGGCCAAATTTGATTATTGGTTTTTAGTGATATGCATGTGATGTTTGAAAAAAATTTGTATTGAGTCTGATTGACCGTCCTAGGGCACCACCCTTGTAGAGTGTATTCCTGAATATCATTAGTATGTTTAGGAATATGCACTATAAGATTGAGGTGCTATAGTGACATACATTTAAAAAACCTTTTTAATAATCATTTTGGAAAATTTGAGTTTATGCTTTAAACTCTAAAGACTAAGTAATTTTTGAGAACTTCAAAGAATTTCAAGCTTTGGTTGAAAGATAAACATTTAAGAAATTTAGATGCATTCGTAGTGAAAACATTGCTAAATATTATAGACTTTTTGATAACTATTGCAAAGAGTAGAATATTAGACATCATAAAGCTCCTCCCTAGACTCCCTAATTGAATGCTATAATAGAGACAATGAATACAAATTTGTTAGATAAATTTACATGTTTACTTATAGAAGTGAAGTTGTTAAAATCCCCTTCGGCAGAAGCACTTCACGTAATTACTTATATTAGCAATTTGTATCCTACTGTTACTCTAGATGGTGATGTTGGTGATAGAGTTTAGTTTAGTAAGGATATTTTTTATGACCATCTGAGAGTCTTTGAATGTAAAGCATTTATGCATATCGCTAAAAATGAGAGGTCCAAGTTGGATGTTAAAATCATGAAATGTATTTATATTAGACATAGTCAAGATGAGTTTGGTTATCAATTATATGATATAGTAGAGAAGAAACTTGTCAGAAGTTACGATATGTTGTTCTTTTATGACCAAACTATTAAGGATATTAAGAAGGGTAAGAGGAATGATTTTAAAGTAATGAGAGTTTGGTTAATATTGAGTCGAGTTCTGTGAATGATATACCAAAAAGATGATCTTTAAGATTTTTAAATATAAGATAACAATAACAATGGTGATCAAATGCATATGATCACAGGGTGTAAAGACTTTGGATACTCTAGTACATAGTGATGTGTTTGACTGGTAACAAAAAAATTTAAAGAATAACTATAGAGGCTCTAAAAATGTTTTTCTAGAAGATCTATTAAAAAGAAAGTCCCTATCATATTACTCTCATAATGAGTATGTACCTATCACTGAAGGGAGAGAACTTGAAAGCTTTAAGGAACTTAAATAATTTGGAGTTACGAAGTATGAGATGAAATCTTTGCATGATAATCACACTTTTGAAGTTATCTAAGGTCTAAAGTGTTTTATAGAATTGGTAATTTTTTTAGTGAAGCACGATGATGGCCCTTATCTCCTAAGTATAAATTTAAATTGGTTGTTAAAGCTTTAGATAGAAGAAGGGAGTTTATTATAATGAAATTTTTTCTCCAATTGTAAAAATGTCATTCATCCAAGTTTTGTTATATTTAGTAGAATAACTTCACTTAAAGGTTTTGCATATGGATATCAAGATTTCTTTTATCTATGATAATTTAAGTAAAGAGATTTATATAGAGTATAATCATATTCATAGATTGAGGAAGAGCTTATATGGTTCGAAATAAGCATTGATGTTATAGTATATGAAGTCTGATTATGTTATAAAAAACTAAGGCTTTAAGAAGACTTCACCTAACTATGTATATTTGTAAATAAATTCTCTAATGACTTTATCATTTTGTTTCTTTATGTTGGTGAAATGCTTATTGTTGTTAAAATACTTCTAAGATTCCAAAGCTGAAGTATGATTTGGGTAAGTCTTTTACTATGGAAAGCTTAGAGTTAGTAATTAAATTGTTGACATGCAGATCATATATGATAGGAAGCTAATGAATTATGGCTATCATATGAGAAGTACATCGAGAAGGGACTTTAAAGATTTAATATAGACAAAGTTAACATGGTACACATCTTGTTATGCACTTTAAATCGAACAAAACTCATTGTCTTTCTAATGAGAAAAATGAGAAAGATATGAAAACATATCCTTATAGTTTAGTTGTTGGTAGTTTGATATATGCAATAGTTTATAAAAGTTTGATATTGCTCACATTATTAGTAGTGTTAGTCATTTTCGTTTTAATACATAAAGAGAGGGAATGTAATAAAGTGAAAATTGAGATATCTTTCGGCTCATCTAGTTTGACTTTATGTTCTGGAACAAAGAAATATATTGTTTCTGTATATACAAATTCAGACACAATAAAAGAAGTTGGTACAATAAAGTTGATTTTGGCTATTTGATTACTTTTATAAAGGGATTATGTCGTGACAATCTAGGTTATAGGAAAACATTGCTTTATCAACTATATAAGTAAAGGCTAAATCTTCTAAAAAATGCTTTAAATGAAGAGATTTATGAAGAATCTTGGCTTTATGTTGAAGAAGTATGTTCTACAATTTGTTAAGAATTACACATTCTATAGTAAGTCTAAAAATATTAATATTAGATACCATTGGATTAAAAATATTTTAAGTTCTAAATTGCTTAGGTCGTAGAAGATTCATATGGATGACAACAGTTTTGATATGATAACCAATTCTTTTTCATAAAAAATTGTTTTATATTGTTTGATTATCAGAATGGGGGTCTCTTAGATATACCATCGAATTAAAGATATTTTAGGTTATAAGTTGCTTAAATTGGAGAAGATTCATATGAATGACAATGGTTCTAAAATGATGACCAATTCCTTTTCATAAAAAAAATTAATGCATGTTGTTTAATCATCATAATAAAGGTCTCCTACATATAATCGATTAAGGAGAATTGTTGGGATACGATATTTTTCATCCTACATGTTAAAAAATATAAATTTTATAGATTTAGTTCACTATTTTTCGAGGCTTATTATAGCCTTTTTCCTCACTCTTTTAACTTCTAAAAGCTAAAGTAAAAGTGAGTATGAAAGAATTAGCAGAACATGGAGAGAATCAAAAAAGAAAGAAGAAAAGAGAGAAGGAAAAGAAGAAAGAGGGCAGCTGAATTTTTAACCAATTAAAATTTTTTGTTTAATTTGGAGTCCTTTGCTATTAGATCATCATCATCATCATCCGGTTCAAAATCTCGCATCAAAGTAGGGTCTGGGGAGGTCTGATAGTATGCAACCTTACCCTTGCATAGTAGAAAGGTTGTTTCCAGTAGGTCCATATGCGAATGTGACAATGAAAAAAAATAATGTAGGATAAAAGAGTAGATATAAAAATTGATATGCTAAAAGAGTAGGGTAAATAAAAGTTAATTAAGTAAATAAATAAATAAAATAAAATAAAACCAAAGAAGATACCTGATATGGTTCTCATATCTGCTAATACCTGATAAGCTGCAAAGTACGACTTTACCTGTCTCTAGCTATGCTATCTGGGGAGGTCTAATAGTATGTAACCTTAACCCTGATATGGTTCTCATATCTGCTAATATCTGATAAGATGCAAAATATGACTCTATCTGTCTCTAGCTATACTAGGAGTCTTTGGTCCGTATCCCTATAAGTATGCTCTTTATCTCCTAGATCTAGCTCTGGGCAATAAAGAGCATAAACCTATTACGTCCTCCCACAAAGGTAACTCTAATTCTTTCCAAGTGCAAATTATGTTACATTTCATGGTTCATATGAATAAAGAATCATAGGCATACAAACTCGACACCAGAGAAGTAATTTGCATGAATTAATAACAGAAATTAAAGCCCTAACTTTGAAAACAACATGTACACTATTAAGAACGAGAAGGAGGAGGAGGAGAAAAAAAAACTCAAAGATCTAAGCCTAATCCCCACTACTTAATCAAAAATCAGACATAAACTATGAAATGACGTAATTATCAATTCCAACAATGCGAAGACACACAAATCTTACTAAAATGGAAGTAAGAAAGAGATCTAAGAGTAACCAAGACTAAGAGTATAGGGCGTAACTTTACCTTGTGAGCAGACCTAGAGGCGAGTACAAAAGAGAGGAAGAGGAAAATGAAAGTAGCACATAAGGGGAGAGATCGGAGAGCAACAAATATGATGATCACCAGAAAATTCGTTGGATTTGAGGGTCTCTCTTTCTCCTGCCTTAGATCTGAGCCTAATGTTCAAGATCTAAACTAAAAAAAAACTTGAGCCAAAAACCCTAGATCTGGATTCAAGACGAAGCAACCTAGATCTAGATTTGTAAAGTTCCAAACTTGGAAAACTTATTTCTATCAAAATCTCAGATCTATAAGATACTTATCAAAATCGACCTGCACCCAACCAAGCTAAAACAGAGATAGCAGCAAACAGATGCCCTGTTATCAAAATCGACATGCTTGATAACCTCAAATTCTCCACCAACCTTGCTTAAACTAATTTTTCTTAAATCTAGCTATAGGTATATATATACAAATGGATGCTAACCCCAAAAAAAAGGCTCAAGTATCTTGAAACTTTCTGACTTTTATCAACTCACTTCATCCTGTTATAGAATTCTAGACTGACCTCTATCTTTCCTTTGAAAAGAGACATCTTGTCTTTCCTTTGCTATTAGATCAAAGTTAAAATCACTATAAGAGTTTCTTAGATGTTACTTTATAATATAAATGATGGGGATCTTGTTTAGAGAACTACAAGTGCAATTTGTATCCCATAAATAATAGTTTAATATTAAATGATTTCTCTTATTTTTCCTCAGTTGTTGTTACTGCCTTTATTCTTTGTTTATCTTTATTTGACACTTTTCTTATAGATATTTTGGAAAACCTTATGTAGAAGTCTTTTTAGTTTAGAATATTTCTTTTGATATGCCGAAGGTTTCATTTTTACTCTTAATTTAAATAAATTTTTTATGTAAAAATTTTAATATCTCTTATATTTATGTTTTGTTTTAGCCATTTTTTTTCTTACATTGGAATAACTACCATTTTTATGGGTTAGAGAGAGATGCTTTGTCCTTTTTCTAACCTTTAGCTTCACTTAACCCATCGCTTACGCTCCTGCTCCTCCTCCCTTTTCCTTCTCTTTTATCACTCCACTCCCTCCATGCAGCTCTACTCTCTACCATTCTTTCCTGTGAACTTTTTCCTCCCACCTTCCTTTACACCTTTACTTGCCCTACTCTCCAACATCCGAACAGATCTAATAGCAGGGCATTTTTGTCCGTCCCTCGCCTTCCCATTTTCTCGCCTCCCTCCCTTTTCTCCTTTTAGAATCTGTATTCATCACTTTCAACAATGCATTCTTTACCGAACCCTTCTCTCACTTCAAAACAAGGACTCGATAAGGAGGCTTTTCCTCCTTTACCCCTATCCTTTTCCCCGTCTTCATCCTATGGAGCAACTTTTCCTCCTGTCCCCCCTTCCACTTCCTCATCTTCATCCCATGGAGCTGCTGTAAAACCTCTATCTCAAACCCCTTCACGAGCTCCCCTTACCCCATACTACAATCACTTCCCTTAACCCCTCACCAACTACCAACCCCCAGACTGAGAGGAGAACCAAGAAGCAAGTGGTGGGTAGTGGGTTTGTAGATCTTGCCTTGCACTTTTACCCCCCTAAAACGAAAGATGGTCACTCTATTGTCTTTCTAGACATAGAAACGCTAAAAGAGGGGGTAAAATCTTGGGAAAACTCCCTCATAGGGTTTTTTTTTTTTGGAATAAGTGTTTGGCTTTTCCTGTTATCCTAAGATAGGTGAAATCAGTCTGGAAGAATAAAGATTTCAAGGAGGCTATTATTATAGAAGACAAATACATTCTATTTATGTTCTTCTCTAAAGATCAAGCTCTACAAGTAGTAGAAGAAGGGCCATGACATGTTGCAAATTACTCACTATTCTTACAGCCATGGTAGCCAGGTTTTTAGATGGATTGTAAGGAAAGGTGGCCAGTCCCTATGTGGGTAAACCTCTTTAATGTCCTTCTTAAATATTGGACAACTAAAGGACTGAGTATAATTGCTAGTTTTCTAGGTAAACCTCTTTGTTTGGATGAAAATACAGCAAATCGAAGGAGGTTAGAGTATGCCAGAATATGCATTAATATGAACATGTCCAACTTACTGGATAGATCTATAACTATTACGCGATTGGGGCTTAATGGTTCATTTTAAGAGGATAATGTGCTAGTTTAATACCAATGGAGGTTGTCCCTTTCTGCTTAAGGTAAAAAATAGATACCTATGGGTAAGATTTTCCTTCGAGGTGACTATGAGGAATTGATGGGAGTTGGGTCAGAAATTCTGAAGTAAGTCCGAATGAGGAAACCAATTATATGCCTACATCTGAAGTTGATCAAGGAAAGAATGAACTAGAAGGAGATGGGGAAAGAGCAGAGCTAATAGATGCTGCAGGGAGAGAAGGGAGTATAAGTGATTTAGGGGAAGGATATATTGTTACAGTTACTATTGATGGTAATGGTAAAGAGGTTAATGTTGTAACATCCCCTCAACAATAGGAAGGGTAATTTGGTAATTTGGCACGGGTTAGGAGTGTTTAATATGGCATTGAAATATTCATGCATTCATA
>JANZXR010000004.1:6749349-6762775 GCA_027575705.1 Erythroxylum echinodendron
CTCTTTAAGCTTTACAGAAATTTCAACTTAGCTTTCAATTCTCTTCTTTTCACTCACAGCCGAAACCTCTCTTTTTCCTTTTGTTTTCTTGCCTCATTCACGTTGCCATTCTGCCAATAAGACAAATCCACCATACCTCTCCCAAAAGTCCACTTTACCCTTAGTTCTTAAGCTATATTCTAAAAATGCCCTCAATTTCTTCTCATGCATTATCTCCGTAAGCTATCATGCTTAAGTTAATGGAAAAAATTTTAGGGGGCCGACATGATGTCCTTATTTAGTAGGGACAACACAAGGCGTTACTTGGCAAGGAAAAGAAGCCAGAAGCCAGAAACCATGACGGAAGAGGAATGGGATGAGCTAGATGAGAAAATGGTGTCGACGATCCACTTGTGCCTAGCAGATGAAGTTATCTTCAACATGAAGGAAAAAAATACCACTATCAGTTTACGAAAGAAGATGGAAAGCTAGTACTAGATAAAGTTACTCCTGAACCGGATCCTATTGAAGTGACGATTATACTCCTTGAAGATGAAGGAAGGCACCAAGGTGTCAGAGCACCCCACTGTATTCAACAACATCATAAGTCAACTTGAAAGTGTTGGTGAGAAGATAGGGCATGAAGACAAAGCGGTAACATTATAATGTACCGTACCTAATAGTTATGATAATGTGGTAACGACTCTGAGTTACAGCATAGCCGAGATACTTTAAATTGATAAATTTAGGAATGCATTGTTCTATGGAGAACTCAGAGAGTGCCTTTGTTACCGAGAATAGGGGCAGAAGTCATAACAGAGGATGGAAGGGACTAGACAAATCAAAAGGGAGATATAAGTCTCGGAGCAAGGTAAAATGCTACCATTGTATTATGCTTGGTCATATGAAACAAATTGCAGGTTGCTTAAATAAGAACAAAGTAATGATAAGAAGGCAAATGGTCGAAATACTGTAGCCACTGCATCAACATTCAATGTAGACGGTGAAACATTACTCTGTGCAAGCGGAGATTGTGATCATATCAGAGATCCAATCGTTGAGTGGATAGTCGACTTGGCCGCATCATATCATTGCATTCCCAGACGTGAGCTCTTAACAACGTATAAGGCTGGAGACCTTGGCAGTGTGAAGATGGCAAATGAAAGCACTACAAAGATTGTGGGAATTGGAGATATCATCGTATGGACCAATGCAGGGTGTATAGTGACTTTGAAGGATGTGCACCATATACCAGAGTTACGACTCAACTTGTTGTCTTCAATGGTACTCGATATAGAAAGGTAGAATCAGCAACTCGAAGGGACGGTATGGAAGCTGATCAGAGGATCGTTGCTAGCTGTGAGAGGTAGCTTATGTTTCACACTGTACAAGACAACCATGAAGGTGTGCAAGTCCGAGGTGAATGTGGTTAAAGATGGTGCATCCCCAAACTTGTGTCATAAAAGGCTGACTCATATGAGTGAGAAAGGGTTGCAAATTTTGGTAAGGAAGTCCCTCATTCCCTTAGACAAAGGTTCGTCACTCAACTCTTGTGATAATTATTTGTTGGGAAAGTAACATAGAGTTTCTTTTCTTGCACAATCTAAACGAAAAGAAAATAAATTGGATTTAATTCATTATAACATTTGTGGTCCCATAGAGGTGGAGTCTTTAGGTGGCAATAAATATCTTGTCACATTTATTGATGATGCATCACAAAAAATTTAGGTTTATTATTGCGGTCCAAGGACAAGGTGTTTCGGTATTTTCAAAAGTTTCATGTTATGGTGGAAATACATAAGAGGCAACGTATGAAGTGTCTGAGAATTGACAATGATGAGGAATACACCTCAAGAGAATTCAAGGAATACTGCGCACAACAAAGGATTCGGCATGAAAGGATCAAGCCAGGTACTCCACAACATAATCGTGTAGCTAAGAGGATGAACCAGACCATACTGGAGAAAGTCAGGTGTATGCTTAGAATGGAAAAGCTGCCTAACCCATTATGGGGTGAGGTAGTCAATATAGCCTACTACCTGATAAATCGATCTCTATCTATTCCTTTGGAGTATGACATCCTGAGAGGGTGTGGACGAGTGAGAAAGTGTCGTACTTTTATTTGAAAATATTTGGTTGGAAAGCTTTTATACATGTGCCAAAGGAACAGAGATCTAAGCTAGACGACAAAGCAAAGGTGTGCTTTTTTATCGGGTATGGAGGCGAGGAGCATGGATACGGATTATGGGATCCTAAGAAGAAGAAGGTTGTTAGAAGTAGAGATGCAGTTTTCCACAAGCAAGAGTTCATGGAAGAAGAAAAATAGACACGAGCTCCAGATAAAGTTCCTGATGTGATATTGATTCCTACTCCAGAAGATGATGCCACTGGAGTCGACCCTCATACAGCAGAACTACAGGATGATGAGGAGTCAACTACAAACGTGGATGGTGCAGTTAAGCAAGACCAATGGGGCACCGAGTAGGGGGAGCATCCGATACCTGAGATAAGAATATCTCAGAGGAAACACCAACCATCCACAAGGTATCCCAGTTTTGAGTTTATTTTAATTACTGATAAGGTGAAGCCGAAAGATTTTCATGATGTGCAGGAGTGCTAAGAAAAGGAGTGTTAGAGTCAGGCGATGCAAGAGGAGATGAGTTCCTTGCAAAAGAACAACATTTATGAATTGGTGGAGCTACTTAAAGGTTGGAAGGCCCTGTAGAACAAGTGCGTGTTCAAGCTAAAGAAAGATAATGATAAGCTAGTGAACTACAGGGCTCGATTGGTGGTCAAAGGCTTTACACAAAGACAAGGCGTTGACTTTGATGATATTTTCTCTCCGGTAATGAAGATGAGCTCAATCAGAGTTGTACTTAGTTTGAATGCTAGCTTGAACTTAAAGCTTGAACAATTAGACGTGAAGACTGCATTCCTACGTGGTGATTGGCAGGAGGAGATCTACATGAAGCATCTAGAAGGATTTGAAGTGAAAGGGAAGGAACACATGGTTTACAGGTTAAAGAAGAGCTTATATGGTCTAAAACAAGTACTAAGGCAGTGACATAAGAAGTTCGATTCGTTTATGACCATGAAGAGTTATAAACGAACCAAGGCGGACCTATATCTTTATGTCAAGCAATTCCCTGATGGTAACTTCATTATCCTACTACTATATATTGATGATATGTTAATTGTTAGAAAAAATAAGCTAATGATTCATAGACTGAAAGAAGAGTTATCAAAGTCCTTTGATATGAAGGACTTGGGTCCTGTGAAACAAATTCTAGGCATGGAGTTTTTTCGTGATAGGGAAGCAAGAAAGTTATGGTTTTCATAAGAAAAGTATGTTGAATGGATACTTGAGAGGTTCAACATGAATCACGCGAAGTCGGTGGGAACTCATCTTTCTAACTACTTTAAGTTGAGTAGACAATCTTGTCCAATCACAAAAGAAGAAAAGGAGGCCATGGAAAATATCCCTTATTCCTCTGTAGTTGGTTCACTTATGGATGCCATGGTATGCACTCGACCAGATATTGCTCATGCAGTTGGTGTTGTGAGCAGGTATCTTTCGAATCTTGGCAAGATTCATTGGAAAACGGTGAAGCGGATCTTTAGATACTTGAAAGGCACTTCAAAGTTGTGCTTTTGTTTGAGCATGCAAAGCCAGTTTTTGAAGGGTTTGTTGATACAGATATGGCAGGAGACCTTAACAGTAAGAAATCTACTTCGTGATATTTATTCACTTTTACAGGGGGGTTGTCTCGTGACAATCTAAGTTACATAAGTGTGTTGCCTTATCCACCACTGAAGCAGAGTAAATTGCAATAAATGAAGTAGGGAAGGAAATGTTGTGGTTGAATAGATTTCTTCTAGAGTTGGGCTTGAAGCAAGACGAGTACATGGTATATTGTGATAGTCGAAGTATAATAGACTTGAGTAAGAACTCAATGTACCATGCAAGGATAAAACACATTGACGTGAGATATCACTGGTTGAGATAGGTGATAAAGGATCAACAAATACAACTAAGAAAGATTCATATGAGTAAGAACACCATAGATATGCTTACGAAGGTCATTCTCAGAGAAAAGCTAGAACTTTACGAGAAGCAGGTTGGGATGGACTCTAAGTAAGGAGTCAGGTGGAGAATCTCCTCCTCGTGGGGCCAGAGGGGGAGATTTATTGGTGGCTAAGAGCATTTCATGCTCTGGCCCCACAAGGAACAAATTTCTTCTCATTTAATGCACCGAACAAATCCTCTCCTCATATGCACCACATAAAATTCTTCTCCATCCTTATTTAATGCATCGCATGTCTCCCTCCCCATTTAATGCACCACATGGATATTTGTCAGGGAGTGAGAGCTTGATCTCTATAAATAAAGCTCTTTCCATTCGGCAATTGTGATATAGTATTAATCATAGAGAATTAATATACCGGTCTCCAGTTAGAGAGTGGTAGTTCCTGAAAATAAGTTTGTGTCTAATTACTATTGGTGTCTATGTAACAGGTTGATTATATATTAGATTTCTTGTCGATCGGTACCTGTGGTTTTTTACCCTCTACATTCTGAGAGTTTTCAACGTAAAATTTGGGTGTTTTCCTATCCTTCATTTTTATTTATGTCTCATTTATATTTTCAGATTATATTAGAGTTATTATGAGCCAAGTCTATAACTCGATAATTGGTGAGTTTTAATCCCTAGCCCCTAACATTTAATTCCCAATCAATTTTCTCTCTGAGAAGAAGAAAATGCTGGTTGCATGTATAAAAGATATTTAGAAAGGCAAACACATTTTATTCATGTTGAGAACAAGATACAAAAATAGAGTTAACAAAAGTTTACAAAATTGTAGGATAAGTCTAAATAATATCTATCTAAATAGTAGGATAAGTTTGGATAACGTCTTGTAGGATAAGTATCAATTTAGATACATGTATGGATTCTACTTATCCTTATCACCCTCCCGCAAGTTGAATTGGTCTCGTCAAGATAGTCAATATGGTCTTTAAATGATGAAAACGATGCTTCGATAACAGTTTGCGTTAAAACATCAGTAGTTGCAATATAACACACTTGAAGTTCTTTGTTATCAACTTTATCCTGCACATAATGAAATTCAATTTCCAAATGTTTACACTGTGTATGGAAAATAGGTGTAGTAGTAAAATAAGTAGCAATTAAATTAGCACACCATGAAATAAGACATGATGTTGAAGGAATACCAATTTCTTGCATAATTGATTGTAACTCTATTACAGTGATAGCAATAGCATGATAAGCAACTTCGGTTGATGATCCCCACAATATTAAATTGTTACCAATGTAAATAGCAAATCCTATATTACTCTTACAATCATCAATGCTGCCTCCCCAATCGGAGTCATTATAAGCAAATATATGAAAAGAACTTGAATGTCTCAACAAAATGCCATGATCAATAGTGCTAAGAAGATATCTAATTATTCATTTAATTGCTATCCAATATTGATGAGTAGGTGAATGCATGAATTAAAAAACCTTATTGATTGCATAACAAATATCAGGATGAGTTAAACAGAGGTATTACAAGCCTCCAACAATACTTTGATAAAGAGTAGTGTCCAAAGAAGAAGTCCCATCATAAATACTCAATTTTACTTTGTCACAAGTTAGTGTAGCAACACTATTTGCATCCTCCACATGAGTTTTGTTCAACAAATATATTATGTATTTAGACTGAGTGAGTAACAAACCATCTGAAGTCCAATGTGCCTCCATACCTAAAAAGTAAGAAAGATGTCCTAAATCTTTTAGCACAAAGGATTGTTGGAGAGATCGAATTATGTTAGTGACCACATGACTATCGTTTCACATGGTAATAATAACATCAACATATGACAATAAAAAAACTTGAACTGAAACATAGTTAGATATGTAGGACGAACATATCCTTACAGTTATTACATGAAGACATTTTTATCAAGTGAATCATGCAAAAAGACATTAGAAACATCCAGTTGTTATGTCTCCCAATTACTAGATAAGGCCAATGATAACAAAAGATAGATAATGGCAGGTTTAATAATTGGACAAACAGTGTTCGTGCAATTTACACCTAGTCATTGGTTGAATCTCTTTGCCTCTAAACACACTTTGTATCATCATTCGTACCATCTGGATTTCACTTGATACAACATACCTATTTACATCCAATTATATTCTCAACTTAAGAAGGAGGCACTAAAACCCAAGCATTGTTGTAGATCATCGTGTTATACTCTTTTGTCATTGCTTGTCTGAACTTTTCATATTTACTAGCTTGTTTATAAGTTGACGGTTCAATTTCAAAGGAGGTAAAAAAAATGATGAGGCTAAAGAGTACCAATTCTTGATCTAGTAACCATACGATGTCAATGAGGTTGTGTAATAGTATCATAATTGTAAGGAGTTAAGTCAATAATTAAAGGTAATTCAGATGATGTTGTAGAGGAGTTATCTTGTGATTTATATGGCACAGGTAAGGAATTATCAATGATGGGTGTTGTGGTTTGACTATATAACATGGATGGATGGTTTATAGGGTGGTGTGGGTGTTTTGGCTGAGGAAATAAAAGGGACATTAATAGTGGGTGGCATGGGGTTGAGATGACATTGATATATGGTGTGTGGGTGGGGTAGATGATGTTGTCCTTATAGTAAAAGGTGTGGAATTGCTTAAGATAGTTGCATTAGGCAAGGACTGAGGTAACAGTGGTGAGGTAGAAGTGTAAGTGAATCGTGATGGTAAAAAAGTGACTATTGAGGAATCCCGAACACTGGAACTCATCATGGAAGATTTGGAAAAAGGAAACTCCTGTTTATCGAAAAAACATAATGTGAGATAACAAACATTTTAGATTCAAGATTAAGATAATAGAAACTTTTATGAAGTTTTCTATATCCCATAAAAAAACACCGTTTGGAACAAGATGCTAATTTTTATGGAGCATAAGGTCGTAACCAAGGATAACATAAGCATCCAAAAACATCCAGATATTGTAATTAGGACTTTATTGAAAAAGAATTTGATACGGATTAGAATGAAAAAGAATAGGTTTAGGTAATTGATTTATTATGTAAACTACACTGTAAAAAGCATAAGTCTAGGAATCTGTGGGAACTGAGTAATGTTGAAGTAAAACCAAACTAGTCTTTATAATATATTGGTGTTTTCTTTCCTCACATCCATTTTATTACGCAGGTTTAAGACACGAGCTACAATAAGTTATTTCATTTTCAAGTAAATATGATTGCAAGGATTAATATTCCCTTCCCTAATCAGCTTGAAAGCTTTTCATTTATCGATCAAAATTTTTTTCAACAATATGAATAAACTTGATAAAAATGCTAAGCACTTCAAATTTATACTTAATAAAATAAATCCAACAATATTTAGAATAATGATCATAAAACAATACATAATATTGGTTACCATCCACAGAAGGAACAAGAGATCGACCCTAAAGATCATAACAAATTAAATTAAGTGGACCATTAGCCTTAACGTGGGAGACTGAAAAAGTTAATGTATGGCTCTCACTGACACAAAGACTCGATTTATTAGGAGAAATAAAATGAATTTTATTTTGCTAAAGAGCTTGCCAAGCTGCTTGATAATTTGCATGTCCCAAACATGAATGCCACTTTTCTAAAGTGCAAGTCATTGCAGTGATTGAAATACAAGGCTATCGAATGGGTTCTAAGAGTACACAGTATAAAATATTATCATTCTGGCCTAAATAAAGGAGCTCCTTCGTGTAGATATTCTTAATTATGAAACAACCAAGAAAGATTTTAATAGAAACTTTATTGGTGTTAGTAAAATCATAAACAGATAATAAATTCTTATAAGAAGACGGAACGTATAAGACATTATGAAGCTAAAAAGAATTATTCAAAGACTGACAAATAGATGAACCAACATGAGAGATAGGAAGGAATTTACCATTGTCAATGTTGAATACTTTAGGACTATGATACTCATTATGAATGGTAAAATTTTTTGAATTAGGAGTAAGATTGTGAGTTACTTTAGTGTCTAGGATCCAAGATTGTGGTTGCGTAGTTGATGTTGCCAGATTAGAACCCAATTTGACTTGGTTTAAGTCTTGTTGTCATTGATTGGTAGCTCTAAGATTTGATTAGGGACATTGCCTAGAAATTTGATCAAACCTTACAGTTATGACACTGAATATTATCCACCAAATTACCAATTATGTAAGAATTGTGAGGAAGACCATGTGGAGATAAAAAATTTCCACAAAAAAATTACCAACATTGGAACGTCCTCTACCATGCGTCATCATTTGATTTTTTCCTCCACCACGAGATGAATGTCCTTTGACAGTTAAATTCACATAGTGAGCTATAGGCTGTATAAGTGCCTTCATTTCTATGTCAACAACAAGATTCTCCTCTTCACTAAGCAATAAACCATATAAATCATTGAAAGAAACAACATCTAAATGATTTTCAAGAGACCAAACAAATTAGACCCAAGCCATTAATAAGAACCTAAACCAAATCATCCTCTAGACTGGACTGTTACATGTTGCCAACTGAGCAAACGTTCTTTTTTCTCGTTGAGTATACTAAGAAATAGATTCACCATGTTCCTTTTTTAGCTTTAAATTTTTGCTTTAATGGTTCGTATATGTGCTTAAATTCCAAAGCATAAGTATTGGCTAATTTGTGTCACGCCGCATATAAGCTGGAAACAACAATAACTTGATGAATAAAGCTCTCACTAATATAACCAATGATCCAACTAAGAACTAATTGATCCTATTAATATCAGTTAAGATAAGCTCGATTTGATTCATCATTAATTTGTTAAGGCGGTGCCATATCGGTGCCATCAATATATTTTGCTAAATTATAGCTATGTAAAAGAGGTAGAAGTTGTACCTTCCAAATGAGATAATTGGTAGAATTTAATTTGATAGACAACTAATGTGTGATGTTTGAAAAAGCTGAAGTATGAGAAGTAGTCGATAAAGAAAAAGAAGAAGAGGCCACAAAAGTTCTTGATAGACATTATAGCTTCTTAGGTTGTTAGTCCACAAAAAGCTCTTATACCATACTAAGATATTTAGGAAGGCAATTACAATTCATTAACGTTGACCATATATAGTGTTTACAAACTGTAGAATAAGTCTAGATAATGTCTATCTAAACTGTAGGATAAGTCTGAATAATGTCTATCTTGTCAGATAAGTATCAATTTAGATACACAATATGTAACAAACTAAATCATGATGGTTATAATAGATATGGCTTTAGTTATCCTTATCAACATGCATTTATATGGCTACCATTTTGGCCTGTTGCGCAATGAATGGTAAATAGGCTTGGGAAGTCGCGCAAGGTGTTCCATATATTCCAAGTAGTTAGTTTGTCGACCCATTTGTGTAACCTGTCCTTTAAAAAGGTAACGATTCGTGCTATTGTAATTTTTATTACAGGTTTAATGAAAAACAAATTCAACTAGAAAATTTCCACTTTTTTATTGAGGTTCCAAAAAGCATAGTGACATTTATAAAAGAAAATTTAACAATTGAAATTAGAGAAAATCTTACTTCAAATGTTGCTATGGGCCAACTTGTCCAAATTATGATACGTAATTAAATTAATATAAATCTTGTTATATGAACTATAAAAACTTTATTTTAATTCATCATCAAATCTTATTGTATATTTTGGAATTGTTCTATCAAAATATATGTAGCAGGAACCTCCAACAATTTATTAGTGCAACAAGTTATTTGATAGGGACTTTCAACCATTTATTTGTGCAAACCTAACAATTTAGGAGCTATTTGATTTTCTTCTGTTTTTTTTTGTAATTTTTAGTTTTTGTTTCTATTTTTTAAAATTAAAAAACATGTTTAGTTGTAATATCAATATAGTTATATTTTATTACTGATAATAATTATGTATTAGATAAAACTTAAAGATAATTATTTTTATTTATTAATTAATTTTAATCTCTTTGATAAATTATTAGTAAATGATTATTATACTTTATTAAGATAAATGATCTAATAATTAATTTTTCATTTATAAATTAATATTGATTTGCATTAAAACCAACTTTATTAAAATTTATATCCTTGAAGATATTTTAAAATTAAATTTTATTTATTAAAATTATTTTATTTTATTTTTAAAGTTAATATTTAATTTAATTATAAAATAAATTATTCATAATATTAAATAATTAAATATATAATATTAAATTAAATCATTAATTATTATAATGTATATTTAGTTGATAGTAAATTAGATTATAAAATTAAAAAATAAAAAACACTTTTCATGGTTATTATAAAATACAAAAACTAGAAGAAACTAAAAAAATAAAAATCAAACACTCAAATGAACAGTTTTTTTTTACTGAATTTAAAAATATAAAAATAAAAAAATAAAAATACAAACAAATAGGCATTCAGAAGATTCAATTGTATTCGTATCACCTTTGGTCTACATCAACTTTAACCATGAAAATATGCACATTCTTACCACAAGTTTTTAACTGGTAGACTTGTTGACATATTTTAAAATTAAAAAAAAATTCGTCCGCTTGTGATGAGTTTTTTCAACTTATAATTGTAGATTTTCTTTTTCTTGAGTTTAATTAAGGACCAGGGCTATATAGTTTGGTTGCAAATTAAGGTCTGTTGACCCTTGAAGTACAATTTTTAATTTTGGTTTTTATTCTAAAATTTAGTAAAAATAATTTTTATTTTTAATTTTAATTTTATTTCTTGCTATTTTCATAACTTTTAAAAATTAAAAAAGCTGGTTTTTGTTTTCTATATTATTTTATTTGTCACAATCCAATTTATTATTAATTAAATAGATATATTATTTAATATAAATTAGAAAATAATAGCCTAATTTAATTATTTAATCATTTTAATTTTAGTGATAATTTTAAATTTTAAATTTTGTTTTAAAAATAAAAATATTTTAGAATGTTGATAATTATTTAATAAATATATTTTAAATTTAAAACATCTTTAAAATATGTAAATTTTGAATAAAATTAGTTTTAAAAATTAAAAAATATATTAGCAAGTAAATAATAATCTATAATAAAATTTTATTTATTTACTTATTTATTTAATAAAATATAATAAAATTTTTATTATATTTTTAATAATGTTGCATAAAAGGTAAAATAAAATAATTTACTTAATTAGTTTATAAAATCAATTTTCTCTAAGTTTTTATCTAATATGTTATTATGGTACCTATAGTGACATTAACAACCAAATAATTTTTTTTTAATTTTTGTTTGTAGAAAGATAATCAAGACAAGAAATAAACACTAAAACATACAACAAGAAAGTAGAAGTGGAACTAATACATAAATTTTAAACTTATTGAATAAAAATGCTTATGATTTATTACTTAGTTATTGACTAATAGAACTATTTCCCAAAAAAAAAGTGTATCCAAGCAATGATAATGAGTTTAAATTAAAACATATAATGTTGAGAGAAAAAACATGCTATAAACTTTCTCTACATTTATAAGTCAAAGTAGATAGATAATAATTATTTAAAACTTATAAATGATAGGATAATATGAGATCGTTTAAATAATTTATTGATTTATCATAACTATATATTTTTATTTATATTAAAATTTATAAAAGTATTCAATATATATTGAACTGAAGGCGGTTTCAATTGACGTTTTGAAGATAAAAAAACATAATTGTTACTAATGAGTTTATTATTTTAATAAGAAGTAATATAAAACAAAATGAAGTCATAAACTCAAGCAAATAGCTTATAAAGTTGATAAAAAGAAATTAAAGTTTGCAACCATCGAGATGAAGATCAAACAAGAAGAAAAGATGATCAAGGCTTATTAAGGTCATCCTTTAGTTTTTAATGTTAATAGTAATCTTATTTAATCACTTTGATATTATATAAGACTCATCATACATAAACATTTCATTTATATTCATCGCATAAGTCTTTCTATTCATCAAGAGGCATTGAAGCTTTTGGTTTTAATAAAAAAGCCTCTTGATAGTTTAAAAAAACTTTAAGGATATTTTGGAAAGTGTTTAAATCATAATTACATTAATCAAATTGAGTTTGAGTATTTGAGCCTTTTAAAATTATATTTTTGGGGTGATTGGTTGAGCAATATAGACTAAAATTATTAAAATTGATATATCATGAGTTTGTTGTAACATTAGTTAATGTATTGGCCAAATAATATCTTAATAACTAGTAAATCTGGTGTTTTTAATATACGCTAGTCGACTAATATACTATACTGGTTGACCAGTACACTGCAAGTAGTCATTTTAACGTTATTTCTTAGCTCCAATAGTTATAAAGGATCTTAAAGTACTATAAATAGATGTTTTCTTATTAGTTTTAGCATGAAGAAGCACTTGGATGTATTTTACATTCATTTCTAAGTATTTTTCAATTACTTAAGCATCACTGATTTGTATTTGCATGAGTGATCCTCTTTAAAATTATTAAGTAAAAAAGTTAGGTATTTTGAATTGTAATATTTGGTTAGGGCATTATATTATTTTTCACCATGGAAGAAGATTGTAAAAGGTTTCTTCGACAAAGATTATTCATCTTAAAGAAGAATTATAGTGGAATTACAATAAGAGTCTTGAGACTAGACTAGGCAAGGGTTGTTTGTCAAACCACTACAAATCATTTTGCATTTTCTCTTTCCTATACTTTTTAAATTATTATTTTCTCTTTTCTTTGATGGCGATGATTACATTTGTTAGAAAACTAGAATGAGATTCCTCTTAATGGTTGAAAGTGTAGACTTATGGAAAATAGTTTCAAATGGTCCCTTTATTCTTAAAAAAATTGTAAATAATAAAAAGTACTAAAGGAAGAATGTGAAGCTCAAGATAAGAAATTAGTTTCCTTAAATAGTAGGGCTATACGTATCCCTTTATGTGCATTGGTAAGAAATGAATCTAACAGGGTCTCTATGTGTGAAACAACTCATGAAATTTGGAATATTTTTATAGTTACACATGAGGGAACCAATCAAGTAAAGGAGAGAAAAGTAAGTATAATAACTGTAATGATCAAATTTTTTGTAAATTACTCATAATGGACCAATAAAGAGAAAATCCTATTAAAGTATAAGTTGAGCTTAAGAAAGCTTAAGTTTATTTCTCTTAAACTCTTTTCCCTATAGGTTATTATTGTAACACCCCACTCCCGCCGAACCCGAACCCGATATCGATCGTGATACCCGAATCCGTGCCCCGCAAGGGTGGCGTGTCACATCACTACACTAAACAAAAATCGGTATAATTTTTTTTTTGAAAACTCTTTATCACTTATCAATCATGAGGGGCCATTTGTCCTTTTTAAAACTTTTGTCCATTAAACAGAAGACAACACATAAGG
>JANZXR010000004.1:6774072-6796797 GCA_027575705.1 Erythroxylum echinodendron
TCCAATTTGAGTATGTATTCCGCACGATATGTTAAAAAAAATTTATACCGACTTTTGAATGATTGAGTGCATTAGCACGCCATCCTCGCGGGGCACGGGCTCGGATATAATCAAAGATGTCGGGTTCGGGTCTTGCAGGAGTGGGGTGCTACATCAGGTGATATCTCCTAAGTATATGCTTGGACCTCTGATGAGACCTTGGTTCTTTGGCTTGAGCAATAGCCCCATTTTCGTCACAGTACAACAATATTAGGTCTACTACGCTAGGAACCACTCCAAGTTCCATGACGAACTTCTCAATCCAAACAACTTCTTTTGTCGCTTCCACAGCTGTAATGTACTCTAGTCGTCTCTTGTTTAGAACTCTTCCAAATGACTACTCCACCATTCAGTGTGAAAACATAACTTGATTGGGATTTAGAGTCATCATGGTCACATTGAAAACTAACATCTATATGCCTGCTCACTACAAGATCTCCATTTTCATATATTAAGAATACATCCTTAGTACTTCTCAAGTACTTTAGGATATTCTTGATAGCCACCCAGTGACCCTTACTAAGATCCGATTGATATCTGCTCGTAACATTTAGAGCATACGATATATTGGGTCTTGTACATAACATAGTATACATGATTGATCCTAATGTCGAAACATGCGGGATCATACTTATACAAGTCCTCTCATCTTATATCTTGGGAAACATAGATTTTGAGAGTTTTATCCCATGAGTCATGGAAAGAAACCCTCTTTTAGACTGCTCCATACTAAACCTATTTAGCACTTTGTCTATGTATATTGACGGTGAAAGACCTAGCAACTTCCTTGATCTATCTCTATAGATCTTTATTCCCAATATATAAGTTGCTTCTCTAAGGTTTTTCATAGAAAAATTCAGGGAAAACCAAACTTTGATCCATAAATGGATTTCTAAAGCTTACACACCTTTCTGTCATCTTTAGATACAAAGCCCTAAGTTTATATCATATATAAATCCTCAACTAGGTTTCCATTTAGGAAAGCCATCTTCACATCGATCTACCATATTTCATAATCATAATGAGTGGCAATGGCTAGGAGTATTCTAATGTACTTAAGCATAGCTATAGGCAAAATGTCTCTTCATAGTTAACTCCATGTCTTTTACGATAACCTTTAGCAACTAGCCTTGCTTTATAGGTAATCACATTACCTTCCATGTTGATTTTCTTCTTAAAAATCCACTTACACCCTATGGGTTTTAACCCTTTGGGTGGATCAACCAAAGTCCATACTTGGTTTTCATACATGGAATCCATTTCAGACTTTATGGCTTAAAACCATTTTTCAGATTCTAAACTCTTCAGAGCCTCTTCATAGGTTGTAGGCTCATCATCCTCTATGAACAATACGTCATTTTGTTCACTTACGAGAAATCCATATCTCTTTGGAATATTGCATATCCTACTTGACCTAGAAACATTTTGTGAGTCAGAAGGTTCAACGGTTGTCTCATCTCTGCGGATAACAATTTTGAGTTCAGGCAATTGATTTGCATCTTTTTAAGTCTCATGAACTTCATCAAGTTCAATTTTGCTCCTACTTTCTTCTCTTATAAGAAACTCTTTCTCCAAAAAGCCAACGAGATTTGAGACAAAAACATTTTTCTCTAAAGCATTATAGAACTGATATCCAATTGTTTCCTTAGGATATCCTATAAACAGACATTTATTAGATTTCGCTTCAAGCTGGTCTTATTGAATCCGCTTCACATAAGCCGGACAACACCAAACTTTAATATGAGAAAGATAGGGCCTTTTGTTAGTCCATATCTCATATGGAGTAACTTCAACTGCCTTTGAAGGGACTCTGTTTGTCACATAAATAGTAGTCTCGAGTGTATAACCCCAAAAGGATTTTGGTAGATCTACTAAGTCCATCTTCGACCTTACCATGTCTAGCAAGGTTCGGCTTCTCCTTTCAGCTGCACCATTCTGTTGTGAAATGTAAGGTAGAGTCTACTGGGATACTATCCCATTTTCTCAGAGATAAGTTAGAAATTCCTTGTTTAAGTATTTACCACCTCGATCTGATCGAAATGTCTTAATACTTCTACCGAGTTATTTCTCCACTTCATTTCTAAATTGTTCGAACATTTCAAATTCTCCAGACTTGTATCTCATTAGATACACATACCCATATCGTGAATAATCATCGATAAAAGTAACGAAATACACAAAACCACCTCTAGCATGAATAGACATTAGACCACATACTTCATAATGTATTAGGTTTAATAACCCATTCATTCATTCACAATTTCCTTTAAAAGGTAATTTAGTCATCTTGCCTAATAAGCAAGATTCATATGTCTCATATGATTCATAATCAAATGACACTAGGCTACCACTCTTGTGTAGCTTAATCATGCATTTCTCACTTATATGGCCAAGTCGACAATGTCATAAGTAAGACGATTTTAAGTTATCTCATTTTTGTCTTTTATTGTCATTGATATTTAAAATTGGATTGGACATATCTAATATGTAAATTATATTACACAATGTAGCTATACTATACAACATTTCATTCAACTTAATTGACCAACCATTGCTTGAAAAAGTTAAATGAAATCTTGAAAAAGTTAAATGAAATCCCGCTTTATTAAGACATGAAACAGATACAATGTTTTTAGTTACAACGGATACATAATAGCAATTTTCCAAAACTAACTCTAGCCTACTAGGAAGATACAAAACATATGCCCCTACAACTAATGCAACAACTTTTACTCCAATTCTGACACGCAGGTCCATCTCTCCCTTCTTGAGCGATCTACTATCCCTAAGACCTTGTATATTAACATATATATGTGAGACACATCCGATATCTAATACTTAAATGTTATGATCAGAAATAGTTTTAACCTCAATGACAAATATCATACTTGAAGTGGACGATGGGGCATCTAATGCCTTCTTCTGCTTCAGTGACTCCAGATAAGCTTTGCAGTTCCTCTTCCAATTTCCTTCCTTGTTGCAATGGAAGCATATCCCCTTTGGTGATGTCTCCTTTGCCTTCTTTCTGGCTACACCTCTCACTGACTTTTTGGATTTCTTCTTCTTCTTTTGGTTCTTCTTTAGAGAATCAGAAGCAAAGTCTAATAGCAGCACAGCTTTAGTATCTTTTTTGACAGTCTACTAAGCTATTTTGAGCAGATTAATCAGCTTAGGTATTACTGTGGACATTCTATGATAGTTAAGCACAAACTATGAATAACTATCAGTTAAACCATTCATAATCAAGTCTATACTTAATTCATGACCCATAATGAAGCCCAAACTGCCTAACCTCTCTATATATCCATTCATCTTAAGCATATACTACACTGGAGATGTTCCCTCAGCCATCTTAGAACAGAAAAGCAACCTCGAGGTCTTGAACCTTTCAGACTGAGCTTGCTCATCAAACAGTTCTCTCTGATGGTAGACTACGGTATAAGCATCCATAGCCTCATACTGCTTTTGCAGTTCTAGTGACATAGAGGCCAGTATTATATAACTAGCCAGCTCACTATCATCCAGTAGCTTCTTGTAAGCTATCTGATCTTCATCAGATGCATCGACAGTAGGGGGTTAGGAAGTGGTTCATCTAGGACATCCAAGTTTTCAGATTTGAGAACAATTCTTAAATTCTATAGTCAATCCAAGAAGTTTGGTCCCCTGAGTTTGTTGGAATCTAATAGGGAGCGTAAGTTCGCACTAGAAGACATCATAGTGATTCAATAACCTAGAAGAACGAGAGAAAGTGTTAAAATGTACATTAATGCATATCAATAAGGAATTTAATCATATGTATTATAGGTCCCATTATTCTAATTCAAATTCATAGCCTTCACTACGAATTCGAGAAAATAGTTTTCTTAATAGGTCACTATCCGATATCACCAAGAATAACCTTAGGTTTGCCCAATAAGCCACCTTAGGGCAATCGGTAGGTATCATTCAATACCAATTGCATTCAGTTATGCAACTATCAACTTGTGCCATCAACTGTTGAGTTAGCACACTCATTGTTTTATCAACTCTTGATTTATATACATCCCATGTATATAACCCAACTTGGCCTTTATCCATGTTAACCTTAGGTTTACCTAACAAATCAACGCTTCTAGTTAGGACCAACCCATTAATCTAGAAATCTAATTTCCATGATTTGAAACATATTCATGTAGAGCGGGCTTAGGTTTGCCTAACAACCTAACTCTAAAAGAACTCTGGTTCTTGTCATATCAATGGAAAGTGTAAGTCATAATATTTGGTTGAGGGATTTGTCCTTTAGTCTTATCAATACTTGGATGATCTTGATTATGTATATCACATATACATTTAGATTATAGACAACTCAATTTAAATTAGGCCTACGTCTATAATTGCCTTTAAAATGCATCTAATGCATGTATCACATAAAGGAGGTTAATTTAGGATGTGACTTGACTATGCATATAAAGTTTGTGATTCGGTTCAACTCTTAAACCTAATCGAGTACTAGTGTTAGTCTTGGCTAATCTGAACTATGAATGTGACTCGATTAGGAACCATAAAATTTAATTATAACACTTTAATCCTAGTTTATATTCCTTTATCTAGTCACACTAGAAATACTATGCTCTACTTGGATTAATTCTAAATTAATCCCTATGGTTTCCAAAATTCCTATACATCAATTAGTCATCTATAATATCCCTAGATCATCTCAAATTTATCTAAACAATTTCGGCACTAGCTAAAATTATCTTGACGGCCAAAATCGTCAAGATAAATAAGTTAACCTATTAGATACTAAAGAAAATGATTCGATGTTTGAAAATTTTTCAGAACCCTAATTTCAAGCATATGCATTAAGCATGTTATTTTCATCAAAATAATATATTTTTATCATATAAGAACCATATTTTGGTCTCATAACCGAAATACATACATTATAAGTCGTTAAGTAAGTCAACTCCATCAACTTTCAAAAAGTTGACTAATATTGACTTTGACTTTATTTATTAATTGAATCAATTTCAATTAATTCTGAAAAATTTCAGAGTCTTATACACATTCTAAATGTTTCTAATAAAAAATTACAGAACCTAATTCTTAGGAATTTTTATTAATAAATAGGAATAAGCCAACACATCACATGTGTATGACACTTGTCAAATTACTTCTAACACTAGTCAAACATTACATCATGCATGCATAAGATAACCACTTTAACAACAAGTTTCATGCATCTCATACACATGGCAACATCTCATATTGCATATGTATGCATAAAATTTATAAAAACAATTTTTATAAAAATTAATATATAATTTACATGCATGTATGTTCATCATATTTCTAGAATTTCCAGAACTTCATGCATGCATAAGGCTGAAACTAAATTCGCAATAAAATAGAAAATGACATGAAATTGCATTTTATTTTTAAAAAATAATATAACACCTTATAAACATTTTTGTGAAAGAAAAACAGAAAAAATTTCTAGAATTATTAAGTAATTTTCAAAAACAGTACATGCATTCAGTTTTCTAGAAATTCCCAGAAATCAACATATGAACAGTGTAAATATTAATTCGAAATAAAATAGAAAATAACATTCAATTGCAATTTCCTTTGGTAGAAATATAATATAACATCTTATAAACATTTCAATGAAAGCAAATCCGAAAAAAAAATCTATATTTTACACGAATTATTCCAAAATAGTATGTATGTCAATCATAACCCAGTAAATACTTTGCACATTTTCAATACATCATCCATTACGTGCATGAAATTACTCTGATACCACTGTTGGATTAGCCATGGTTGCATGCATCACATGCATGTGTATGCATTGGAAGTGTCGGAATCTAGATTTTGACATCATGACAACCCGAAATCACAAGATCATACATGCATGTAAGGATATATAAAGAGCATGAAATATAAAACCATTTTTACCTTTGTTACTCCTCCTTTCTTGTTTCTTCTACATATTTGAGTTGTTTCAAACACCAAACCCTTCCTTGATCACCCAAGAACATGCAAAGATGGAAGATAAAACAATGCGTAAGGGTGTTAGAACACTAAACTTGAAGAACTCAAGTAGATGTTCAAATGGGTGATAGATCAAGGTTATCTTACATGCACGTTGATTTATACGACAATTGCATAAATTGCATGAAGATAACTCAAGAACTCTTCCCACTCTCTGTAGAAATCTTTTAGAACCCTTTCTCTATCACTTGAGTGTGTAAGAAGTGGAAGACACTCGTATACATAAGTGAAGAACTCACTTATATATCATTTCGTGGCCTCTGTCATGATATTGGTCTATCTCGCTTTCGACCACAATCATGGCCCTGTGAGTCACGATCATGGCTTGCTTAAAATGTCCATAATACTATATTTTTCATCCGATCTTTTAGGTGTATGACCCTTAGGTTCCTAGATATTTTAAGAACTTGAATTAACTCTTAATTTAATCAAATTATGAAGGATTTCATTATGTCAATTTGCTGGAACATAAGTGGATTAACACACGAACTCTTCGATAGTTAATTATCCAACTTATGAACCTTTCTATAGACAATTACCATGCAATTATTCCTTTCACCATACTATACCCGACTTGGTTCAGAGTATGAGTTATGTGTTAACTCCCACTAGACTAGCTACGTCACATCTAATCCAAGTGATATTAGTTCTTGTCCTGAGATCTCATTACTTTTATGTATCAATAAAGACTCTCTTCATGACACATAACTACTCTAGCCAGAGACTCCCAAGTAATGACTCCGACAAAAGGTTGTGGGTATCATCTCCTTTTATCAGGAGTGGTGAATCCTTTATTGGCTACCCAATTACCTTCGAATACCAATAGTTGTACCCAATCACTACCCTAAGAGTGACCTCATCTTGAGGTAACAATAAATGATGTCAAAGTACAGGATTAGTATCTAAGATACCATTGAGTACCTTGAGTCTAAGGATATTTGCACCATTGCTATAATGAGATTAATCATTGACATTCGATAGACCATCTATACGATAATCTCATAGCATGTCATCTTATGTACTTACTACCCTTAGTAACCATCTATATATTAACTTTAAACATCTCATGCTTACAGTTTGTGAGATCTACTGCTTGATCAAATCAAGGAGTATAACGTATGCTAGTCTGTCTGGATTAATAATGTCCTATCTTATTAATGCTATCAATAAGGATTATTTAGATACTAACATAATTACAGAAGATAGGAATCTTATTATCATGATCTCATCATGATTTCCTTCATGTTATGTTTAAGATAAGAATCTCATAATCATAATCTCATCATGATTTCCTTCATGTTATGTTTGTATCATGGACTTCATTAATTCAATTTAAGATCAATGTCAATTCATATATATAAACGAATATAAAAGCAATGAAAATTTCCTTTCACTTTATTAATCAAAATAAAGTTTATACAAAAATGCTAAAGATGATTTCCTTTAGAGCACTAATTTAACATCATATACATTGAAAAAGGTTTGGATAAGATTCAGTAAAAATTGGAAATGAAAATAAACTCCAAATAATGCAATTTGGGCTAGCCCATAGTGGGTCTAAAAATAGTAAACAATTAGTCCAGAAGAAAATGAAAAACTCCACTTGTTCCTTAATATGCGTATGGAAAAAGTTCGAATTAGGTTTTGAGGTATTCTAGACATTTATTATCCTATGTCTCCACTTTCCATAGCACTAACAATTAGATCATTTGGACTTCCTAATCATGAGATATAGACCAAATACCAGAAGCTACTCCAAAATAGGGGCAGCATCAGGTCACCATTTTCGATCTTAATTTCCAATATCATAAAACTAGAATTAAGACAGAGTCTCTTCCAGATATTTCTATTTATATGTCTTAGTTTTCATATGAAACTGAAATAACCTAATTTAGAGGTCTTTAGGCTGAGTTATGACCTAAACAATATGATTGGTTCAACAAACCTTAGACAGAATTACACTACACGATACTCTCTTGTCATATTCAACCAATTCTATGCAAGATAATACCAAATCATCATTCTAGTTACCATTACACATCCAAATGAACCTTTTTATCCATTCAAACATAAACCCAAAAAGAAATTAGACTAAGTGTAGTCTTGAATCTTAAAATTGGTAAAGTAGTTCTTCTAATGCCTTTATTTCCCTTCCTCTTTGGCTTTTCTTGACTCACCAACTAGAAACATCACAAATACACATCTCAATCCCAATTCTAACCTTATAATTTCAGTTCTTCATAATCAAAGCAAGAAAAGGTAAAGGTGAAGAGAAACTCCCTAACTTTTACCTTGACTTCCACCTAAGATTGACTTGATTTCTTACATGAAAAATGATGGGATGAAGAATGTGAAATGGAGAGAAGAACAATATGAGGTTAGCGCTTTCAAAGTGCTTTCCATCTTCCCTCTCCATATGCCATTCCATGAACTTTCAAGACTCATACACATGCCTAATTCCTATTAGTCACACATGCTTTATTATTATAGGTCACATATGCCTTAATCCAATTGATCCATCTGTTAACTTTAGAAAAATTACATATTGGTTCTTCTTCTTTCTTTAATTCCCACATTGGCCTATGATCTTATCAATTAATTTCATTCCCTATGTCTTAATTTTCTAATGGAATAAATTTTATGCAATTTGATTAATTATTTCGGGAGTTATATCCAAAACACTACTGGCTGTTCGAAAATAAGGACAGCAACCAGAATTCAATAATCTTATAGGCATAATCAAATTTCGGTTCCTTGATGAAAGTTTTATAACTATATCTCTAGTTTAATATTCAACTGTAATTATCTAATTTGGAGGTTTACAGGCCAAGATCTGGCCAAATTACAAAACTTTGTTCATTGGAACGTATCCATCCAATGAGGTACTCATCCCAAATCAATTAACTTCGATCTTATCATGCAAGAGCAATGCAAAAAAATACATCCAATTTAACCAAAAACATTCCATTTGCTTATGGAATACTTCTTTTATCAATTCTCCTCACATCACGCTCATAAATCCAAGAAAACATATCAAAATTTTCCATACATATTTCACGTCTAAGTATGTATATCCATCCTAAAATGAACAAATTACCCATTTATCCATATCTTTTGCATTAAGTGCCATGATGTCTCTTACTATTCTTAGACACACCTAACTCTTTATTTTCACTTCTTAATATGCCCTAAATATGTTATAATACTTCTAGGATATATGTTAGGGCCTTACATTATCATTTGCCTTAATAATTATCCATTCTAGCAACTGGAGGTGGATTATATTGTAGACAAGCTATGACAAAATTATCTCTCCCCAAGCTATTTGTACCTTCACCAAATTGTCGAATAAGTTACTCATACTGGCCCTAAATGATGTTCGTGAAGGACTCAAGGGTTAGTAATAAAAGCAATCCTTCACATATCTCTCTCAAAAGTTTTATTCGGTTCACAACGTAAATTTTTGACCAAAGGTTTTTTCTGTAAACTATTCAATCTAAACCAAGAAAATTAGTTGAATTCTCCCTCTTTGTTGAATAGCTCCCAAAAATGTAATTTGGATAGGAAATAAGCAAAGAAACAAACTAGAGACCAATGAACAAGAAGACTCAGAAATAGGAAATTGAGCTTGACGTTAGACCTAATAAAAAAGAAAAAGAAGATTTTGACAAGTTTGAATTAAACAATATGAAAAATAAGATCGTGAATAAATATAATAATATTTAAGATGCCAAATATCTTGTCCTTGTTAGAGAGAGATTAAAAACCTTTATTTATAATGAGTATTGCAACTAGCCACCACTTTTATGCACCTTTATATGACACTTTTGTAGGACTTCTATTGACAAACTCCATAACAACAATAATATTTTTTTCACTTTTCTTTTCTTCTCTTTTATTTTTTAGATTAACTTGATAACTCAATAAACAATGAATTAGGAATAATTTTCTCGTAATGAATCCTAAAACAAGCACACAAAATTTTAATGTATGATAACAGGACGGAAGAATATTGTAAACGTAAACAACAATATTAAGAACAAACTTGAATATAGAATTGTATTTTGATACCAAATTAAGAGATTCAATATCAATATAACATGACCAACGATTTTGAATCTAAATAGGTTGATTCAAGAATACAACCATAAAAACACAACAAAAAAGATATATATGAATCATCATATTCTAGAAAATAAGAGATTGATAGTGATATGATTATAGGATTTGATCACCTCTAGAAAAATATATAAGATTGTAAGCTTTAAAGAATTTAAAATATGAGTTACAAGAAGTTTGAAAAATTATCTCCAAGATTCTTGATTCAAGAATAATAATGATAATTTGTCAATTACAAACATAAGAAAGTCTATTATAAATATAAAACTCCAAAACTAGAGTTCTAAAAAGAAATAGCAGCTTAAAACAACAAAATTTAATTAATTAAAACACATGTTATGTACCTTTCTAGACAACATGATGCTAATTTTGTTTTTAAACACTTAGTATGTAAAACAAAGATGAGTTTAACACTGGTTTGATTCCATTTCTCCAATATATAAATTCGGTGAAAGATTGACTCAGCGCCAATTACGTTATGTAAAGCTTGTTCCTTTTTTAATGCTTGACTTTAGCTTTTCACTAATTGTCTAATCTCCTCTGACCATCACTTTTAAAGGCACATTTTTTTCTCTTCTATATCCATGGTCAAGGAATTTACTGTACTGTACAAATATGATTACATTTAAGAAATCACATTTGATGTGAGCATTCTTCATACAAAATTCATTAACCATGTGGTGAAGTTATCTGAATGCACTAATGTTGTGCAAGTTGAACCCTCTTGACTCTCGAGTCGCAAACTGTTTACACCATCATAGCTTCTTTGCTGCAAAATGCTCCCACATATTCTACCTAAATTGGAGTTAGAAGCAGAGGAGTGGCCGAAGATTCTTAAAGCGCTTAGGTTGGTGCGGTTGCAACAACTGCAGCAATGCGCTTGTCTAGTCCTTTGGTTATGCAGTTGGAAAAATTTAGTGCCGGTGGAAACAGTAATAACTTTACTTCGAGGTGTAACCAAACAGCTGGCAAGGGATTGAACTAGCTAGCCTGGTGATCAATCGAAACCTCCGGAATGAAACAGCTCCTCTATTTAAGTTGTGTTTTCCCAATGCTCATCTCTCCTGCTGAATTTGGTGACATGACAGTAAAGTCCATACACAGGATGTCTTTGCATTTGTTTTCTTAGATCATGTCCATACTCTTCTCCGGAAGTTGCCCCCATCAACCTTACCTCACCATAATTCATTTATGTACACAGAGTTGGACAGTTGCCTTGGTGGACCCTTTTGGATGCTTTGAGATGTTTTCCTTTTGAAAATGCAAAAAGTTATGGAGACGTACATGTGAAAGGGCCCTCTCTTAGTTCAACGACTTGACCTCATTCCATGTATCTTATGAGAAGCTAGCTACCACGGATAAAGTTTGAAAGCTGCCCTTTCCACCAAGTCGCCATTTTAGGCTTCAAATTGACCATATCACCCTTCACCCAAATAAAATAAAAACAGAAACCATCAAAGATCCCCATCCTTGGATCCACTACCCATTTTCTAAACCAGAAACATTGAACCTCATATTTTCTCCTTATCTCAATTGCACTAAGTGGCACAGGTTCCGCAACCTACTTGTCTTACATTATTGTCTAAGAAAAAGAGAGTCAAACTATGCCCCTTTTACTTCTTTGGTTTAATTATGCAATGGTAATGGAGGGGAAAGGAAGAGGATCTGGTCCATTTTCCATCTTCATCTTCCAATTCTGTATGTAATGTATGAAAAGATGAGTTTTAACTAAATTCAAGCTTAGTTTATGTTATTCAATTTAAACACCATCAAGTTGACAATAACTTAAACTGAGTTGTTTCTGTTTTCAATAAAGTTTAGAATTTGAACACTTTGGTAAATATATAATACTAGTTATCATGATATGTCAAG
Source organism: Erythroxylum echinodendron (assembly GCA_027575705.1). Taxonomy (NCBI): domain Eukaryota; kingdom Viridiplantae; phylum Streptophyta; class Magnoliopsida; order Malpighiales; family Erythroxylaceae; genus Erythroxylum; species Erythroxylum echinodendron. The sequence continues at coordinate 6,786,136 of JANZXR010000004.1, forward strand.
ATTTACTCGCGTAGGACCCCATTCAATAGTTTGAAAAGTCATATAATACCAAACTTATTACTTTCGTTTTTCTGAATCCGTACACATCTAATACATTGTTAAAAAAAAGTGTTTATATTCAAAACTTGTTTTATAATTGACATATGTAACAAATGGTGAAAAAGGTCAAAAGACAATCCATTCCACGTTGGCCATCCGATCCCACGTGCCAATATCTCCTCCTTGTCCGTGACGCTTTTTTATGACTTTTACGCTCCCTCTGTTCCACTTCACTCGTTTGTCAGGCCCCTCTCTCCGTCTCAGCTCTCCATTGTAGTATGATTTAGTGTCCCTTTGATCCTCGGATATGAAATGATGGACAGTTCCGATTCATATCTCAAACCTCTGCAACTGATCGCTCCTATTCCTCCTCAATATCTTCTTTCCTTCCTCTGGTAACAATTTGTTTTGTGCAACTGGTTCGGTCATGCTGTTGCTTGTGATTTTCTTTAACAGGCCTTGTTTGTGTTAATTTGTTGCCTTGGTAATTGAGGAGAGGAAAATATTATTTGGTTTGAGTTTTGACTGTGTAATTATGTTTTGACCATGATTAGCTTTCATCATAAGCATCATTCATTTGCAGCTGTGGGTTACCTAAGCTCTTTTAACTCAACCCCTCCTATTTGTTTCCTTTATAAAATTTTCATATACTGTTATCGGGTAAGTTTACATTTTCTTTTTTTATAATGAAGTTGTTCTCTTTGTTTGAGGTTCGGTTTTTACCAATACGAATTAAAGAAACATGCTTGAAAAATCTTGTCTTGATTCTTTTTCTGTTTATATTTGCCCATTCATGCATGTTTTACATATATACGTTAAGTTAGTTCCTTCCCGGATATGTTACAATGAGTAGAAAGTACGTTGCTAATGAGCGGATACATGGTTGGCCTGAGTATTTAAAGTAACGAAAATCACAACTGGAATTGAAATCCTAGGATTAATATTTTTCTTTTTCTGCCAGACCAGAGAATGAAAATGGTTTTTTCTTCCATAATCAACAATTTGTTTTAATATTGGCTATTCTCAGTTTTGTTTCCTCTGTCAAATTGATAACTAGTGTGTGATACATCTTCCAATGCTTTCAGATTTACCTTAGCAAGCAGCCATGGGAATGATGGAGTCCTGTGATTGCATTGACATGTGGCCCCATGATGAACTTCTTGTGAAATATCAGTATATCTCGGACGTTTTAATTGCGTTTGCATACTTTTCTATTCCTATTGAGATTATCTACTTTGTGCAAAAATCGGCCTTCTTCCCATACAGAGGGGTGCTCATGCAGTTTGGTGCTTTTATTGTTCTTTGTGGAGCAACCCACTTCATAAATTTGTGGACACTCTACATGCATTCTAAAGCAGTTGCTGTGGTTATGGCTATTGCAAAGATTTCTTGTGCTTTCGTGTCTTGTTTCACTGCATTAACGCTTGTTTATATTATTCCTGATTTGTTGAGTGTTAAAACTCGGGAAATGTTTCTCAAGAACAAGGCTGAAGAGCTTGACAAGGAAATGGGGCTTATTCTTACACAAGAAGAGACAGGAAGACATGTCAGAATGTTGACCCATGAGATTAGAAGCACTCTTGACAAAAATACTATCCTAGAAACCACTCTTGTTGAATTGGGTAGGACCTTAGGCCTGGAGGAATGTGCGTTGTGGATGCCATCACGGTCTGGCATGACTCTACAACTTTCACATAAGTTGAATTACCAAACACAATATGGGTCTACCGTGCCAATAAACCTTCCCATAGTAACTGAAGTCTTTAATAGTGCACGAGCATTGCGCATACCATATAATTGTCCACTGGCTAGGATCAGGCCTCTTGTAAGTCGGTATGTTCTACCAGAAGTTGTTGCTGTCCGTGTACCTCTTTTACATTTATCAAATTTTCAAATTAATGATTGGCCTGACCTTTCTGCAAAAAGCTATGCCGTCATGGTTCTGATCCTTCCTGCAGATAGTGGTAGAAAATGGCGTGACCATGAATTAGAACTTGTTACGGTTGTTGCGGACCAGGTACATTTACCTTCCAGATTGTTTGACCTGTTTTCCATTTCCTATTCACTTAACCTTTATGCTCAATTCCTTGCCTGCAAGCAAATATATAAGATCATAGACCTGTACGCATTCTTATTTTAATTTCATCAAGTTGTAGGAAGCTATTTAAAACATAAGAACTAAAGATTGTGGTTATAAGTTCCGAATTGATGCTATGATTAGTTCCTAGGAATTGTACTTAGAACATGCTTATTGGTGAAACTGATTTTTTTTCTCTTCAAACAGGTGGCAGTTGCTCTTTCACATGCTGCAATTCTGGAAGAATCTATGCGAGCACGTGAACAGCTCCTGAAGCAGAATATTGCTTTGGACTCAGCTCGTAAAGAGGCAGAAACGGCAATTCATGCTCGCAATGACTTTCTCTCCGTCGTGAACCACGAGATGAGGACACCAATGCATGCAATCATTGCATTGTCTTCTCTTATGCTAGAGACTGAACTAACTCCGGAACAAAGAGCCATGATTGAGACAGTTTTAAAGAGTAGCAACCTCTTAGCAACACTTACCAATGACGTGCTAGATCTTTCGCAGCTTGAAGATGGCAGCCTTGAGTTGGACATTGGAAGGTTCAATCTTCATTGCATGTTTAAAGAGGTATGTAAAACGTATTTGAATGTTTTCCAGCCGAATATCTTCTTTTATAACTGATTTTGATATAAACTTATGGCTTCCCAGCAATTGTTTGAGCCTATTTGTCTTTCACTCTGTCAATGTAGGTTGCCAATTTGATACAGCCTATTGCATGTGTAAAGAAACTATCTATGAACTTGGTTCTGGCCTCTGATTTGCCTCCGCTAGCTGTTGGTGATGAGAAAAGGCTTATGCAAATTATCTTGAATGTTGTTGGCAATGCAGTTAAATTCTCAAAGGACGGTTATGTTTCTATTATAGCATCTGTTGCAAAACCAGAATCATTAAGGGACTGGAGGCCTCCTGAATTTTACCCGATTGCCAGTGATGGCCACTTCTTCTTAAGAGTTCAGGTTGATTAATCTGTTGCAATCCTGGTTGATCTTTAGAGGTTAAGGCATCTCTTTTCATATGATAAGAATAAGAAAATGTTCTCGACAATTTTGTTCTACTCTTTGCTAATCATCATCTATTTTGATGGTTAGCCTATATGGTCTTGCTGCCAGCATAAATGCCTAAGTTTTTGGTACAGGTCACCATTTAACTGCTCGCATTGCTTTGTCAGCCTGGAATTTGTTTGAAATTTGATCTATTTAAAAGTCGTTGAACAAATAGACTTCTGCAGGTTAAGGATTCTGGCTGTGGTATTCTCCCACAAGATATCCCCATGCTTTTCACTAAATTTGCTCAGCCTCGAAGTGGATCCAGTCGAGCTAATGGTGGCGCAGGTCTCGGACTTGCCATTTGTAAACGGTAGATCTCGGAACATGCATATGACAACTTTAATGCTTGCATTTAGAGTCTACTGACATTTGAACGTGGCTGGAAACATTTCATAATCACTATCTTTTCTTTTCAATAGTTTCCTCTACTTTTTTTTTTTTTTTAAATTGAAAAAACTCAACCTAGTTACATACTGTAGAAACTACCATATTAACTTTGGCGTGCTGCAACTTTACGCGTTGTATATTGCTCGCAGTAGTACAGCAACAAAATAATTGCAACTGCTTGTTTATGACACCAGCTCCTTCCTTTTGTCTATTGTATTTTCACTCCACTTGAATTACTACACCAGGTTCGTAACGCTCATGGGAGGTTATATGTGGATCGAAAGTGAAGGCCTTGACAAGGGTACTGTGGCAACATTCATTGTGAAGCTCGGCCTTTGTGATAATCCTGATAAATCGTCTTTGCTCCAAGCTGCAATAAGAGGACGAGCAAACCGTGCCAGTGCAGACTTCACAGAACACAAACCTCCGTTTGGTTTCAATGACGGAATTACTCCTCGTCATCGTTACCAAAGAAGTCTTTAGTTATAAAGCCGTGGAAGCAGATTTCAAGCTTTTGAAGATGAATGAATTTGTAACTTAAGTCACAATACAATAATTACAATGTCAGACATGGATACAAAGTGCTAGTAGAACCATTATGTCGGGGAATATCTTTGTCATGTAATGTAGTTGATTCGTAATTAGTGGATCATTCTTCTGCAATATCTAAGTTTATAAACTGCCCTTGGCACTAGTGATTATAACGGGCCTAAAAGGGGCTACTCAGGTCAGGACTTCGGTCTAAAACAGGAGGGAAGCGGATTCCGAAATTATGATGCAAAATTTCCTAGGGAAAGCACATCTAAATACTTTTGGGAGCTAGTTTAGCTGGCATAAATCCCATGAAGATTTGGAACTTGGGAGGATAATTTTTCACACGAGCTAGGCCATTAACAAAATTTCATATGCCAACGAAGAGAAGAAAATATCACCAACACCGCAACTGACAATTAATATAAGGGGAATGCTTATCCAACCACTTCAATCCATCGGAACTTTCAGAACCTTGTTCAATCGTAAATTGCCTTTTGACTTTTTATTATTTTTCCAAGAGCAGAATGGGGGGTTAATTTTTACCAGCTAGGAGAAAGATAGCCTAACAAGTGCTACACATTAAAGTCCTCCTTTCCTAAAAATTGCAAGTAGTTTGTTGCTCATATCTTCCTTTCAATCATCTGGCCCAGATCTCTATGAATTGAGACCAATGCCTGTTTCGTGCATTGCTTCCTCTTTGCTCTACTAAGTTATGATGATTCTTAAAATTAAAGCAACCATCAAACCTAAATTAAAATCAATAGCTTCGATGGATTTATATGAATCAACTATCAAAAATGATATAGTATCCCTGATTCAAACCGACACTAGGAATGCCCGTATCCTAGAATTCTTTCCATCAACATTTAATATATTAAGTAACATAGTGCAATTACAACAAAAGAACACACAATTTCGACAAAACTATTCAGCCAAAGCAAAGATCTTTGAAGTAGTCAGCGAGGGCTTTACTTCTTGGATTTCTTCGAAGTCCTGCTGGCGACACAACAAAAGATGAGTATCGGAATATATAGGAACAGAATCAACAAGTTTTAAACCTCTGAAACAAAGGCTTACTCGACTGGTTCAGATGCAGCAGCAGCAGTTGGAGCACCTATTGGCTTATCACCTCCTCCTGGTCCCTGCAAGAAATTCAAATCAAATCCACCATCAAAAAATATCGCAATGAAGAAAGTAAAACTAATGTGATAAAGTTGTGAGGATTTTTTACTGATTCTAGATGGTTGCATTTAATGAGTTACATTATTAAAGGAACACAATAGATCGACACAGTAAGTGCAAACATTCGTTAATTCCAAACACTCTCAACACAGGCAATTGGTCCTTGGGTCCACAAAATTTAAGAAAAAGGAGCAATTCTTAATCACCAAGAAAAATGGAATTCTAGTGTTACCTGGGCCAATCGTTCCTCTCTTCTAGCAATTTTTCTTTCCCTGCTTGCCTTGCTCTTAGCCCTCTTAGCCTCAAACTGATCAGATAAATTCTTCTCTCTTGCTTTCTCAGCCTTTGATTTGTGAATGCTCTCCATAAGAACACGCTTGTTCTTGAAGACATTACCTTTCACTTTCATGTACATGTCATGGTACATGTGTTTGTCAATTTTTTTTGCCTCCCTGTACTTGCGAAGCAAACGCCTTAGCACACGCATCCTTCTCATCCAAAGAATCTTTGTTGGCAGCCTTGCTTCTCTTGTACCCTTGCGCTTACCTAGAGTTGTTCCAAAATGCTTAAAAGTTAAAGACGTAAGAGACACCCAGAGTACAGTAGGAAAAAGAACTACATTTTGAACTAGAATGCCCATAAAAAACTAAAACATATGCAGCAAAGTCCACTTATCCACGATGGAAATATATGAATTGATAATAGAAAATTAGGAATTCCATACGGTCTACGAATAACAAAATGTAGCATTATGAACAGTGAGCGTTTATCATACAAATAGAGTTTTATGACAACTTAGAATGAAACTCCTAGAGATCTAAAATGTTAGAATGAAACCCCTAGAGATCTAAAATGTTTAAGGAACAAATACCATATCCAGAGTGACGCCCTTTCCTCTTGGCTTCCTTCATACGACGTGCACGAGACCGAGAGTGAATTTTTGTTGGCTTCCTGATGATAAAACCATCCTTAACCAACTTCCTTATGTTTTGGCCTGAAGTTAAATCATCAATAAATAAATAATTTGTTAAAAAAAAGTAATATGCGCCACAGATGCACTTCAAATGGATAACACAAATGACATTCAACATGTAAGCTAAAAAGAACAATAATGGACTGTAAAGCAATATAGATGTTCCCTCAGAGGACCTTTTCAAATCACACACAACAAGCTGCACCAGCTAGTGTCATACGACATTTGCAAAGAACTAGATTTTCATCCTCGTAAGAAAATACTTTTACACGCGCATAAAATTACAATCTAACAAAAGATCATTTCGATAAACCCGAACTGAGAACTCTTAAACAATCTATTGAACACACAGACAAAAAACATAAAATGGTTAAAAGAGTGCAGTGACATAAAATGAGGAGGACAGGTAAAACTTTCGTATGTTATTCCACACATTAAACAAGTTACTTCTGCTACCTTTATGCCCTAAAGAGTCATAAGAAAACTGTGAATTAAAGTAATTATCACACAAGAGTTTAGAAAGAGAAAACAAATGAAATTGAAAACGTACGAGAATTGGCCATGGAGATCTCGTTGACTTCATTGGGATCGAGCCACACCTTCCCTTTTCCGCACTTCAGGACGCTAGCTGCTAGCCGCTTTTGGAGTTTCAGCGAAACCATCTCTTGCTATGTGCAGCAGCTACGATGTCGGAGTGGTACGAGAGATTGTATTTATACAGTGGCCGTTTCTTCGGCTTTAGTTTAGTTCTAGGGTTTTCTCAGGATAACCTTTTCTCATGGGCCTTATTTGGGCTTTCTCTATTTTGAGCTAGGAATAGGATTTTGTTCTGGCAGGTTTGCGTGATTGTTGTTAGGTGTTGCGTTATATATAACTTATAATGAATGAAAGTAGGAGAGGGGCGATAGGTTCGGACCGAGCTGTTCGCCTCGAAATTAACATATCAAGTTTAAGTTGATTGAATATCAAATAGACCACCTGGGCCTACCTAACCGACGGCCACCATGTATTGGTAAAATAATATGATTGTAATATTTAAATTGAAAAAACAATTCGGCCCTTTGAAATTCTAGGATGATTAACGTACTACACTAGTTGGTTTCACCTTTGGAATTAAATATTTTCGGTCCCCATCCAATAGTCATTTCGTAATTGAGTATTTCTACTCAAAAAAATTAAAATTTAATCATTTAAAGTTACTAATTTTTCTTCTTTAAATTTCATTTGGTAACTAATTGGATAATTTCTGTAACAGATCAAATCAATTTAACACATGATTGGTTTAATATCATATCAAATAATGGTGCTTTTGTATGATAAAAATTTGAAATGACCAAAACGAAGCTCACATTGTTATATCCCTAAACTTTCCAAATTTTAAATTATTAAAATCAAATCACAACAACATATCTTTTGCATATGAACCTCCAAATACACAGTGAGTGAGCAGAAGAGACAAAAAGAGGTTAAATTCAGAGATGGATTCATTTTCGTCACCATCCAGTGCTGCAAATGTTGGCGAAGGAGTTATATGCATGACCTTATGAAAATTGTGAGGAACAAATTTTTTGACTAGAAGAGTTTAAACTTTTCTTCATTTAATTTGATCACTTAACCAAAACGTTTGAGATTTCCAACTTTTTGTCTCTTTTCAGAATTAGGGGTCTCATATTAGAGAGTGAGGATTATATCACATGAGTGGAAGTACAACGTAGTGATGTAAATTCTATTTTAATTACAACTAAGCCACCTTCAAACTAATATATCACATAAACCTTTTTGTTGAAAGAGCTTACGAGAAATATTTAATTAAGAAAATTAATAATATTTAAAGAATTGTTTTTTAGCAGATATGTTCTATTAGAAAAATGAATATAATTGGATAAATTTTGAATTTTATTTTATTAAAAATATATCGCTACATAAAAATATATGCTTATGATCCTATGAAATCAAATAACTGCACATGATGTCCTTTACAAGCAACATTATCAACAAAATCTCACCTGCAAATCTCCTCTCGAATCATGTTGGGAACTTTGCTTATGCTGCAATTGAATTTGCAGCAGTCACATGTTTAAATTTGTGGGCAAATAATTGAAGGTTACGAAAAACTACAATGTCATTGTAGAAATTGATAAGGAGAAAGATGATTATGATAGGAAAGTGCTTCTGCGATAAAAATTCTACTTTTCATTAGTAACCTTATGCTAATTATTATTTTCTATTATACCATCAATTAATATTTTCTTATTTATAATTTTAATTTATATAACTAATAATATATTTTTTATGAAATATTTTATTTACTAAATTTATTTTATTTATATTTTCTTATTTTAATTTAATATTTTCTTATTTATAATTTTAAATTTATATGACTAATAATATATTTTTTAATTATTTATATAATAATTAATAGTTTATTAAATCAATAGGCTTTTTAATTATTTTATCTCTTTTCAGCAACCGCAACTGCATTGTCAAACATCTATTTTCACGTTTCAGCAGTTACTAAAACAACAATCTTAAACATATAAGTATTTATTGAGAATAAGTACTTATAGATTTCAGTAAATTGATTTCAGCAGGTTATCAACTGTCACTACTTCCCCAAACCAAGCCTTAGGCTACATTTGAATCTGCGATGTAGTAAGAATAAGTACTTATTCACCGCAGTTTCTAAACGAAGTCACATGTTTGAATCTGCAGTGAACAATCAAAAGTTGGAAGAAAGTGCAGTGCCACTGCAGAAATTGATAAGTAGAAAGAGGGTTGCGGTAGGAAAGTACTTCTGCGGTAGAAATTCTACTTCCATTAATAATCTTCTAATAGTTATTATTTTCCATTATACCCTCAGCAAATAGAAAACAAGTCCAACGTATTTTTTATTTATAATTTGAATTTATATAACTAATAATATATTTTTATGAAATATTTTATTTACTAAATTTATTTTTATATTTTTCTTATTTTAATTTAATACTTTATTATTTATAATTTTAAATTTATATGACTAATAATATATTTTTATGAAATATTTTATTTACTAAATTTATTTTATTTATATTTTCTTATTTTAATTTAATATTTTATTATTTATAATTTTAAATTTGTATGACTAATAATATATTTTTAATTATTTATACAATAATTAATAGTTTATTAAATCAATTGACTTTTTAGTCATTTTATCTCTTTTTAGCAACTGCAACCGCACTTGCCAAATATCTATTTTCACGTTTCAGCAGTTACCAAAACAGTAATACTAAACACATAAATACTTATTGAGAATACTTACTTATTATTTCAGCAAGTTATTAACCGACACTGTTCTCCCAGACCTAACCTTAGTGGTAACCAAATCAATACAATTCCTCCCAAGATGGAATTGTTTATTGAGAACAACTATAAACTATTACGGGCATCAATATCATCAATCAAATTACAACTACACAATCTTCTCAATATTCATTTTGGGAATAATGGGCATGCACCAATGCGCGGCATCCTAAATAGCATCCTTCTTCAACTCCGTACGCAGAGCAATCTCGTTTATGGTCATCTAATTATCAATGGAAGAATTTCCCATAGGATAACTTTGGTCGCTCTACCAACCTATTGTGCCCTTCACGTTGCACGTGAGACGAGCCCACTTCAGTTATAGCCCATGTTTTCCTTGTATTGTGACCAAATCTCTTGGGACGTGCAATAATATATTTTATTATATAAGAGGAGAACCATTCCCAAAAAAACCACAATCTTCCTTGTCCTGCTCATCAACAGCCAATTGTTCCATTCTTCTCTATCAATCATCCAACAACAATGGCTCTTATCCGTGTTTTTTTTGCGATTTCTGTTCGTCTTCTGCCGTTGTTGGTCATCTCTGCAAGAGATTACAGCTATGGCCGTGGTTTGGACAGTGCAAAGTCAAACTATCAGCCAACACAAGGTCCAGCAACACCATACACTATAAAAGCAAACAATGAGCCAACATCATAGATGATGGGAAACCGAGTTGAGATTCAATCCCAACTACAGCGGAATAATCACGAAACTTTTTCCTATCTTTGATTTCCTGAAAACCAAGATTTATTTAATTCTGTAAAATGATTAACACAAATCATAATAAAGCAGAAACTAAATTCGTACCTTATTCCGAAGTTTAATCTTTGTCTTGTTGTATCTCTCGGACCATTCCCAAAACTGATCCGTCTCATCCACCATAGCCGCACAAGTGTCCAGCCTCTAACAGTATCCACATAATAGGTTAAGAGAACTCTGTAACTTTTACAGAGAGGGTTAAGCATGAAGTGCTAGCTCTATAGAGCTCAAGCGTATTTATAATAAGCTTTGGACATTTTAGTAATTTAATTGAAATTAACTAATTTCAATTAAACTTTAATTAGAATTAC
>JANZXR010000004.1:6799572-6809837 GCA_027575705.1 Erythroxylum echinodendron
AATACATAAATACAATATGAATCTCATAATTATAATCTCATTATAATTTCATTTGCAATGTACAATTATTCCATGGAATTTATTATATACATCTAAACATGTACAAGATAAATAATGCCTTTAAATAATTTGTCACTAACTACAACTAAATCGATTGGCTGTAGGGCATAAACCAATAATAGAGTCCAACAAGAAAATGCCCCAAAACCGAAGCAAGATGATGTCAAACTAGATTGCAACTCCAAATCATCATGAGATGAAGTTAAACGAGATATTGTTAATCCAGATTACAGCCCCAAAACATCAGCAGGGGCTATCAGACCAGATTACACTTCAAAGTCAGCACTAGATGTTGCAAAACAGTATCACAATGCGACTCGAAAGCCATTTTTTTCAAGCTCGATGACATCCCCAAATCAAAACCCTATGTTGATGTTGTCAAACTGGATTATAGCCCAAAGCCTACACCAGATGTTACTAAACCATACAATACCCAAAGTATTAAATCAGATAATGTAAAACCTACCTATAACCCAAAACCTGAACCTAAAGTCGTCAAGCCTAACCCTAATCCAAAACCAGAGAATGAAAAATCAACTTACACTCCCAGCCCAAATCCTCATGCTGCAGAATCGAAGAATGTTAAGCTAGCTTACCACCCCAATTCAAAACCAGACGCCACCTAGATAGATAAATATCCAAGCTCAAAACCTGAGACTGTCAAAACTGATTACAATTCGAAGTTAGAAATAAACGTTCCTAAACCTCAACTAGAATTTAGTTCCAAATCAACAACAATGTACAATAGCCCAACTAGTGGTTATTAAGATTTGTTCTTTCATTCATCATACTCAATTGATTCCATACCTTATGTGTTTGCTTTCAACTTCTTTGAAAGGGGAATTTTAATGTAATAAAATGTATTATGTTCATTACAAAGCCGATGATTGTTATCAAGTTATTGTGCTCTCCTCTAATCTTTTCAGATTTGCTATATATATATATTATACAAACAATGTCCTTTTTTAGCATTCTAAATGTAGTATATGCCTTAATATAGAAAAGGTTCAAATCTTTAAACAAAAAGAAAATAGGTTTTAAAATAATCTGTCATTAGAAAATTAGAAATTAAAAAGCTTGCATTCTTTTAAATTTCTTGAAAGAAAATACTTTGGGTTCTAGCTAGTGGAATTAGTAAATATCAGAAACTATAAATTTTGGTCTACATAAAATCATTAAACTAAAGAACTTGTTACAAAATTATAACTCTACCAATCTTACTTTTGGGAATATAGGATATTGGATCCAACCCATGAGCTATGCTTGAGTTTCACATGCTAGTTCTTCATTTGTTTTTAGGCAATATTTGTCCATAAGGCAATCTAACTCACTTAAAGATATAAAGTGGAGAAAACCTCTCCCTTCTCTCTGCATCTCCACATCTCTCCATTATTCCTTCTGCCTAGTTCAATCCACTTTGCTTTCTAGTTCACTTTACTTTTTAGTAACCTGCGCAACAATTTATTATCCTGTCTTATAAAGAAAAGCTGAAGAAGAAGCTAGAAAAGAAGATGGGTGGCGATCGTGCAGGAAGAAATTGGAGCATCTGGAGGCCCTCTTTCATGATTGTGTAAGGTGTATATGATCTTGACAGAGTATGTAGGGAGAAGCTAGTGCACGATCATGTAAGAGATAGTTTTTCCAGGTCATAAGATTTTTGTAATTTTGATGAGAAAACCCTACAAAGTGACAGCTGGAACAAAAAACAAGGAGATTAAGGAGGCAAAATTTTATAAACAATACAAGAAAATATAAAGTTTAAAGGTGGAGTTTTTAGATGCTTTATAAAGCCTCAAAAAAACAAGTGTCACAAAACTATTTTCAACAGTTTTTGTAGACACAATGATATGTCAAAAAAAAACATTTTTTTACACATCTAAGCATCGAAAATCTATTTCCCACATTTGTAATTTTTTGGAGGCAATGCTATTTTAGACGGCTTGTGTAAACTTTTAGATGTTTTCTTCTGTCGATATTTTTCACTTTTAGAAAGATTTTTATGTCGAAAAACTCCACATTTTTGAGTAAAAAAGCTTGCAGCTTGCTTTGTGCATCTTTTTTAAGATCACTCACATGCATATTATTATAATAAATTTTACAAATGAATCTAAAATATTTATCTGCATATTATTATAATAAATTAACACTTTTGTTAATAAATATTATATTACACACACACACACACACACACACACACACACACACACACACATACACACACACACGCGTGCGCGCGTGCGCGCACACACACACGCACATATAGATATAGATATAGATATAGATATATATATCACAAATTTGCTAAAATGGATTCATTATAGAGTCCATTTCCTTCGAAGAAGGCACAATATTCACATACTTCGCCTTGTAAGTGGCAAAATCAATTGAGACTAATAATAATAGGAAGCTACTAGTAAGAGTAGCACAAAATGAATAGAAAGTAAAAATGAATAGTGTTACAATTTCATGTCATTCATTTTTGGGTGCTGATACTAATTGTCATAGAAAGTAGATGAATACATGTACATTTTCTGTAACTAAGTCTTGAAACTTATAACTCTTTATTGGTAGGCTAACCCTCTAAATCCCTTCTGTAGTTTCTCTCTCAACCCTTTTCCTGGAGACAGTTTAGCTGAAAATTTCAGACTGCACTGACAAATCACAGTCCTCTTTGTATATTTTCTCTATCTTTAAGATGAATACAAAAGGAAAGGCACTGTAAGAAGAAGAATATGATTATATGATTTAGTGAATAGTGTAATACTTTTCGAACCTATTGATCATGTACTAACTGTGTTCAAAAGGTAGGCTTTGGCCTTCTAATAGGTAGCAAGATTAACACTATATTACATTTCGAGTTCTGGATTTGACGCGCAATCCAAATCTCTAAATGTTCTTATCACCATATATCATACAGAACATGCAACTACAATCTATTGTCTTTCTAAAAATTCCATCATGCTTTGGACATAACTCCACAATAGTCTAATCATTTGTAAATTCTAATTTGAGATGAGAAACACATATATAGCAAGATTATATTTCGACAACTTACATATTAAAAATATACATATGTCTCCCATGCAACATCAAATTCACCAATACACGACAACTACCATAACAACCACCACCATGATAAACAACTACCAAAATGACGAACACCACAATAACCACCACCATGTGCAACATCATTAGCAAGTAGTAGAAAATGTAAAGGGAAAGTTTTGGAAACTACAAAACCAACACAATCCAAACCCAATTTTTTTTATAACTAGGAATGTTTATAACTTACAACTCCAAAAGTGGACACGACTGATCTTCTCTGCTATATTTGCTTTACCATTCTACTCGGATCCCTCATATAAGCAACAACTTGTTTGCTAATATTTTAAATTGACAAGGAAAAGTTAGTTTAACAATGACCAAGTAGCAGAAGATGTTACTTGGTCACATTTAAACTTGATCGAAAGCTTGCAACTTGTTCTTGATGGCCGCAACATCAGTTGCTACTTATGTTTTTCTTTACCATTTATCTAAGGATTTGTCTCTAAAACCAACAATTCTACAAGAAAACATTTAAGAAGCCAGACAATCAGGATTTAATTATATATAGAACATCATTTTCCTACACACACACACAATATAGTGATAAATTGTCATATGATCAACAGACAAAAGTTTGCTCTTATAATCCAAAAATAGGTTCAAAAGGTAAAGCACTTCATTTTTAAGACAAACTTCAACGTGAATAACAGATCAATCCATCGCCAATGATTTTAAAAGTAGTCCTAAATAAAATTGGACCAAAAAACTAGGAAGCAAGAAAAGTGTTCTCTAACAGCAATCAGTGAATGCTCAAACTCTTTCCGTAGAATAAAAATATTGTCTAAATATCATGATCAAAATGTTGGGTGAATCTCAAAGAACTGTGACTCATTTCTTTCACAATCAAAAATTTATCCCGTACGTAAATATGTAAAAGGACACACCTCCTATTAGTTTGGGAAATTCTTAAACATTCTTCGTCAATATCTTTGAACCATTTGGATGCTTCTTTAAAGGTTGTGCAGATTTACCTTCATAAGAAAAAAAAAAACAAAGAAAACCATATTGATACCATTAATACCTATGTATTTATTTGAACAAATGTTTATGTATTTAACAACTGTCCATATAAAATCAATTCAATAAAGATTATGATAATAATATATAAGAAAGAAATTTAAACTTGTGGCATACCATTTAATGATTCAGAAATAGCAAGATTCTTCTTAATTAAAGCCTGAAATTAAAAATATGAATAGTGTTGAATGAAGCCAACATAGTTGCATAAAATGCAACACTCAGCATAATACATCGATCATTTACCTTCTGTAGTTCAAGTAGTGAATCCAAGGTCTTCTTAGATGAGGAGATGAGATCATTATAAGCTACGAAAACTCCATCTTATTCACAAAACGAAGACCTAATTGGTTCCTACAGAAAATTCCTTCGCACTTGACTATAATTCCTTAAATACCTTACCATAAATTGGAGAGACAAACAAGAAACATACTAATGGCAATCTATTTGAACTTGAGAAAGCATTTTGAAGTAAAAAGTGAAACTTAAGTGCTTTATGCCAAAGAGCCTTTACAAACAAAATGAGCCAAGTCAACTATCAATGAAAAGCAATAGTGTTTTTGTCAACAGAGGAACAAAAATATGCCTTCTGGTTCTTTACTGCTTGACCTTTAAGCACGTCTTCATCCTTATGTCATTTTAGATTCTTCAATAGATCACTGAAAGAGAAAAAAAATTAGTTAATCAAATTATCAATTCTTTATCACTCTCAACTGCTTATGGACCTTAATTTTCTAATTAGAACAACAATTTCATTTCTTTGACTTTTCTTTTCAATTTGACTGTTTTGGACAAACAACTAATAACTGCATAAAAATTTAAAAAAAAAGGAAGAAACATACAGCTCTTGATTCCGAAGATCTTTGTATTCCTTCTCTAGATCTTCCATCTCAGCATTGTGATGGTTATCGCTTTTCTCATTGTCTTCTTCTCCTTCTCCCTCTGCTTCATCATCGTCGTCTTCAGCATCATCATCATCTTCTTCTTCTTCCTTATCCTCCTCACTAAAATCATTGTCCTCATAATCTAAATCTTCCATCTACATCGCAAATTACAACCAACAACTCAAAACAAAATGACATTGCATACTTACACCAACCATACATGTAAAGTAATCGTTACGTTTCCATTCGTCGTAGAAACGAATTTGTCTTTAGAATCACCGTTGCTATCTCTCGTTCCTCTCGACCATTTCCCTGAAAATCCCATATTGAAACCTAATGCTTTCCTCCACTCCTCAAGCTATTCCTTTCACAATACCTAGAGCTTTGGTTTAGAGGAAAGAGGAGGAAAGACTAAATATATCATATCATTTTTAATTTAAATAAATTTATCAATAAATATAGTTACAAGTGCATTACAATGTTAAAATAACAACCAACAAAATGTGTGATTTGCCTCCAAATATTTTACAAAAATTCTTAAGAGTTGTTTTTTGTTTAAAATATCATCTTTTGACATTAATTAATCATTATTCCTAGATGCATACTTGTTACAAATTATAAAAGGTACCAATTCTTGTCCCGCCAATTGACAATTTTAAAAGTTTTAGACTCTTTTTAGTATATTTTTTGGACAAATTTTGCTATCTTAAATAAATGTCTAAATACTCCACCAATTCTTAGATAATTTAAGACAATTACTAGATGTGTATAGGCATAAACGTCTAAAACCTCCTTATTTTGGTGTAGTGAAAAAAAATGTCGTAGAATTTTCCAACTCAATAACAAAAAAAGAAGACATCTGGAATTCAAACTTCTATTCTTTCTTTTCTTTCCTTGTTATTGAATGATGACTATGAAGAATTGTGGACTTATTTTGGCTATGGATTGCTATGGATTACTCTTGAATTGTTTTATTAAACTTTTATGTTCTTGATTTAATAGAGATATACTTTATCATATTTATTGTTTTATATTTGATCTGAATCAAGAGATTTAGTTGAATTATTTGTTTTATGTTGCACACTGAGAGTGGCTACCATAATAGACCGATAAAAATCATATGATTAGGCAATTAAAGAGAGATATTAATTTTTGTTAGTTACCCATAGGATTGCTTCAAATCCAATTAGGTAATTAGGAAACATTTTGAGAGATCAAGAGATCGCAATTAAATTCTTATCTATTGTAATTGGCATTACTTGTCTAGATCTCGAGAGAGAAAATCATAAATTTTGGATATCTACGGTAGGTATTATAAAATCAAGAAGGTAAAGTGAAATCAAAGCAAGGATGTAAGTAATTCCTAATCTTTCATAATTGATTAATCAATAAACTCACTATTGCTTACTAAAGATTAATTATCAATTTTTTACAATTTAGTTTATTTTCCACTTACGATCTCATATTGTTTACCTTCAACAAAGTGTTACGAAAATTGTTTGGTGTCTAAAACAATCCTCGTGGGAGCGATATTATTTCTACTATAAGGATAGGACCCGTATACTTATGATATAGATAGATTAAAAATCACATTAACACTTTCGTTACTCTTATAACTCTTGCATGATTATGGTTTGATGTTGTAATAATATGGCTTGGGCAATATTTACATTCTCTTATATTGAGTACGGAGGTGATGGATAAAAATTCCTGGATGCTAATTTTGTTGTTAAGCAACTGGTGGTGGATGATCAATAATCCTTTTGACCTCATCATCTTCCATCCTAACATCATCACCATCTAAGTTATTAACTTCTTCATCAACTAAAATATATCACCCGTTAACCCTCTTGACTGGGTCCATATCTCTTAATACCTAAACATCAAGGCTGGGCAATAAGTATGCAAAAGTCATTTAAGGAAGGGGAACACATATGTCCCCCTTCCTTTTACTCATTATAATATTAAATTAATTAGAAAAATAGTAAGCTAAATTTCAGTAGTGACCCTCCACTAAGCACCACATATAGAATAACTTATATAATGTCACCATGATCAATTTTCCCTCCTACTTGAAATAATGTGCACAATCAGTAAACTATGGCGTAGATGCAAAAAAAATTATGGTAAGTGATTTTATGTGTGAGCTATTTATTTTAGTTGGATTGTATTCGATCAATTTCAAATTGATGCAAAAATTAATAAATATATATAGGTCTTTAAGGAAGTTTGTTAATGAAGTTTTGGTAATTTATAGTATTCACTCAAAATTGCATAATAGATATGGAGAAGTCAACACCACTCATACAAAAATTGATCTAATTTGGCTCATCCAAAGCTAAATTTCTGTTTAATGGAATGTTAACAAAAATCCTGAACCTAGCTCTTTATAAGCATCTTCAACAATACTAAAAAAATCTAAACCAACTTGCTTTCTTAACCATTTCTACCACCTACATTGCTAAACTAACTTCTACTGGAGAATAAAACTTGTTATTTATGTTTGGTTCTAAATTTTTAGTTCTTAGGATTTCATACTTTTTCAAGTGGCATTCATTAATGAAATATAGCATTGGATGTTCACTCTAATTGGGTTATTGGTGTGCATTATATGTAGTTACTAATAGTTGTGATTTGCATTAGGTTTTAGGGTTTAATTTGTTAAGTATTTAGTTTTAATTTGAGTGTTTGGTGCATATTTAGGTTTTAATTATGTTAGTTTATGTATTTAAGTGTTTTTATGGGTTAGTATGAGTCTTTGAGCTTAAATGCTATATTTTTGAGCTCCCTTGATGTGTTTCAAAGAGTTTCGGGCCAAAAACATGAGTCACGATCGTGGTACAATAGGCTACGATTGCATGATTATGTACTTTAGGCCACGATCGTGACAAAAAGCTATGTGCTAGGCCACGATCGTGTACTTTAGGCCATGATCATGACAGAAAGGGTTAGACGCTGGCCATGATAGTTGCCTGCATCAGGCTAATATAGAAACTCAAATTTTGCAAGATTTTTTGGACCGTTTCGACCCCGAATTAACCCTAGGGCTTCCAAGATATAAATAGAACATTACAATACAGAAGAAGGAGCTTCTGTAGAGCTTTCACATCAGCCAAAATTCATAAGCCCTAAAGAGCTATTGAGTAATTTGAGGAAGGAGAGGAAGGAAGAGAAACACGGAGACGAAGCTTGAGGGGAAATACTTCCCAAAATAGGTAGTTTCCTACTGTCACTGCCTCCATTGATATGTTCTGAGTGTATTTTCCTATTTATTTAAGTTTTATTGATGTATGAAATTGAGATAATTGTTGAGAATAGGTTAAGTCGAATGTTGATTATTATCTAAAGTCACCTTCGAAATTTTGTTTTTGATTTTAATGAAATCTGATTTATTGCATTTTTATTTGAGTTATTTTTGATTCAATATCTGTTTTGAATAATTCGACAATAAACTAAGAGGGTGAGCCTAGTGAATATCATCAATTTGGGCTAACAAGAGTTAGGTATTTTGATAAATAAGAATTGAATCAAACTAGTAAAATCATGTAACGAGAGATCGAGCATAGGTTTCTGGTAGGTTATTAGACAATTTTAGAACTAATTTAGGTTTTGGGTTAATTGTAAGTTAAGAGATCACAATTCCATAATTTAACTTAGGGATTATTAATTAAGGTTTGAAGATTATAACTCGAGAGACAGTAATCCACCATGTGACCATTTAGACCCAATAATTTGGTAATTGCATAATTGATTAGATTTTTATTAATTTCGGATTAAAACCTCCTTTCTCTCAATTGGTAGTTCCTAGGTTAATTCTTGATTTGGTTATGTGATTTGCTATTTTGTTATGATTTTTGAAATTTAATTCTCATAATTGATTATTGATTGATTAATTTTCTATATTTATTGTTTATTTTAGATTGTTGCGAGTTAGTTCGACCTTAGATTTTAGGACTAGATTAACCCTCCTCGTGGGATTGATATCTTAGGTACTACGTGAATGACCAGTGCACTTGTGGTATTATCAAGGTTGAAATAGTAAAACTTAGCACATGTAAACCTACGATCAAGTTTTTGGTGCCATTGCTGAGGGGACGATTAGTTTAGTTCATTAGTCTAAGGCTTCTCCACTGTCTTTGGTTTTTAAATTAGTAAAAAAGGGTTTGGGGCTTAAAATAGACATACATCAAGACATCTTAGAATAAGAATGATACATCTAAGAGTTGAATGTTAAGAAGAGACAAAAAGAATGATCATGGAAGATGTATATTATAGGAAGCAAAGGACTTTTGTAGATTTTAATGAGCCCCAATTTAGTTGTGAAAATCATTATCCTTATATGAACTCAGCCACCCCTGATTTTTATTGGTCTAGAACATCAAGGCCTATAAGAATTTCAACCAGATGAGTCTAGTTCATGGGATTCCAAATTGGACAAAATCATGGATAAGCTAATATACATAGCAGAGAACTAAAAGAGACTAGAAGAGCCATTTGATTAAGAAACGAAAAATCATGCTACTTCTATTCACAGCCTGGAGATTCAAGTAAGACAGCTTTCCTGTGAATTTTGTAAGAGAATTGTGGAAGACTCCCTGAGAAATATAGAATTAAATCTACAAGACCAATATTAGGCTATCACACTTAGGAATGGGGTAGAGCTAGAAGAATTAGCAAAAAATAAAGCTAAACCTGACCTTAGAGAAGACCAAGAAATCAAAGAAGATGATGAAGAAAATAATGCCAACCCTCCCTTTTATTCAATAGTTCTTGATATACCATATGTGAGCATAAAAAAATCTTGGGGAGATATTCAAGAAAAGAACCCTATCTTTTGGATTAATGATGATCAAATGAAATTCAACATGAATGATGTAATTAAGAATCTGAAGGTTAGTATCTCTATAACACCCCATTACCCTAGGGTACGCACCGGAACGCTCGTAGGTCATTCCGACACATATCCTAAGATTAGGGAGTGCTACGTGCAATCACTACAAACTCCATATGGCATCACATACATTTAGATAAATAAAACCAGTAACTGTAAATTGCAAGATTTTTAAAAACCAAATTTCTCTTTTCATTACTCCAAAATATCAATTTATACATCAGTGTACAATCTGTACATATAGAAATCCTAATACAGTTACTATGCCAGAGGAAATGTAATAACTCCTAACTAGGTCATCCCAAAAT
>JANZXR010000004.1:6809937-6826637 GCA_027575705.1 Erythroxylum echinodendron
CAGAAACACTTCCAATTATGCTAACCCATTCAAAAAGACCAATTTACCCTTTTCCATAAGTGAGGGGATGTTACAATCTCATTCAGGATAATTGATGTATTTGAATCTTCTAAAGAATAACAAGACAAAAGATGGATAATAATGGACATAGAGTTGGAAGAAGCGATGAAGGTCTCTGTTCATGAAGTAGAAAAAGCGAAGGAGACGAAGGTGATTAAGGAAGAAAGAGAGCAACTTACCTTCGTATAGGACAAACTGCTAGATTCAATGGAAGATTCAGGGAGTTTCGTTATTCCCTATTTTATTGACAGATTGTTAATGAGAAGGACATTAATGAAATTAATTGGTTTTCTCAACTTTATCAATATTATCCTTCTGATCATTTTACAATTTGTAGCTTACTCGCAAGCTACAAAATTAATGTTTAACAAAAAGAATGGAAGCAAGCCGCTTATAATTGATCCTGACTGAGTTTTAAAGGATGAAGGTCAAGCTAATGACCATAAATTAGCAAATTTTGTAGTTATATTTAAATTGTTGTGTAGCTAGGTTTGTTTTAAATTCTTAAATAAGTTTTGAATGATTTGGAGCAATTTGGATTTTTAATTCTTTTACTCTCTTAAATCACTTATAAGATAGGGAAACAACCTCGATGTCAAGTAGATTTGGTCTCAACACTATCATCATTACCACCTCTATCATCATAAACGATTTCATGTTTTAACTCTTTTCTTTCATTTTTGTTAGTATTATATTTTTATGTTTTTTGTATATTATGTTTTATTCCCCCTGGTATGTTCGTGTACCCTTCTTCCATTGAGAACAGTATGATGTTCAAGTGTAGGGAGGGTTATGTGTTTTTTTTGTATGTGATTTTGCATATGGTATGATAGTGTTAGGTTGCATTTTGTGAATTGCTTGAATGTATCAATAGCTTAGATGAATTGAAATGTATTTAATTTTGAACATAGTCTATTAGGTTGTGAATAATCATTAGCTCACAAAATTAGTGAATTAGGAGTCTTTGGATAAATATACAGCTTAATTATGATTTAGTATAAATTTAGCACCCTATAGGTTGTCACATTCATTTGTAATTTGAGGCCTTTTAACTTTAGTAGATTAACTAGTATTTTTCATGGAAATAAGTAGGTAAAACAACAAAGTAGGTAATAAATGAAAAAAAGTATTGTTTTATTAAATAAATCACCATTCTGTTAGCCTTCGGGTTATGAATAGAGCTAGTAGCTAGTGGCAAACATGATATAGCTGAGTAACTGGATCGACACGTATCACAAATGTATATCTTCGCGTCAAAAAGCTATAACGGCATTTCAACCAAGCAGTTTAATAGCAATATGACTTAGTTAAGTAACAGGATCGACATTCATGACCAATGTTTGCCTCCGTGTAAAAAGACTAAGTCTATGTTCAAAAATAAAAAAAGTTGTGTTTATTTAATAAACCTACCGGACTTGTAGTAAGCTTAACTTTTTATGAAAATTTACTTAGGAATAGTTATAGAGTTTGAAGGACCGAAGACTTATTAATGTGGGTGTACAATTGAAAGGGTGAATAAATTAACACTTAGATCTCGAGTAATTTGAATATTTAGTTTAAAGCCCCTAGACATAGAATTTGCTTGTTAATGATTAGATATAACTTGTAAGATTGTGTTTAAGATTAAATTTATTTCATAAAGTCGAAGCCATTGCCTTATTATTGCATTGTGTATTGTGTGTTGTTATATGTTTGTTGTTTTGTTTGCTTGAGGACAAGCAAATGTTTAAGTATGAGGATGTTGATAGTTGTGATTTGCTTTAGGTTTTAGGGTTTAATTTATTAAGTATTTAGTGTTAATTTGAGTGTTTAGTGCATATTTAGGTTTTAATTGTGTTAGTTTATGTGTTTAAGTGTTTTTATGGGTTAGTATGAGTCTTTGAGCTTAAATGTTATATTTTTGAGATACCTTGATGTGTTTGTTAGTGTTTCAAGATAAATGGCGAAGAACGAAGAAGCTTCAAAAAGTTTCGGGCTAAAAACATAACCCACGATTGTGGCGCAATAGGCTACAATCGTGACAGAAAGAGATGAGATGATAGGACCCTGGCCACGATCATAACAAAAAGTATTAGGTGCTGGCCACGATCATGGTAGACAGGGCCACAAACATTGCCTGCATCGGGCTGATACAGAAACTTAAATTTTGTGAGATTTTTCAGACCGTTTTGACCCGAATTAACCCTAGGACTTCCAAGACATAAATAGAACAATACAAGACTGAAGAAGGAGCCTTTGCAGAGCTTTCACATCAGTCAAAATTCATAAACTCTAGAGAGCTATTGAGTGATTTGAGGAAGGAGATGAAGGAAGAGAGACACAGAAACGAAGCTTGACGTGAGTTTCTTCCTAGAACAGGTGATTTCCCAGCATCGTTGCCTTCATTGATTTGTTCCGAGCATATTTTCCAATTTATTTCAGTTTGATTGATGTATGAAATTAAGATAATTGTTGAGAATAGGTTATATCGAATGTTGATTATTGTCTAAACTCACCTTTGGGATTTTGTCTTTGATTTTAATGAAATCTAATTTATTGCATTTTTATTTGAGTTATTTGTGATTCAATATCTGTTCTTAATAATTCGATAATAAATTGAGAGCTTGAATCGAGTGAATATCATCAAATTGGGCTAACGAGAGTTAGGTATTTTGATAGATAAGAATTGAATCAAATCAGTGAAATCATGTAATGAGAGATCGAACATAGGTTTTCGGTAAGTTATTAGACAATTTTAGAACTAATTTAGGTTTTGAGTCAATTGTGAGTCGAGAGATCACAATTCTATAATTTAAATTAGGGATTATTAATTAGGGTTTAAAAATTATAACTCGAGAGAGAATAATCCACCTTAGGACCGTCTAGATCCAATAATTCGATAATTGAATAATTGATTAGATTTTCATTAATTTTATATTAAAATCCCCTTTCTCTAAATTGTTAGTTCCTAGGTTAATTCTTAATTTGGTTGTGTGATTTGCTATTTTTTATTATTTCTAAAATTTAATTCTCATAATTGATTTTTTTTGATTAATTTTATGCATTTATTGTTTATTTTAGATTGTTGCGATTTAACTCGACCTTAAATTTTAGGACTAGATTAACCCTCCTTGTGGGATCGACACTTTAGGTACTACACGAATGACCCGTATTCTTGCGGTATTGTCAAGATTAAAATAGTAAAACTTAGCACATTTAAACCTGCAATCAGTTACCAATCTCTAAGATATGCCTTTACCTTTTTTTTTTTTTTAAGGATGGTCTTCAACTCCTTTTTTCAAAAGTTCTTCACCCACAAATGAAAAGAATAAACTCATTTAGACTTAAAGCTTATAAGGAATTTTAGAGATAAGTTAATAATTTTGACTATAAAGGCATGCCGACAGCTATGTTTATAAAAAGAACCTTATATCTGTATTGACTTATTGTAACTATGGTTGAAAACACGAGCATATGCTACACATTTTTGGATGAGAAAAGTATTCATAAACATGGTTTGACATATGGGCTCTTACCAAATTGTATTCCCTTTGTATCAACATAGTTAAGAACATAAGGGTGTTATCTGTGTCATATAAAAACCTTTATTAAACATTATTTGAAACACGGAAATTGTCAATCTATGTTCCTTAAAAATAACGTTTCATAAACATAATTTGAAATTATGTTCAATAGGTAATATTTTGAGAAACACGATTAAAGACATGATCATATACTAAATCATGTCCTTCTCGGGTAATGGTTTAGAACATACCAATATGTTCCAACTAATAGTCATGTTAAAACTTGTGTATTTTAATTTAATTGATGGTATTTTCTCTATGTTGAACTAGTATTTTTTTTTCAAGATAGTGGTGGCATTTGTTATTTCAAGTAATGGTATCAACTCTATTAAGTTATTTTCTTAACATAAGTGATGGTAATTTGTGTATATAGTACTACTGTTCTTTCGTTATTGTGATGGTATTTCTTGATTAAGGTGGTAGTACATTTTTTATATGCTAGTGATATTTGCATAATAGAGTGTTGATGTTTAGAATATTAAGCTTTTTTACTAAAGTGATGTTATTTCTTTTACATAATTATGGTATATTCTATCTAAAGAATTGTGATATTTCTTATTTATAATGATGGCACTTTTTAAATAGACTTGTAGTATTTGTAGTATAAACTGATCGGGTTTATTCATATTGAGTTAAATAATTTAATCAAATGGGATGCAATTTTTACATATAGTAGTTTTTTCCCAAAAATTGGTGATTTTCTTTTTTTAAATTGGTAATATTTGTATAGACTCGTAATGTTTAGAATACACATTCATTGGTTTTAAACTATTAACTAAAGTTTATTTATTACTTATAATATTTTATTGAAAATATTGTATTGATGGAGATTGGACATGGTATTACATTCATATCCTAACCACAAACCTTTTCTATTTATTTAAAAATGACCATCATATAATGGATCACCCCAAATAAAAGCATTCGTTTGAATTCAAATAAAAACTTAAAATTACATAATTAAACACAAATTAAAAAAATATGGTTTTAAGCTCCCTTAATAATAACTTACAATTTCTATGAAAAGTAACCCACACCATAATAATTAAATTACAAAAAATCATTGAATGTTTTTTCAGGTGCGTCTTTTATTCGTAGTTTAATTATAAGATGAAGGCATTGACGACACAAGGAGTTCTAGTTTCTTGGCACCACTCAGTTGTAGAGGCACTTTCTAATTTTTGTCAAATATTTCAACTGCAAGTCATATGCGTCAATAAAAGAATATTGAATGTTAAATATATACATAATATAAACATATAAACCAAATATGATCTCCAATCTAGGTGTTTAATCCCCGTATTAAAATTCGAAGGAGGCTTTGTATAACAATGATCAAATTAGTTAACATGTTATTACCTCTCTATAAAATAGTAACGAAAAAACCATTTTTTTATTCAAATGAACGAAATCTTATTCTTACTTATCCTCTTTCCTCAAAAATTCTCCTACATAAGAGATCAAAAATATGGATAAGTAAATAATAAATTTGCATCAAACCAAGTGGCACCATCACCTACCATAAAATATATGTTTGTAGTAAAAAAAATTAATTACTATACGAAAAATGCAATGGGATTTTATCTTATCACTTTACAAAATATGATAATATCCAAGTCTTCCCTACCTCATATATATAATTTGAGTTGAATATCCGAATCTATGTTACTTCTGATAAGATACAACAAGTCCACCAGTGGTTGTTATAAAGTACAGGGACAAAAAACTACAAAAAAAAGTATTAAACTTTATATTATTATCTAAACTATTATTTTAAAAAATACATTCTAGGTAATTAAAAAAAGACAGTACACATATGTGAATCAATGGATTACTAATATTTTTGGCATACTTAGAAACAAATAGTCGAAAAAGATATGTCCAGGTTTTCTTTTAACACTTGATTTACGTCCACCTAATAATATTGTAATATGAGATTTAAGTCTACCAACACATTTATTACCCTTTTTCATAATGAAATACTAATCATAAAAGTTGAGTCCATTATGCCAATGCCCAAACAAACTCCAAGAACTACAGTCTCAGTTAATAAAATTGATGAATTTTTACTAACAAATTGCGAAGTAAACATAGCGTAAGATATATGCGAAGAAATTTAGAAATTAATTTCTTTTAATTTACACAATCATTCCACCGTTTTACTTAAGCAATTGCTAGGATTAAAATATGAAAACATCACTTAATGTAGGAATTCTACATAAATAGATTTAAAAGCTAAATGTCTACTATAAGACAGAGCTTTCTGTCCAACTGTCATCAACTACGGTTATATTGCATCAACTATAAACACATCAAAATAACTACCCCCATTATTTAAAGTTTAATATATATGTTATGAAATTTGTTTTTGTAGACACATTCGTTTTTTTAAGCTTTAAATGATTTAATATCACTTCTCATTGATACCTTTTTTTTTGTCTCTTCTACTTATTTCTATTCTTTATCTTCAATTTCCATCGTCACCTTATTCATCTGGCTCTAGCTCTTCTTCGATGCCTACATTTCATCTAGAATATAAATAATTATGCAAATGTATTGAAGGCTTTTTCAAGATATACCACTCTGTGAAACCTCATCTTCTTACTATTCTCCTTCATTTTCGTCTCTTTATGCCTCATCACAAAGCTTAACCTTATCCTCCTTAATCATTAGTATCTCGTAATGCTTAGGGACATTATTGTTTTTGGTTTGTCATTGGTGTTTCCTCGTACCTCCAGATATGTTACTCACTTATATTTTTCATCATTGATGCTTCCTTATGCTTTAAGACTTCTTCTATTTTTTAGCATTTAAGTAAGAGGTTAACTATTCATGTAAACCAGAAGTTACAGACAAATAGCTTAATAACTCATTGCTTTTACATCATCTGCATCCTATAAAATCTTCCTCATTTTCCTTGCTACTTCCAACCACTGTTACACTTTGTTGGGTGATCTTTGTGATAATCAATCCTCGTCTAAAATAAGTTTAGAAATAAATAAATTAAATTATTCTTAAACAATATTTCAAAATGTTGTCATAAATTGCCAACAACATTACTTTAGCTTCCTATACTCTTACTTTGATACCCTATCAACATCTAACACCTTGTCGATACTGATGTTATTCCAAGCTGTAATCCTTGTTTTTTTCCCATTTGAAGGGATGGTTTACATGTAAACTATCCAAATAAAAAAATATGCAAACAAATTATAAATTCTGTGAATTAGTACGCACCTATAATTAATTTCGTATAATAAAATTAATAATTAAAATAAAAAATAAAAAATAATAATAGGTATAAAATTTATAATAATAATAAAAATAAAAATAATAATTATTATTATTACTATTGTTATTATTATTATTATTATTATTATAAGATAATTAATTGATGATGATGATGATGATGATGATGAGTTTAATAATATAATTAAGAATAATAAATTGCTTATGTGAGGGAGGAATTTTTCTGACATTTCCTTATATGTTTTGTTTTTATTTAGGAGCAAGAAATCTTGTATTACAGTCTTAGAAGGAACAAAAAATTCTATCCTTATAATATGAAAATAGAACAAAAATAGATGAAGACAACAAGCAAATACTACGAAGTACAGAACTTTTGCGTTTCTGTCATCTGTTCCCACTCACAAGGACAGTAATTAAACGCTACGTTAATGAATTATTGCCTGTATTTTTGCAGCCAATAAAATGTACAAGCAGTGTATTGTACGAACCTATCCATTAGAAGTACATACGTACGATTATAGTAAATAGTTTCACGTACTTAAATGCAAGACAAACCTCAGAGTACATGTTGCTTCTTAAGCAACGGGCGCACGCAGCAAGATGACGGTAAAACTGGCGGCGCTGTTGGATTTGGGTGGACCAATGAAATCAACTCACCACCACGTTAACGCTTTTGGACCTTTCTTCCGGGTTCTAGTTGTTATATTTGAGTCCTTATTTCAAGATTATTTATAAAAAAGTTGGCGCGTAATTGCAACTTAAATGGAAGGAGATAATTTTCAAACACAATTAGAATTTTATTATTAAATTAAATATAATTCCTTTAATTAAATTAGACTTATTAATAGTGTGGTACTCGTACCATAAACATTTCAAGCACGGACATAACATTTCCTAATTCAGGAAAAAGCTTATATTTTCCTTTTCCTGTTTTTAGGGTGTATCGGAAGTGAGCATCCTTTAGTTTGAGCACCCGCAAAATATTAGAAGATCTACAGCATAAACATATGTGGTGAAAAATGAAAATTGGGAAAATCAATTGTTTGAAATAAAGTGGATTGATGAACATAACAACGAAACAAAAACTAAAGATTACAATTTTCACTTAGAAATTGAAGACAAGAATTCTACGCTTCAACGAAACAAAAACTAAAGATTACAATTTTCACTTAGAAATTGAAGACAAGAATTTTACGCTTATACAAGGAAAATTCTGCAAAATAAATGAGAAACTTAAAGCTAAAGAGCTGCTGCGGATGTGACCGGAGCAGCAACACCGCCGTAGTCATCGAAATTCCAAAGATTGCCAACAACGCTTTCCTGAGAGGTATTTGGTGCCGTCGATTGCCCATCAAGATAAGGAATTTGATAGAACTTCATGTAATCCTCATACGCCATTAGCTCCTCCGATAGCTTTTGCACCGCGTTCTTTGCTGTCTCATCTTCCACTTTCTCCACTTCCTGTTTCACAATCTCTTGATCCACCAATTTTTTGTTACTGATAGAATATACCTGCTCTGTCTCGGGCCGAGAATTTTCTCCGCCAGAAACATCTGTTTCGTGATTGAAGCCATTCGAATGGTATGTTCCAACTTGGTTCAGATCATATCCGAACCCAAAACCGCAGCTT
This sequence comes from Erythroxylum echinodendron, assembly GCA_027575705.1. NCBI lineage: Eukaryota > Viridiplantae > Streptophyta > Magnoliopsida > Malpighiales > Erythroxylaceae > Erythroxylum > Erythroxylum echinodendron. The sequence continues at coordinate 6,818,440 of JANZXR010000004.1, forward strand.
TCACCAAGATTATTGCTAAAGTTACAATTTTGCGGCATGGGATAACTAGAATTTCGAGATGGGTCACTGGTGTAGACGTCGTTGTCTTCATTTGGGAAATTTACTTTGGCTTTCTTTCCTCGGATTTTGCGAGCCTCCCTGTCGTAGGCCCGAGCAGCTTCCTCGGCGGTGTTGAAAGTGCCGAGCCAAACTCGAACTCCTTTCCTAGGATCGCGTATCTCAGCTGCCCATTTTCCCCAGGGACGTTGTCTGATTCCTCTGTACAAGTTCTTCCTCTGCCTCTTGGTACTCGTCTTCTCCTTGCGCTCATCATCTTTGAATATACAATTTCAATTCAAAACCTTGAACTTTTACAAGCAAGAGAAGAGAAACAAAAGGAGAAACTCAATAAACAAAATACCTGAAGAAGGGTATGGCCTTTTACAAGAATCGCTGTGGTCACCGAAGATCGGATAAGACTGGAAAGGACTGAGCTTGTTGAAGGAAGCATTTGGCCAGATGTCAAGAGCAGTGGCACGACCATCACGTTTGCGAGGGATGAGATCAGAGAGGATAGCACCGCCACACATTTTTTTTCACCTAAAGCAAACTATGATAAATATAATGAACTATTGGATGCAGTGGGTAAGCCGACTAACGAGTACTTGAGAAGGTGTTCTGAATATTGCGAGTTAAAAAGCCAAGGAGTTGAAGGGGTTTATGTAGTGCAAGGGATGGGCATGTTAGGAACCAGCTAGGAGCCTAGGACCTATGTGGTCCAGTGGGTGTCAGCCAGCTGTGCTTCTATTGAGGAACTTTCCTTGGATACGCCTGCCTTGTGGACATTACTTGAAGTGTTGACCCTTGAAGCATATCTTCTGATTACCGCTTACGTGGATGCCAAGGCTCTGTAAACTTCGAATTCGTAAGCATGTTGATATTTTGGCTAAGACATATTACACATTGACTTTTAATGATAAATAACCTAAAAAAAGGTACGTTTACAAACTAAAAGTATTGTCATAAAAAAAATAATGATACGTGTGTAAATAATTTTCATGCTGTCGACTTCTTACGTTGTAATTGTTCAAAGGATCATGAGACCCATATTATTCATAAGTGTCTCAAAGTCCTTGTGCATGCAACGTTGCAATAGAGATAGCTTCTCAAAGTTGCTAGCTACTAAAACTAAAAGAATATTATTAAGAAATATTTTGATTTTAAAATTTTGGAAAAGGAATATGGAGAGGTTGATGGATACCAACTGTAATACAAATTTTGGGGGTGCATAATGCATTTTGACATTCAATTGAGTGATAAATTATTTTATCCAATATTTTATATTATTAGATGAAAATCGCATAAAATATTTTTATTAATGTTGCTTTATCTTAAACGACTACAAATTTTAAAGCACATAGTTTTGTATAACAGGTTGGCACGTTGTTATTGATTACTGTTTCGTTAAAGTAGCACATCTTGTGCAATTGTTGATCAAATTGACTATCAACTGGGTAATTGTTTATTGCAAATGTGCTCCAACTTAACTGTAATTGTTGCTAGGTCGCACAAAAGGTTTTATAATTCAACTCAACGATGAACTCGTTTAGCTTTCGTGATTCTTATTTAGCTGCTTCCAAACTAAGCCAATTCAAGCATAGATTCCAATTTAATTAAAGGGTTATAAAAAACTCAAACTTTTGTTAATTTTTTAATTATCACCTGAATTTTAAAAAGTAGCAATAAAATATCTAAATTTTTAATTTTTTCAATTCTAGCCCAAAATTTAAAAAGTGGTGATAAAATGCTTAAATTTTTATTTTTTTTTCAATTCTACTCCAACATTATCTGTTATTCTCCCGATGTCCTAAGCTTTTTATTTTCTATTTGTTCTTTAGACACCCCAAACTACTTTCACATTACAACGTACTACACCAGTAAATTCTTCGTTTTTAATTCAGGACAGTAAGTTCTTCATTTTTAGTTCGTTCTCCTAATGCCCTTAGTGTGAGGGCATCAAGGCTGTATAATATAAAAATTGAAGGGTGAGGATTTCGAGAGAACAAACAAAAAATGAAGGAAAAAATTGAAATCAAAGCATGAGGTTGTCGGGACTGTGTAATATGATTTAGGTCATTTTTAAACAACGAAATGATTTTAATTATGTGATTAAACGAGGTCGTTTCATTTATTTTCATATGTTGTGTTAATTTTGACTGATATATATTAATAATTAAAGTTTCTAAAACAAGTGACAAGTTACGTCAGCAAATTTAATGGAAATATTAATGTAAGGTTAGAATTAAAAAATAGAAATATGACTATTTTATTGTTACTTTTTAAAGTTCAAGTTAGAATTGAAAAAATGTGAAGGTTTGAAAATTTTATTGCAATTTTTTAAAATTTGAGTTATAATTAAAAAATTGCCAAAATTTAAGCTTTTTTTATAATTAACTCTTAATTAAATGTATGAACGAATTTTCAATTAACTTGGGCAGAAACAGACACTGTTGCCATGGATAGCAGAACTTCTCGACCAATTCTTGAAGGACCAACTGAAGAGTCACCAGGTCTCAAATCTAGATTTACAGTAGGGTGGGATGTGAGGTTAGCAAGGCGTTCTAAGTTGCATGAATGTAGCCACATCCGAAAGGTCACCAACTAAAGCTTGTACGGTAGGTTTACAGTGGCTAAGGTTGTAATTTTTTTTCTTTTTTTCTTTTTGAAAAATGGGCTAAGATTGTAGTTAACAATATTTTAAAATAGTTAACAATATTTTAAAAACCGGACCGAACATCAAACTGATTGAAGGAAACTTTTAAGGTTTAGAGGTTCAACCGGTATTGAACCGGTATATAATAAATAAGAAATAAAACTTATAAGAATAAGTAAAAATAAAATATTTTATTGAAATAAAAAATACAACAATGTCTATTATTATATAATGAACTAATAATAAATAAATATGAGCCTAATATAAAGCTTAAAATAACAATAACAATAAAAATCAAAATTGCAATTCTAAAGGAGGTTGCGTCTCATCATCGTCAAAGCTCTATATTTTCTAATGCTATTTAAAGATTCATAAACTACGCTTAAGATATGAACTGACCATCAATAGATGTTCTTAATTCCTTCGTTGTGACAAATACATTTTCTTCATAAATCATCTTTTCAAGTTCATTATAATCAAGATCATGCGATAGTTGTTCTTCTTCGATCCAAAAATCAGTATGAAATAGATTTCTAAATATTACAAAAATTGATATAAAATGGAGTTCTAAATATTACAAAATAGTTAAACCAAATATTTCTATTGGTTACAGAAAACTAATTGGCCCTGTCAGCTAGTTTTGGCTTAGATCAAGATATTTAATATCTTCCCACTTGGAAATTTTGGTTATATTTCCTTCAAATTAATTGTTAGATAGATCAAGCACAACACAACTTTCAGTCAACAAGGGAAGTCCATCCATGAGTGCATTTGAAGACAGGTTGAGGAGACGTAGAGTTATTGACATGACCATACTTATAGGCCTTTGAAAGAGGATGTTATGACGTTAAGTGACATGTTAAACCAAATTACAGAACTAATTTATGCTACTAAATGAGAATAAATTCAAAACAAATAGCCATCTCAACTAGTACCCGTGACTAATCTCTGGAGTGTATCCCATATGATTAAGAAGTGTCTGGATTACATAACTTTGAATGAGAAGCTAAAGCAGCTAAGCAATAAAGAAGTGGCTGTATTTTCGTCAATCATATATTGTCAAGAAAGAAAATACTTGACTTTGCTATGCCAAATTTGCATAAATCTTCCAAAAAAATTTTGTTAGCCATGCACGAAGCGAGTAAAAGCAAGAAAAGAAACCTCATCTCAGTTAAAACTCTTATGACTAGAAAATCTTAGAGATGCTGAAAATTTGATTGAAGGGGGATCACTTTAACTTATGCATTCTGAAGAATCTTACAGACTGATAGGAAATGATTGTTTGACCACCTTTCTCTCCTGTTCACAAAAGAACTAAATCTTGATTCTTTTATACCTCGTAGTTTGAATACTGTTGAAAATATTGTCTCTCCTTTGATGCCATAACTGCCACATTAGTTCTCCAGTTTTCCGTTTGCATCATCCTCCAACTGCGCCAGTGTTTTAAAAGAACATATACAGAATGCCATGAAAACATATGATTCAAGAGAAGCAAAATAAGTATGATTGAGCATTGAGATAAATTTTCCACATTTGCAAGAACTTGAGATGATACAACGACATTTAAGGGCAAACTCTCTCGTGCCAATCCTGCATGCTCTTATATCTCCCTAATCCTTGCAGCTACACAGAAATACAAAAATCCTCAATCTGTGAACAAGAAATGCAAATTCTCATAAAGAATTAAAGGTTCTATCAAGAAATAAATAGAGCCTACAAGTATGAAATGTTTCTGATTGCATGAGCACAAATCATGGCACTTCACTAGAATATAGCATGCCTAGGCAATAAATCGAAACAAATAGAAAATCCCCAAAACCTTGTGCACGATATTCAGCAGCTTTCTGGCAGAAATCATTGGCAACAATAACAGCAGCTTATGTCTTAGCCTAAGAGACAATTGCTAAATTGTATAAATGGGCAATGCTAAAAGGAGTGTATTCAAACTCTGGAGCATCTTTTCCTGCTGCATCAAATTGAGAGGAGAGTCAAGCCTTGAGCTTTGCAATTCTAGCAGCATCACTACTAGTCTTTGCTTCAGTCCCAGGGGGATCTACTCTAACAATTATATCACTCATTTGCTATTCACGGAATTTCAATACAGTATACTAACCTACAAAAGAAAGCAACAAAACAAATACAACATAAATCTCACATACTCAGTAGGTGATTACAAAAATCTGAACCCAACATTTTGGATTGCCCATAACACAAACAGACACTTACCACACAAACCATTTGGTCCTTCTAATTTTCCATTAAAAGTTCATAAATTTGATGTCTTTATCATATCAGCATCCAATTAAGTTTCCATTTACCATTCCAAGTGCACTAATTCTCTAAAATATAACCCATTCAAAAAAACTCAACAACAGAAACGAAAAAGGAATAAAAAGATGAAAGCGTCAAAACTTGTGTTCATATTGCACTAAGCATATCCAAATTAAAACAATGAGAATATATAGAGAGAGCTAAGAGTGGCTGACCAGTAATTTGCGCTCAACTAATCCACAAAACTGGAAAATGAGTAAAAGAATGGCAAGATAAGAACTTTATTTAAAAAAGAAGCAAAAAAGAGAGAAAGACGCTGACCCAGATGAGCATTAGCTATGGTTGTAGAGTTCAAAGTAAGCGCAAAAAGAGTATGAACTATTGAAAATGTTGGATCAATGAGAAACCTAGTAAAATTAAGGGTTAATAGCTGGTCCTGAACAACTTCGTTAGCTTGTTGTCCAGCTGAAAATAGGAAGCTTCCGAACCAATCCAAAATGCTACCGTCACTCAAAGTATACACAAAAGCGGATATTTTGTTCAAGATATCGGTAAATTTGTGAAATCCTTAGTTTATTTAGATTAATCGAGTTAAGAAGTCTGAAACGAAATAGAGGCGGTGAGAGATGGTAAAGTGAAGAAAGTGAAATAGGGAGGATTTCTACATCTATAAAGGTAGTGAGAGATGGTGAAGAGAAGATCAGAAGATGGTGAAGAGAAGGCAGTAAAGAGGAGAGGAGAAGCCCGAGCCTTCGATGAAATGAAACCTGGAAGTAGCTTTCTAGTGTATCTAGAGTTTTGGACAGGTTTGACAGGTTAGACCGTTCGACAAAAACCGGCCGGTTCGTTGATAAACCGTCCGGTTTAAATACATAAAGGTTATTAGGTGAAACCGAACTAGACCACTGGCCAGTTCAAACTTTTCCGGTCGGACCGACCGGTCTGGTCCGGTTTTTAAAACCTTGGTAGTTAAAAATAGCAGAGGGTAACTTTCGCTTACATTACAGCATAAAATATTTTTTTTAAAAGAAGTGAAGACAAAAATATTATAATTTTTTAAAACTAAAAACATTACATTAATATGCGTGTTTTAGAAATCATTTCTTCTAAAAAATTATTTGTTTGTGGTACGTGCACCCAAATAAGTCATTCTTATGAAAATGTTGTGCATTGAAACAATATTAAACGTTTAATTTCTGTAGTAAAATAATGTAATTGGAAAATGTGTATTGCTTCCTATAAAAATGTTAACCTTAGATAGCTTGCAAAAGTGACACTTATTAGCTCAAGGTTTATTATTAATACTTTTGATGGTAATTGTATAATATTTTAAAATTCAAATTGGTCTTATTTTCTTATATAAGTAACGATATAATTTCTAAAAGGAAATGACATTATAGGATAAATGCTTCCTTTCTTGCAAGAACCTTCTTAATGAACTTACCATATTAGAAATGATTCTACAATATCCGGAAGGATTTTGCTAATCACATAATTCGAAAAATTAGCTATGATATTTTTGTTAAAATTTTTCTCTTAACGTCTGAATATTGGAAGATTCTAGAAGATATGATAACGAATATTCGTTAGATACAAAGTCAACTTAGGATAAAAATGAAGCAACGAATAGTTGAAGAAAATGTCTACTTAGGAAGAGCCACTATACCTGCGAATCAGTCAGATTTTTGAAATACTTCAGTAGTATTAATATTCTTGAAAGTCATATCAATTTCAAACACCTTGTGCTTTAGAAAGTAAAATTACACTATTTGAGAGAGATTGTTATTCCTGGAAAGCTTACATTGAGCAAACTCTATATTCATTTTGTTGAGAGCTTGTAGAGGATTGTTAAACACTACGAGTGTGGATGGATGAAAAACCTTAAACAATATGTACTTGTGAGCTTGAAGAGGCTCGTCAAAATTTACTACTTGGAGTTTTTATAGTGAAATACTCAAGTTGGATATTTGAAGATTGGATGTGGGCTTTGTTATAAGCCGAACCAGTATAAATCGACTATATAATTCTTTCTTTTTCTTAACTTTTAAATGTTCGCATTATAATGTTTGTGTTTTCAATTTGTAAAAAGGCTCCTTCAATTTTATAATAGGCTCCTCCTATTTTAAGATCACAAAAGGCTCCTTTCTCTTTTGAAAGTTAACAGGCTCTTTACATTTTTTAAACGATTAACAAGCTCCTTTTGTTTTTTAAACGATTAACAGACTCCTCTTTTTTAAAAAGTTAACAAGCTCCTTTTGTTTTTAAAACAACTAACAGGCTCCTTTTGTTTTAAACGTTAATGGGATCCTTTTGAAAGTTAATAGGCTCTTTTTGTAGCACCCACATACCCCCTGGGAGGAAATGCAGATGCTACACAAAACAGAACTAAAGTAATCCAATATATATTAAAGCATTTCTAGAAACTCAAGGAGCATACATTTCATTCATCTTTAATTGGGTCATACTCAAAACATAACATACACATTATACTTATTTCATACAAGCCTTAATCCAGTTCCAAACTGTATTAAGGTTTTTACAAACCATTAAGCAAAGCACAAAATACAACATATCTCATTACATTGAAGAGCAACTAACAAAAACTGGACATTTCTAGAATTCAAACCTTCCTATCTGAACCTACATGGGGCAAACCTACCATGCTGAGCATAAAGCTTAATGGGGAAAAAAAGCTAAACAGGATATAGGTTGACAACTGTTTCAAACAGTCATCCAAACATTCACATGCATGTTCAAAATCACATCAAATAATAAGCAGTGTTTACATATACATTTCCAAACCGAACCAAATTATCATGAATCTCAGAACAAAACAGAACATATCAGAATAGGTCACACATTTACTTCAGCACAAAACTCACCAACTTCAAATTTTTAATTTTAACATATCAGAACAAAACTTCTCTGTAACAAACAGAATTTGCTTATTTCGGAATAGAGTTCGGATGTTTCAGATCAAAGCTTATTTATATCAAAACTGAGTATATAACATAATACAAAAAAAGTTAGTCTGTTAATCCTTTATACAGAAGTGGGTAACGGGACTAATACAGGAGATACCATGATCAGTATCACAGAACAGGAGAGACTTATGTCTCACTAATAGGAGACACTGAAGTGTCAGTAATACGAGATATTGAAGTGTCAGTAACAGGAGACACCGAAGTGTCACAGGAGCAGCTGCAGACCCTTCTAGGCATGCCTATTTACCCAC
>JANZXR010000004.1:6826737-6838267 GCA_027575705.1 Erythroxylum echinodendron
ATCAATTACTTTTATTCCCCTATGTCTTAATTTTCTAATGAAGTAAATTTAATGCAACTTGGTTAATTATATCAGGGATTATACCCTAAAAACTACAGGCTATTCAAAACAAAGACATTAGCCAGAACTCAACTTCAAACTAGAATTCAAAACTCCTAGAGGTAGAATCAGATTTAGGTTCCCTGATGAAAGTTGTAGATAAATGTATCTAGTTTCATATAAATTTAAATCAAATTTTGATCTAGTTGTAGATAAATGTATCTAGTTGAAGATAAATGTATCTAGTTTGTCTTTCTAGGAGACCCTTTTAAAAGTCTAAAAACCAAATCATCCTTCAAAAAAAAATTATGTTACCTTCATTTCACAATTAGAATCAATGAAAGTTAAAGAGGCTCTTACTGATGAAAATTAGGTTTCATTTATGAAAGACAAACTAAATTAGTTTGACAAAAATAAAGTTTGGAATCTAGTACCTTGACCACAAAACAAGTCAATCATTGGAACTCGTTGGGTATTTCAAAACAAACTTAACGAAAATGATAAGATGGTAAGAAACAAAGCTAGACTTATAGCTCAAGGTTATAATCAATAGGAAGTTCTTGATTTTGATGAGACTTGTGCATCTGTTACTTGATTAGAATTGATTATAATTATACTTGCTTTGCATACTATAGAAAATTTAAATTATTCCTAGTGGATGTTAAAAGTGCCTTCTTAAATGGATATATTAATGAAAAAATGTTTGTTAAGCAATCTCTAGGTTTTGAAGATAAAAACCATCCTAATTACATGATGAAATTGATTAAAACTCTGTATGGTCTAAAATAGGCTCTTCGAGCATGGTATGAGAGGTTAAGTAACTTCCTGCTTGAGAATAATTTCGAAAGAGGAAAGGTAGATAAAACCTTATTTATTAAGAAAAAGGAGAACAATTTACTTATAATGCAAATATATGTTGATGACATAATATTTAGTGCTACTAATCAATCCTTCTGTGAAAAATTCTCAACTTTAATGTAGGGAGAGTTTGAAACGAGTATGATGGGAGAACTATCTTTCTTTCTCAATTTGCAAATTAGGTAAACAGAAAAAAGAATCTTCATTAGTCAAGACAAATACACAAAGGAACTCATTAAGAAATATCATTTTGAGAATGCCAAACCCTAGGTACTCCTATGTATATTGGAACAAAACTTGATAAGGATGAAGAAGGCAAAGCTACGGATGAGATAAAGTATAAAGAAATGATTAGGTCACTACTATATCTTACAAGCTCAAGACCAAACATTATGTTTAGCTTGTGTCTTTGACCACGCTTTTAATTAAATCTAAAAGAAAGCCACTTTTAAGCAATCAAGAGGATCTTTGCTATCTTTTTGGAACTATAGACTTTGAATTATGATATCTAAAAACTTATTCATTTAGTATAGTGGGCCTACCTTTAGCCCATTAGGCCAAATATGGCAGCCACCCTTAATATTTTTTTTAAAAATAAAAAAGACATCGTTTTTGACAAAACGACTTCATTTTTGTCCCAACCTTGGCCCGTGGCCCGGTCAAGCTGGGCCAAAATTGGGTTGGGCTGGGCCAAAATTGACATTCCTACACAAATGGACACAATAAATTTCTTAGAAAATGTATAGTTTCTTAGTCCTGCAAGAAACACAATTGCACAACGTTTTCTACAACTAAAGTGGAATATATAAAAACTGCTAACTATTGTGCTCAAATCTTATAGATGAAACATTAACTCGAGGATTTTTCTATAAACTTTGATCATATTCCTGTCCTATATGACAATATAAGTGCTCTATAAACTTTGATCATATTCCTATCCTATATGACAATATAAGTGCAATAAATCCCTCTAAGAATCCTGTACATCATTCTAGGACTAAACATATAGAAATCAAACATCATTTTATCAGAGATCATGTTTTAGAAGGAACCATTGATCTTTTACATGTTAACACTAAAAGTCAAGTAGCTGATCTTTACTAAGCCACTTTCTCAAGATAGATTTTGTGTGTTAAGAAAGGAGCTTGGTATGTGCAGATTATCTGATATTAACTCCGTATAAAGATTCTATTATACTTCTCTTTGCAGATATTGGCAGGGTCCTTCTAATATGTTTTTATGACAGACTCCTTTTAGTTTGGAAGGCTTCTTTTAGTTTAGAAGGTCCCTTTTAGACTAGAAGGATCCTCTTAATTTAATACGCTGATAGCTTTCTGTATGTGACTGACAGAAGATACACAGATGATCACACATCTTCTAATAGTGTGTATGATTGCTCAGCTTCACACGAAATCAATACTCAAGAACCATTTAGCATATCCTGAAAAAGTTTTCTTCCTTCTACTTACCTTCATCATTCTCAGAAGTGTCGTTTTTCCTCTCTACACCCTAACTCTCTATTTTTGCTCAAATTTTCTACTCAAATCTCCTAAATCTCACTAGCTTACTTGAAATGGCAAGAACAAAATCTAGGGGACAAAATAAAACGTTGACTCCCACTATTAGCTATGATGAAACTCTTTGCCATAAACAAGAATTTGAAACTCTTGTTTTCGAATCTTCCTCTCTGTCACTAATAATAGGATCATTAAACACCCCTACTGGGCCTGTTTCTATCACCTTTGTTAAAAAGCCTCAAGGTTTAGAAGCTTCTATTCAAGAGACTCCAAATGAGAGAAAGAGAAAGATTTTGGCTATGTTGTCTACAAAAGCATACTCTAATTCATTTTCCGAACAAAATGAATCAACTATCAAGAAATATATCTTTGACGATGATGAAGAAGGTTTTGATGACTCAAATCTTAGCTCATCAGAAAAAGAAGAAAAAGAAGGATAAAAAGGAGAAGAAGAAGAAGAAAAAGAAGAAGGAAAAGAAGAAGAAAAATCTTCTAGTAAGAGGAAGCCAACTAGAAAAGTAAGGTTTCATTCTCCTTCACTATCACTACCCATTATCTCTCATCCTACTCCCATTCTTTCTGTTATATCTTCTGAAACTTCTGCACCACCATCTTCTACTTCTCGACCTGATTCCATAGTTAATAAATTGCCTGAAGTACACTGGATTATTAATGATGATGGTTCAGATGAATAACCAATTCATTTAATAAGACATCCACGAACCAGAGGAAGTCTTACAAAGAAAGCTAAGAAAGTTATTGAGAATGAAAAAAGCCCTAACGCTGAACAAAAGGAAAAAGAAGAATCTAGAAAGAGAAAATGAAAAGAAATAAGAAAAGGTAAAGCACCTATGGTTGAAGAGAAGATTGAGGACCCCATTGCTAAGGCTGAGCCACTTTATGAAGAAATATTATTTGAAGAAATTCCAAAGCTAAGAGGTCAAAATTGAAGAAACAAAAGAAAGGAGAGTTTTCAGCACTGGTTAAGCTGTTTTAGTCAATGGAAGTTGAAGCACGATACAAAATGCACTACAAGAAGTGCAAGGTGGTTATAGGATGTATCTTGCCTCCTCTCCTATTCGATGACATTGGTATTCCCATCTTTTCTCATTTTCTTGTTGTTGGATAGGTAAATTTTTTCAATTTTAATGAGATAGTATGTGATGATTTAGTTAGATCATTTTACACACACATGATAAAAGATGAAATTGATAGGAAGTTGGCAATCATCTCTTGGGCACGTAAATGTGAGATCTTAATTACTAGGGAAATCTTAGGAAACATACTGAACATAATTCCTATAGGTAGAATTGACCTTCCTTGTCATAAGTGAGACATTACTGATCTTGACTTGGGAGAACTTGTGAACTTTATCTACTTGCACACTAAGAATGCCCACGAATGGAGATCCTAGTTTAGATATTAGGACTTACTACCACGATGTCTTGTATCAATATCTACTACTTCAATTTTTCCAAGGAGTAGTTTAAAGGAAAGATAGAGTCTCTTGGACACATATGCAGTATATAATATTTTGAAGGGCAATAAGATGAACATCCTAGCAATGATCCTGTGATTTATGGTGAACAAAAGAAGTCATAAGAATACCATTGGTGGTGTGGTTTACCGTATGGGATGCTATTAACCAAGATTTTTACCTATTATGGAGTGTCCTTTGACAATCTGGATTGGTATGAACCCAGAAAGTTCCATTCATCTATTCCCTACCAATTCAGATATAATTTGAAAGACAATGTGTTGGTGGAGAAGAAAACAGAAAGACTAGGAGAACTTTTGGGTCCTGCCCCACAAAAATTAGCCATTGTCACACTCCAAAGCATAAATGATCTAATCATTCAACAATTGAAGGACATTCGCTCCAATCAGGATCAAATGCGTGGCCAAATCAACATCATGCAAAATCAAATTCTTGATACCCAGATTATGCTTTGAAAATTTTTTGAATCTCTTAAATAACTTTGTCACTATTTTTTACTTAGTTTATTTTTACATACTGTGCTATTTTTCACTTACTTTTTAATTATTTCCCTTTTACTTTTTGATAATGACAAAGTGGGAGAGCTAATGATATACTTGCTTTCGATGGTATATTTGTTTTTAGATCAGTGATATATTCTTTACTAACTATTCAAATATTATTGAACTGAATTTGTGAAGTTTAAATCTCTGATATGCATAAACGATAGGCTCCTATTGTAAGAAAGGCTCTTTTTAATCATGACTGTGAGTTGTAAAATATAAAGTTTACAGGTATCTTTCAAAATCCTTTATTATTATTTGAATTTTGAAAATATAACTGTTATTGCTGTCATCATAAAAAAGAGGGAGATTGTTAGCTCAAGGTTTACTATTAATGATTTTGATGATGACCATATAATATTTCAAAAATCAAATTAGTCTTATTTCCTAGTATATGTAAAGATATAATTCCTAAAAGGGAATGATATCATATGATAAATACTTCCTTTCTTACAGGAACCTTCTAAATGAACTTACCTTATTAGAAATGATTCCACAATATCTGGAAGGATCTTGCTAATCATATAATTTGAACAAATAGATTCGATATTTTTGTTTAAACTTTTCTCTTAACGTCTAAATATTGGAGGATTACAATAAAGATGATATTGAAGATTCGTTAGATACAAAGTCATCTCAGAATAGAAATGAACAACAACTAGTTGAAGAAAATATCTATTTAAGGAAGAGCCACTGCAACTGCAAACTAGTCAGCTTTTCGAAATACTTTAGCAGTATCAATATTTTTGAAAATCATATCAATTTCAAACACCTTTTGCCTTAGAAATTAAAATCACTTTATTTGAGAGAGGTGGTTATTCCTTGAAAGCTTACATTAAGCAAACTCTGTATTCAATTTTGGTGAGAGCTTCTAGTTGGATACTTAGGAACTAGATTTAGGCTTCGTTATAAGCCAGACCAATTAAATCGACTATGTCATTCTTTCTCTCTTCTTAACTTTTAAAATTTCACATTATAGTGTTTGTGTTTTCAATTTGCAAAGAGGCTTCTTCAGTTTTATAATAGGATCCTTTTGTTTTAATATCGCAAGAGGCTCCTTTTATTTTTGAAAGTTAATAGGCTCCTTTTATTTTTTAAACAATTAACAGGCTCTTTTCGTTTTGAAAGTTAACAGGCTCTTTTCATTTTCTAAACAATTAATAAGCTCCTTTCATTTTAATCGTTAACAGGATCCTTTCGAAAGTTAATAGGCGTTTTTTATCCATATACTCATTTTCTTTAGCAGGATCTTATCTAATTGATAGTAACTTGCAATTTTTTTAATCACAATTCATCCCCCTCTTGAGTGTTTTTGCTTTATCAAACTTAATAGTACTTGCATTCAAAGAAGAACAAATGGCTCGCTCCAAACCTTCTCTTGCAAACTTTTTGATTCTCCTGTCATTGCTTGTGCTTCAACTACTAATTTGATAGATTGTGTTAATATAAAACACCAAAAATATAACTAAATTGAAATGAGAAAATAAGAAAAGAATTAACACATGATATATTTAAGAGAAACTTATCTTAATCTCTCTAAAACACTCCATTTATTTCTTTGTTTTTGTTCACAAAAAGAAATACAAATAGTAACAGCGTATTCAAAACATATGAAAACTATTTTATATATAGAACAATTAAGGCAATGAATTTGTGTTTCTATCTAATTCCACAACATATTGTAAATAAAAGCTATTTTACAACTTTTCATAACTATGTTACAACTATGTCAAGATTTAATAATGGAAGTCATAATTAACTTCTATCTTTAAAGCTTAAATAAAGAGTAAAGGTGGCTTTACCACCAATATTTATTTCATTTAAAATCACTTTTATTTTTCTTCATATTGCTTACATTTTTCCTAGGCCAATAGACAAGCGACACTTTATAATTTATTAGTAATAATCAGGTTTGAAGCTTATTTTTCAGGTTGTCTTTAGTATGGATTTTATGAACATTTATACTTCCTTTTTACACTTTTTCTCTAACAAAGTGATATAAAAATCGAATTTTTTTTCTCCTTTAATGAAATGATGGATTCTTTGTCCAGTGTAAAGTGATTTGACTATCACAAAATAGAGTAATCTTCTTTTATTTGTGTTTGATTTTCTCTACTAACATTTGTAACCAAATTGCTTCACTGCTAGCTTGTGTAGTTACAATATATTCTAACTCTTCTCATAGAAGTACCCACAATAAATTGCAATTTTGGAACCCAACTTATAACTCCTCCAGCAAGAATAAACACATAACATATGATAGACTTGCTATTGTCAAGATCACTTACATAATCTTAGTTAGCAAGAACTCTAATAATAAAGTCTGATCCTCCAAAATATTATGTAGTATTTGAAGAACCCTTAATATATCTCAAGATCCTCTCTACATTAATCCAATGCTCTTTACTAGGATTTGGCATGTATCGACTAACCACTCCCATTGCATATGCAATGTCTTGTCTTGTACAGATCATAGCACACATTAAGCTGGCCACTACTAATGCATACAACACTCGAGACACTTACATCTTCTATGTTTTGTTGCTAGGAATCATAATTAAAGATAACTTGAAATTAATAGGAAGAGGTATAAAAGTTGGCTTACAATCTTGCTTATTGAAACACTGCAAGATTTTCTTCAAATAATTCTTTTGAGAAAACTAAATCTTCCTATTATTTTTGTCTCAGTAAATTTGCATCCCTAGAATCTTGTTTACTATTACCAAGTCTTTTATTTCAAATAGCTTATACAATTGTGCCTTCAACTCTTTAATATAATCTCTATTTGGGCTTTAATATGCCATTAACATATAATATTAAGATACTAAAATCATTATCACTAAATCTCTTGTAATAAGTACAAAGATATAAATTAAGTTTGTTGTATCAAAGGCTCATGATAAAGGAATTAAATCTCTCATGCAAACATCTTCATGCTTGTATAAGACCATTTAGAGATTTTCAGCCTAAAACTCAATCTTTTTTCCTCTTTAAACCCTTCTAGTTAGAGCATATACATTTCTTTTTCAAGCTCTCCATGAAGAAATACAGTTTTAACATCTAAATGCTCTAAACATAAATCATATATAACACACATAACTAATACTACTCAAACCATTGTCAATCAAAAAATAGAAGAAAATATTTGTTTAAAGTCAATGCATTATTTTTTAGCATATCCTTTCATCATTAATCTTGCACAATAAGGCTGCACTTGGTCATTGCCATCTCGTTTGATCTTATAGACCTATTTGCTACTAATGGTTGTCCTTTTTTGTAATAGTGAAATAAGATCCCATGACTTATTTCTATAGAGTGCTTTAGATTCTTTCATATTACTGTCATCAATAGAGAAGCATCTTATCCTTTTGTAGCTTCATTGAAAGTTGATGGTTCTCCATCCTTTGTTAGTAAACAATATGTAAGATTACTTCCCATAATGTATTATGAGTGCCATACTAGTTCTCCCTTTTTCCAAATAAACCACGGACCTTTGGGGCGAAGGACTTAGTTTGTTCTTGTTCTTCTTGCTTTAGTGCAGCTTCAAAAAAAATTTGAATCTTTTTGTTGTTATCTTTATTCAGCTTGAAATTTAGTTGTCTTTGGTTTCTCCTTTCAAATGTTATTTTCTTCCTTTTCTCTTATCTTATGCACATATAACATCTGTTAATTGTTGATCGCAAGGTTACATACGCTAAGTTTTAATATTTATTACCTTGGTAATTTCCACAAGCGCACGGGTCATTCGTGTAGTACCTAAGGTATCGATCCCACGAGGAGGGAAGTCTAGTCCTAAAATCTAAGGTTATACTAACTACAATAATTCAAATAAATAAACTAATGCAGAAAATAAATAAATCAAACAATTAATTTCAAGAATTAAATTGCGAAAATCTAAACAAGTAACAAATCACACAACCCAATCCAAAAATCAACCTAGAAATTACCAACTGGTTTTTTAACCTGAAATTAATGAAAATCTAACTGATTATGCAATTATCGAATTAATGGATCTAGACGGTCCTAGGGTAGATTACTCTCTCCTAAGTTATAATCCTTAATGCTAATTGATAATCCCTAATTTAAATTATGGATTTGTGATCTCTTGATTCATAATTGACCCAAAACTTAAATTAGTTCTAAAGTTGTCTAGTGACCTACTAAGAACTTATGCTCGATCTCTTGTTACATGATTCTAATCATTTGATTCAATTATCTACCTCTCAAATTACCTAACTCTCGCTAACCTAATTTGATTTTTTTCACTCGACTCACCCTCTTAGTTTATTGCCAAATTATTATGAACAGATATTGAATTACAATTAAACCAATAAAATCAACCAAACTTTATTAATCTCAAGGACCAAAATCCCGAAGGTGAGTTTAGACATAAATCAACACTCGAAAATAGTTAATTTCAATAATCATCCTAATTTCATACATCCATAAAATTGAAATAAAAATAGAAATACTGTTGGAACGAATTCGTGGAGGCAGCGAATGTGAGAAACCACCTGTTTTGGGAAGTATGTTGTGTCAAGCTTCGTCTCCGTGACTCTTTTCCTACGTCTCCTTCCTCAATCTCTCAATAACTCTCTAGTTTTTTTTTGGAATGTGGTTAACGTGAATGCTCTCTTTTCAGACTCTCCAAGCTCTGGTTCTGTCCCTTTATGATGTATTTATACTTTGGACACCCTAGGATTAAGTCAGGGTCGAAACGGTATGAAAAATCTTGTAAAACTCGAGCTTTTACTCCACGTGCCACGATACCATGATCGTGGCCGTGCTTGTCATGATCGTGGCCAATGCTTAACCCTCTCTGTTATGATCATGACCCAAGTACACGATTGTGGCTTGGATCTAAGCTCTCTGTCATGATCGTGCCCAAAGTGCACGATCGTGGCCTGGCTGCCCTGGCTTGTCCCTTTTTGTCATGATCATGGCCTATTTTGCTAAGATCGTTATGTTTTTGGCCCGAAACTCTTAACAACTTCTTCGTTCTTCACCGTTTACCCTGAAACACTAACAAACACATCAAGGTACCTCAAAAATATAACAATTAAGCTCAAAGACTTATACTAACCCATAAAAACACTTAAACATATAAATTAATACAATTAAACCATAAATAGACACTCAACACTCAAATTCACACTAAATGCCTAACAAATTACACCCTAAAATACAATGCAAATCACAACTATCAACATCCCCTCACTTAAACGTTTGCTTGTCCTGAAGAAAACACCACAAAAAACGTACAACACACAATACATAAAATGTAAAAATGAGGCAATGATTTCGACTTCATAAAATAAATTTAATCTTGAGCACAATCTGACAAGTTATATCTAGTCATTAACAAGCAAAATCAATATCTAGGGGCTTTGAACTAAATATACAATTTAATCTAGATCTAAGCGTTAATTTGTTTACCCTTCCCCATTGTACACACACATCAATAATTCTTTGGCCTTTTCGAATCTGTAACTGTTCCTAAGTATATTTTCATAAAAGTCAAACTTATTACAAGCTCGGTAGATTTATTAAGGAAACAATTTTTTTAAAACATAGGCTTAGTCTTTTTACGTAAAAGTGAACATTGGTAATGAATGTCGATCTGGTTAGTTAACTAAGTCATGTTTTAATTAAGTCGCTTGATTAAAATGTCATTATAGCTTTTTGACGCGAAGGCACACATATGTGATGCATGTCGATCCGAATACTTAGCTATATCACGTTTCAACTAACTACTAGCTCTATTCATAACTCGAAGGCCAACGGAATATTAATTATTTAACAAAAATATATTATTATTATTATTATTATTATTATTATTATTATTATTATTATTCATTTATTACCTACCTTATTGTTTAAGCTACTCATTTCTATGAAAAATCCTAATTAAACTACTTAAGTTAAAAGGCCTCAAATTATGAAAGAATGTGACAACTTATAGGGTGCTAAATTTACACTAAATCCTAATTAAGCTGTATATTTCTCCAAAGATTCCTATTTCACTAATTTTGCGAGCTAAGGATTATTTACAACCTAATACATAATGTTCAAAATTAAATAAATTTCACTCCATCTAAGTCATTGACACATTCAAACAATTCACACATTGCAACCTAATAATTATCCTAAAATATGAAAAATCACATTCAAAAGAAAAACACATAACCCTCCCACACTTGAGCAACACATTGTCCTCAATATGAAAAGAGTACATGAATACATCAGGGGAAATAAAACGCAATATGGAAAACATAAGAATAAAATACTAACAAAAAAGAAAAGAAAACGGTTAGAACACGAAACCATTTATGGTGATAGAGGTGGTGATGGTGATAGTGTTGAGACCAAATCTGCTTGACATTAAGAGTGTTTCCCTATCTTATAAGTGATTCAAGAGAGCAAAAGAATTAGCAATCCAAACTGTTCCGAATCATTCAAACTTATTTAAGAATTTAAAACAAACCTAACTACACAACAATTTAAATCTAACTACTAAACGTGCTAATTTATGGTCATTAGCTTGACCTTCATCTTTTAAAACTCGTCCAGGATCAATTATGAGTGGCTTGCATCCACCCTTCTTGCTCAACATCAGTTTTGTAGCCTGTGAGTAAGCTACAAATTGTAAAATGATCAGAAAGCCAATTTTGATAAGGTTGAGAAAACTAATTAATTTCATCAATGTCCTTCTTATTAACAAACTGTCAATAAAATAGGGAATAATGAAACTCCCTGAATCTTCCATCGAATACAACAATTTGTCCTATACGATGGTGAATTGCTCTGCTTCTTCCTTAATATCCTTCATTTCCTCAACTTCTTTTGCTTCTTGAACAGAGAATTCCATACTTCCTTCAAACTCGATGTCTGTTGTCAAATGTTCTTCGTCCTCTTATTCTTCAGAAGATTCGAACACATCAATTATCCTGAATGAGCTACTAACTTTCTGTTGGCCCCTGGGAATTTTTCGTTAAATTGAGCATAATAGTTTATGAAATAAGCATGAGATTTGAATTTTTGCCTTAGAATAATTTTTGGGATCATGATAGAATCAT
>JANZXR010000004.1:6846851-6860851 GCA_027575705.1 Erythroxylum echinodendron
ATACGTTCTCTTCATCTCTTTCACCCTAATTCTTCCCAATTCATAGTCTCTCACTACCAAAATCACGAATGCAAAATATGAACCTATTCACACTTCTTATGTACAGCTCGAAATTTTCTAATAAAAGTTTCAGGGTCTAACACATGTCATTTAAAATTGGGAGTCAATTGGATTAAAATTGGGAGACAAATGGACTAGCTATTTTAAAAGACCAAAAGAGGACATGAGAAAATGACATGTGGAAAGTGACAAGTGTCACTTGCCACACCACTTATTTAACCCACAAATTTTTATTAAGTGAAATCGAATGAATGGAGAAAGTCAATTGGGAGACTGAGAAAAACATGAGGTAACATTACCTCATTTGAGAAATTAGTTATTTAAGAATTTCAAGAATTAGTTTTTGGTACTCGAGTTAATTGTGATACCTGTAGGGGTTCACAAATGCCCAGATAGTAGTCATGACATTAATGATTAAAGTGTTCCAATTTTATTGGATCGATTAGTGACTGTGATCATGGATTATATATGGAATCTATTTGAAAGGTTAAGAAGAACAATTTGGACACTTAAATTTAGCCTTACTTATCATAAAAGAAAAACAATTATATTCCAAGTTTAATAAGAGTGAATCTCATCTTGATTAAGTAATATGATGGGTTATATAGTATCTGAACATGGCATATTAGTAGACCCAAAGAAAGTAGAGGTACTGATGAAGTAAGAAACTTCGGAGGAAAAATGTGTCATTCAGATAAACTAATAAATGTAAGAAGAATTTTGAGGAATTAAAACACTAACTGATTTCAATTTCGATGTTAGTTATTCCATCTAGATTTGTAGATTTTGTAGCATATAATGATGTTTCACACTAGAAATTAGAATGTAATCCAATTCAGCATAATAAGGTAATTTTTTATGCATCAAGACAATTAAATTCTCATAAGTTGATTCTTTGATACATGATATAGAATTTGCTACAATAGTAATTGCTTCGAGAACTTAAAGACATTATATGTACAGTTAGATAAATAGATCATTAAAGTTTAAGGTAATTATTGAGTTTGAAAGAGTTGAATATGAGATTGAGATAAGGGATAGAATTGCTTAAAGATTTTGATTGTATAAATGAGTATTACCTAGTAAAGCCAGTGTTGTAATCTGAAGCATTAAGCAGAAAATCTAATAGAAGTGTATTACAAATTCAGATGTTGAGATTACCAAATCTAGTGTAATAAAGAGCCTAGAATGATTAAGTTTAAATTGGGGCAAAATAAAGTGTCATTAGCCACATTGAAATTAAGATTAGTTTTGCATGGAAAGGTTAGAAAAGCTCAAAGTGAGGATTTGAAAATTGTGAATTTATTGAGAAAGTGAAAATGAATCTGAATTTGTGTTTAAATAGGTCAATTGATACTTTATGATTGTAGTAAAAAGTATATACACCAGATACCCATGATTGAACAAAGAGATTATTAGAGAAATCATAAATAGCAACCTATGCTATACATCCTAGTAGGACTACACTGAAGCAATATTTAGTGGCCAAGAATGAAGAAGTAAGCGATCGAATGTGTAACTGAATGATTGAGTTACCAACAATTATAACTATTAGAAATATACTTAGAGCATATATTTTGGAGTTCCTAGGAACATAAGATCAATAAATATTTTTGATTGAACTTGATGGCAACAATCAATGTCCTTTTTGTCTTAGTATGACCATACATTGTATAATTAAGAGGTTGAATTTGAAAATGCATGAGGCGTTGTACAACAGAATGAGTTGTCCGCCTTTATATTAAGATGAAGAAGGCCTAAGAATAGATAAAGGCTAAAATTGATTCGAGATGTTGTTGATAAGTGAAATGAATCTATAGTATGAATTAAGTGATTCAAGAGAGATAAATGAGTTAGGTGGATCAACACCGAAGATATGGAATATAGAGAAATAGATAAAGTGTTTCTAAAAGTATCACCTTGGCAAAGATTTTTCAAGTTCATTAAAGACGATAGCTAAGCCTGAATTGTATTGATCCATATGAAATTATTGAGAGCATATATTTACGTTAGTCTTACCAACAAGGATATATCATATCCACACTTTGTTACATGAGTATGTATAGGAGATATTGGTATGATATGATAAGTGTATTGCTGGCACACGAAGTGAAACTTGTTATTAATAAGAGATACATTGAGGAATTAGTTAAGAGAGAAGGATATCCAAATAAGTAATTGAAAGACCAAGTGATTCCATTAACTTTAATCACTTGGAAGATAACAGTCAAGTGTATATAGGAAATGAAAGAGATAATAAGAAAAGCAATACCCCCATCAATTTGATCAATCAGATAAGAATTTTGTGGATGAAATCTATTACGGGGAAGAATTGTATCATCCCATTTCCATACTAAAGTTTAGAGCTCAGGAATTCAGTAAAAGAGAAATATTATTAAGAGTTTAAAAAAATGCATTTCATTTTCCTACATAATATTAGCATACACATACACGTTATTGTTAAAAATTGTAGACATTGCAATGACTGCTCATGCATTCATTTGACATTTTTATGGTAGTAATGATTTTTATTAAAGTGATTATAATGTGAATTATAGAATATGTGTCTTGAAATTTTAGTTGGCATGTATAATTAGTGATTTAGAATTTTTGGTGAAATTTGAGAATTTTATAGAAATTAAAGGTATTTTTGGACTAGGAAAAATGCCAAGTGGGGAAACAATTGATGAATAGTAGCAAAAACAAGTGCCAGATGGTAGTATAAATTTTCATGAATGACATTAGGATTTAATGACATATGTCATTTAAAATTGGGAGTCAATTGGATTAGAATTGGGAGACAAATGGACTAGCTATTTTAAAAGACCAAAAGAGGACTATGAGAAAGTGACATATGGCAAGTGACAATTTTAAAAGACCAAAAGAGGACTATGAGAAAGTGACATATGGCAAGTGACAAGTGTCACTTGCCACACCACTTGTTTAAACAATGAATTTTTATTAGATGAAAGACTCACTCTCATTTTGTTCTTTCACTAGCTATTTGCTCCTCTTTTCGTAAGTCTCTCTCTCATATTCATCTTCTTCATTTCTTCTTCTTCTCTACTTACGATTCTTGCTCTCCAAATTCACAACCTTGAATTCTATTGACAATAAAACCACCCACTTCAAGATACTTCCTCTTCATCTTGTTACAAATTGACTCAAATCACTCCTTGATTGATGATAATTGTGTGATTGAAGATATTGAATCTTAAACAAGTAGCATGTTATTCTTCTTGAATTGTGGAGTGAAACATCCATGATGATAGTTAGATGTTGAAAGATAATAAAATAAGGATATGTACATGCTAAAATGTGGATGAGAAAAATGGATGCATAAATGTGTTATTTTTGTATATATTGAGAGTCATATTTCATAAGTTGTTGTGGAGATGAGGTTGGAATTCAAAGAGCATTAAAATGTTATAGAAAATGCGTAGAAAAAATTTAACTAGTAAATGAATGTTCATATTTTGTTTTGGGTGTAATCATGCAGATTATTGGTAGCTGTTATAAAAATGAATTAGATTGAATTTAAAGTCAAACAAAATTCTAGTGTATTGTTTTGAAGTGATAAGAAGTAGGATGATAGTTTTGAAAAGTAAGGTTGAAAATGAAGTTAGATGTGTGCTGGAATATGTTAGATGGAGTGTTTTCACTGAACATGCATCTATATTTTGGGCATATCTTGATATGTGGATACCCAAATGGGATTAGTTTTTATTTAGATTAAACTAGAGAAATATGACTACAATTTTATTAAGAAATGGAATTTGAATTCTGTCCCTAAGGATTTGAAATTTGGCTTGAAGTTAAGAACTGTGTGCTATAGTTGTATGAGAACAGTCTGTAATATTTTGGTTATAACTTACAGAATACTGTACCAAAATGCACGAATATGATGTCATTATAAACTTAAGACATATAGAAACATTTTTTAGAAAAATGTGTTATCTAAATACTTCATTTTCTACGTTATGTTGGTCATACAAAACTGTCATAAAAATTTATCTTGAGAAAAATGGAAAACTACAAGATAAATTGGAGATTAGTTTCTGTCACGATTGTGGCAGGGGATACCATGATCATGGGCAGTGATTTTACATGGTAATGTGTTGATTATGCAATTTTTGAACCAATTAAGGAAGAGGTATATAATTATGATATTTATGGACTTAATTGAGGCTTAAAAGGAACATAAGTTTGATGTTGGAAAAAGGTTAGTTAAATATGTGATAAATTTTGAATGATCTTAATGTTATACTTTAAGAGAAAGGATGTTTGATGGCAATGCATTTAAATGTGAAATGTTTAAAGTGTTAAATGAGGACTTGTCATAATCAATGAATTGTTTGATGCACTATGAATAAGACATAGTATGGAAGGATATTGTATTTCATGAATGACAAGATTAAGTTTGAAATGGTAAATTAAATGAGTAGAAGTTGAGAGTTTAATGTAATCAAATTGGTATTTAAATTAGTGTGGAATTATGTTGTATTAGAGATAGTGAATTCTGAGAAATTTGGTGTGAAATTGGTGTTATGATATGTGTTGAATTCAGATGAATGGAGGAGAAAAATTGCAGGGCACAATCGTGGCCCTCACCCCACGATCGTGACCTAATAGAAAAGATTTCTACCATGATCGTGGTAGACCACCACGATTGTGGCATGATGTATGGAGAAAAACAGTTGTCTTTTGAGTGAAGTTTGCAATTAATGCTAGTGTGTTTCCATATGAGGTAATTAGACTTGAATAAGATATTGAATGACCTTAGTTGATGGCAAATGAGGTGATTAGAATGAATAAAGTGCATTAGGTACTAAAGAATGATCGAAAGATGTTATTAAATGACTGCGACATGTGAATAAAGGAAAATTAACCGAGATTATCAATATGAGCATGCATTATACGTTACATATATACATATTTGTATAATTGAATGTTTATGTGATTATGCAATTAATAATGTGCATGTAATATATGTATTACATAATGTTGATGCACAGGATAGAAGGCCAGCATCCAGTCATTTTTAGATCATGCAAGCTAATGCTAATCGAGAGCTTACTATGAGTAACCTAAGATGGTATCAACTTGATTAATTGTTTAATTCTAAATTGATTTGACATATGATGTATGTGTACTGATTTTTGGACATAAAATGTCCAAGGCGTTTGATGCATGAATAATATATTGGAAGTGCTCTTTGATTATGAATGTGATTGAATAAATATGTCCTCAACTTATATGTTGAATGCTTGACCAAGTTTGATGATTAATGTGAATGAGAAAGTGAATGCGAATGCATTGGACTAAACGTGATGATTGAATATGTAAAATGCATTTATTCCATGAATTTATGAAATATAAAGGCAATTGTGACCAGAGTCGCCAGTGAAAAAGTGCTTAAAGCTCATACATTTGTAGTTAGAGCCTAAGGCTCAATATATAAAGAGCTTTGTATCCCAAATGGATAAGGGACAATATGATAGAGCCTAATATCCACAACAGATATAGGAAAGTGAAAAAGGCACTCGGTCACAGCAACTTAATAAATAGATTCGAGTCTCATAAACATTACAAACACATGTGATATGAACAAATTGAATATTTTGAGGATTTTTACTATATGAAATGTGTGAGTACTTATCTATGAACATGTTTGGCATGATCGCATTGAAATGATGAATTTTATGGTTTTTGAAATGTGACATTTATGAGTAAAATGTTTCGTGATATCACGTGATGATAAATGAGATAATGTGAAGTACAAGATAAAATGAATTGTTGTGTTGCATGACAAGAGAGAACTATCGAGGATGGTTACTTAACTGAGATTGCAAAACTCACCTTAATTTGCAATATATTTTTCAGACTTAAAGGAGGCACCCAATTAAATCAATTGGGGTCTAACTGTTACGTTTGAGTAAGAGATAGAGGTTGGGATCAGTTGACATCTGTATATGTTTTTCTATTATTTTTTCCATAAAATTGTATTCTTCAAATATTGTACCATTGTATGTGAATAATTCTGATAGGTAATGACTTTATGACTGAAAATGTTTCAAATTTGAAAAGGTCCCAAATGATTACTGAAATTCTGCAATGTGTATTTTGTTTGTAATAATCGTGATTGAAATTGGTATAAATAAAATGGGCAATTAATGATTATTGGTTTTCTGAAAAATGCATGTGATGTTTGAGAAAAAAATTGTAATGAGTTCTGTTAGACTAATCTAGTGCACCGCTTTCACAAGGTGTGTGTCTGAATGTCCTCGGGATGTACGAATACGTGCTTGATGAAAGTTAGGGTGCTACAAATTATGCTCAAAATTAAATCAATTTCAATCGATCTAAACCATTAATACATTCACATAATTCACAATATGCAACCTAAACAAACTATCACACAATATGAAAAATTCACTCTCAATGCAAATTATAGAAATAAAGCCTCACGATGATGGAGGTGTCGATGGTGTCAAAGGCAGAGACCAAAGGTGCTTGATTCCGAGCTAGCTTTCCTATCTTATAATTGATTTAGAGCGAGTAAAAGAATTATTGTTATTTATTTATGGAAATAAAACAACTTTAATTTCACAACAGTTTAAATCTACCCTAAACATGCTAATGTATGGTTTTTAGCTTGACCTTGTATTATTGGAAACTCAGCCGGGATTAATTATGAGTGGCTTGCTTCCACCCTTTTCCTTCAACAACAGTTCTGTAGTTTGTAAGTAAGCTATAAATTGTAAAATGATAAGAAGGAAAATATTGACAAAATTATGAAAACCAATTAACCTTATTCATATCCTCTTCACCATCAAACTATCGTTAAAATAGCAAATAACAAAACTCCCTGAATCTTCTATTAAGTCTAGCAATTTGTTTGGCAAAACGGTGAGCTGTTCTTATTCTTCCTTACTCACTCCCTTTCTTCTTCTTCTTTTGTTTGACGAACATGGATTTTTATAGCTTCTTCCAACTTGATTTTCATTGTCATTTTTTCTTCTTCCTCATGTTCGTTTGAAGATTTGACATCATCAACTCTTATAAATGGTATTATTGGTGGGTAAGGCGGAGGAACATAGGGAGGGTCCTTATTCTTTCCTTTATCCTTTTTTTGCTTCTCTTGGTCTTCTACAAAGTGGGTTTCAGCTGGTCTATCTGTTGGTTCTCCTAATTCTTTCCCGCTCCTAAGTGTGATAGCCTTACTTGCTCTTTAGCATATACTTCTGTGTTACTTGAAAGACTACGCAAACTTTTTGTAGATAACACATAGGCAAGTTGTTCCACTTAAACCTCCAGACTGAGAATAGAAGAGGCATAAGTCCTTGTTACTTGGTCAATTTACTCTTCTAACCTCTTCTGGGCCTCATACATACTTATGAGCTTTTTCATAATCTTATCCATTTTGGAATCATAGTCATTGTATTTATCTTGTTAATATCCATGTGACCTTTGATTTTTAAGCTAAATCTTAGTATTGTTATACCAATGAAAATTTAGGTGGTTATGCTACCATGACCAGTATGTGCTAGAATAAGGATTGCTATCTCCCCAACCAGCTTGTGCTCTATTAAAGTTGAATTTCTCCACATTGTTGTTTTCCCCTAAGAAGTAATCAACTGTGATATAGCTCTCTTATCCACGTGACTCATTTTCGTGTTACATTGTTATGACTAGACACGAAGAAGTGGCTTTTAGGCTATTCAATTGTTTTGTTAGGTTGTTGATCTCATCTTATAATGTTGTCATTGAATTTACAACAATCATTCCTCCAGGGTCCCAAAAGGTTGACTACTGTCTACTTCATTCCGATGTCCAATGAAAACTATTGTATACCATGTCTTCTAACAGATCTTGTGCTGCCTCAACTATTTTCCTCATGAATAATCCTCCAGTAACTATGTCAATGATACTCCTTGTGGGTGGATTAACTCTAATGTAGAAGGTTTACAACAAGAATTCACTAAGTAAGTTATGATAAGGATAGCTTCTTTGCAACTCCTTCTATCACGATCGTAGCCTAATTTCCTGGGCTTTTATCATGATCGTGGCCTAATATACCACGATTATAGGTCGTTGTTTCGGCTTGAATGTCTCTAAAACTCCTCCATTCTTTGATG
This sequence comes from Erythroxylum echinodendron, assembly GCA_027575705.1. Taxonomy (NCBI): domain Eukaryota; kingdom Viridiplantae; phylum Streptophyta; class Magnoliopsida; order Malpighiales; family Erythroxylaceae; genus Erythroxylum; species Erythroxylum echinodendron. The sequence goes on from JANZXR010000004.1 coordinate 6,855,050, forward strand.
TTAACCCTAAAATACTAGGAATCACATCAAGGTGCCTCAAAAGCATAATATTTAATCTCAAAGACTTGTACTAACCCTTAAAACACTTAAAACAAAAATAAATCACAAACTAACACAATTCCAACCTAAACGCATACTAAATGATTGAATTAATGACTAAACACATATCAAACTATGCCCTAAAATATGATGCAATTTACACTTATCATCTATCCTAATTTTGGTTCATACTAATGTAAAGAAATTCTTCAATAATCAAGAAAGAAAAAAGATAGAAAAAATCCAGTCACATGGATTCTTAAAGTCTTGATTTTATTTATTGAATTTTAATGGAATCCCTTTCTTTTCTTTAAGTTTTCTCCTTTCTTATGTAAAAACATTCTAGTTCGACTCCTATTGAATACACCCTAGGTCTCACATTCCTCTCTATCTTATATTATGTTACTGAACAATTCTATCTATGTAAATATTAGAATTTTTTATAGCAAATGAATGTCAATACGAGTCCAAAACACAGACTCATTTTTGACCTGTATTAGCTTAATGAATTGATAAATTATGCATTTAAGGATTTATTTTAAGGACATAAGTCTGTATTCATGTAATATCCTAGTTCGATACTTATATTGTGTAATGTGTTATACATGTTTTCTATAGTGTAAGCTTTATTTATGGTGTACTAGAGTAATTTAAGCATTTAAATGTATTATTGAGGTTATAATGGAGATCATGGTAGACCAGGGATGGTTCTTGACTCGATTGAAAATTTGTTAGAAAATTTCCTCAAAAAGTTTAGGAATGAGTCCAAAAAAAAATAAAAGCCTTGAAATGTACTTTAGAGATTTAGGTGACACTTTTGAATGAAATGTGGACGATTTCAGCGACATTTAATAATTCCTGGATTCAATACGAAAACTCTTTCATGCAAAAAAAAAGTTACCAAATGAATTCAAAATATGACGCAAAGCTTCAGAATTAGGATCGGAGTCCATAGGAACTAAAACAGGTCAAAATGGAGGTTATTTGAATATAATTTAGGTAATCTGAAATTATTGGACTAAAATTCCCTTTTTGGAAAATAATAGGTATTGATGATTTTAAACTTGTTCAAAATTTTAAAAGTATTCAATCTGCAAGTATTGACCCTAATTAAATTATTTCAGAGTCAATTTGATGATAAGACAATTGTGGAATAATTTCAGGATTTAATTTGGTTAGTTAGTGAATTAAATGCATTCAAGGGCAATTTGGTTTTTTTGTACTCCTTAAGGGAAATTTGGTCTTTTTACATGATACTAGTGGATTGATGAGTAATTAGAGATGACCAATAAGAAAATGACGTGTGTGATGAGTCATTAGTGATGACAAATAGGAAGGTGACATCTGTAATCCATTAAATGAGTGTAAAATGCAAAACTTAAGACGTTTTGCTTTATTTGGTGAGTGCCATGAGAGTGGCATTAACGAGCCCAAAAACTAAAAGAAAATAAGGGAGAAGCAAGAGTGGGTTTTAGCCAGTGATAAAAAATGTAGTGAAAGTGAGAAACCAAAAAAATAAAAGAGAAAGAAGAGAAGGAAGGGTGACTCACGACCAAGACGAAGGAGAAGAAGGTAGTTGCCATTTTGATGAGTTTTGGAGCATGATTTGAAGAGAACTTCATTTAGACTCAGTTTTCTTCAATTGACTAAAAGAATAAAAGAAAGTGATAAGTTTCCTAACCTAAATTTCTAGTTTTGTGGGTTTTGTATGGAATGGATTTGTGTAAGATTAATGATGATTTTAACTTTCCACAAAGTAGATAATAAGTTTAGAAGAATTTATGAGTTAAAAAAAAAGAAAATCGATCAAGAAATTAAGCTTGAGAGAATCTGCAATGCCTAGGGTTTTTAGTGTGGTATCATCCAAAAGTCAATTTTGGTTTAATATTATAAGAGAGATAGTCACGTTTTGTGAAATTTTGTTATAGGTTCTTAGTTCACTTGAACCAATCCTATTGTTTTAACCATAACTCGACCTACAGACCTCCAAATCAGGTGATTCCAAGTGGATCTAAAACCAAAGACATAGTAAACAAAATATTTATAGAGACATATACCTGATTCTAGCTAAATGATATTGAAAATTGAGATTGATTATGGTGAACTGATACTATCCCTATGTTGAAGAAAATTGTGATATTTGGAACATGTTTCATGATTTAGATGTTGAAATAGCATGATTTTTGATGATATGGAAATTAGAGATATAGGGGAACAAATATCTAGAAGACTTCAAAACCTAATTTTAACATTTGATATGTGAAATTAAGGAACAAATGGAGATATAGATTTTGGACATGGATCATAACCGTGACTCATTATGCATTATTGTGATATAGTAAACTAAATTGGGTGAGATTGTATTTTGAAAAAATCAGTAATTTTTAATGGGTAAAATATGGTATTCAAGTGACTTTTGAAATTATACTTGAAACAAAGACAAATAGGTTAGCTTACGAAAGTAAGCAAAAATACGATTAGCGTACATGTTACACGACTAAATACTAATCTCAAATTTGGTTAAATAGAACTATAGTTTTGATGTCTTATTTTCAAATTTGGAAATAAATGACTAAAAAAAATACACTTTATGTAGGTAAAGTAGAGGCATTAAACATGTGAGTGTGCTAGGCGATAAGTTTTCAAAATAGTGAGTGTATTTTATTTGTTTTATATGAATAAACTCTTTATAAAAGAATTGATGAAATGTGAGTGTAGGTAAAAGAGAGGCATTGAACTCTTGAGTGTGCTTGGTGATAGGTGTGCATTCGGATGTGTTTTTTATAGGTAATTAGCATTTGCTTTCTTACATAATGGTTGCTTATCGTTTTAGTTTAGGATTTAGTTTGCATGTTTTCATTAAGTTTGATTTCCATTGTGTTCTTGTGTGTTGGATGCTAATTGAGGGTAAGAATTGTTTATTTTTGTGTATGAAAGGAAAGGAAGCGACTTGGAAGATGAATAAGAGAGTATAGAAGAGAAGACAAGAGGATTATATCTACGACCAATTCCCACGTTTGAAGGAATTAGGCAAATTCCCACAGATGTGGGAAATCACGATAGAATGTTTCTGCCTATAATTCCCACACTAATGGGAATCACGCAGATTCCCACAGATATGGGAATTGAAACCCAAAATAATATGCAAGGCTTCATTAAACCTAGGGTTTTTGGACTATAAAAAGGGAGGAAGTCTCCATCTTCAAAGGGGGACGACACCTACCTGTAAAAAGACCATCCTTGGGCGAAGAACACATGTTTGGAGCATCAAGGAAGGATTGAAAATAAGGATCATCATCAAGATTAGGCAAAATAGTATACAACACCAAAATTCCAGATTTCGGAAAAGAAGAGGAGTTTTCTTATTCACTTTTTATCATTTTAATCTCTTCCTTTATTTGTAAAGATGGATTATTTAAATATTGATAGTGTTATGGGGACTATGTTAGGCTAATTTCATATTAGGGATTGCTTTTTTATTATTTTGTCAAAACTCATGTTTTATTGAATTGAATGAAGTATCTTTGATAATTTTTCTTCTTAATTGTCATCTTGTAACAAATCGAGAGAATGAGTGAGATGAAAATCATGTAGGATTGTACAATGAGAGTTGGCTACCTATAGACTAGCAATTATTATGTTAATTGAATAACTAGAAGAGAGCTCTCAATTATTCAATTGATCATCCATAGGATAGTGTAATAACTAGTTTAATTGGTAAATTCATTGGGAAGGTTGAGAGATCATTTAATTGATTCCCATGAATTCAATTAGGGACAAATAGTTACACCTTGAGAGAGGGTAATTAGTACATTCAAAAATCTAGAGTGAGACACAATTCAATCAATAAAATATGAAGGAGATAGATTAAGAAAAAAGTAATTTTTAGCATTTACATCTTTGAATTCATACTTTCTACAATTGTGGTATTGTCCATTGTTTACATTAATCTTTTAATTTTAATTTAATTGTCTACATTAATTGCATTAAACAAAGTCTTTTCTAAATTAAGTGGTGTCTGGGTATCAATCCCTATAGGATTGATATTCATTCTTTCTAACTATAAGTCACTAACCTTTCACTTGTAGTTTTTTAGTGTAAAATAACTAGATAGGTTTTACAATCCATCAACAAGTTTTTGGCACCGTTATCGGGGATTGATTATTAAGCATCATGTTTGATTTAGATTAGTTTGATTTAAGAGTTTTTGATACTTTTCCTTATGAATTTTCATGTGAATGAATACAAGGAGTACGCGAAGATTGATAGAAATGTTTAGGGCGTAAAGTAGAGACACATCAAGACATCTTAGAATAAGGAATGAGAAATCTAAATAGCTAGATGTTGAAAAGAAATAGAAAGAACAATGATAGAAGATAATTATTATAGGAAGCAAGGAACTTTTACAAATTACAGTAAAGCACAGTATGGTTCAGGAAGTATCAATTCCTATTAGAACACGTACACTGCGGGATGGTAGAACCACCTAGATTTTTATTGGTCCAATAATGCAAGTACTCATATGGGACCGCAAGAATTATTTGAATTTCAACAAGATTAAATTGGAGCGATGGAGATTAAGTTGGACACGTTTATGGAGATGTTTGGTTCTAAACTGGCAGCTCAGGAAGAGAACCAGAAGAGGATGTTTTCCAGCTAGGAGGAAAGTTAGAAGAGACTGGAAAAGAAATCCCACCAAATTCTTAAAAATCATGTTGCTTCTATTCATAACCTAGATATTCAAGTAAGTTAACTTTCCCGTGAATTTTGTAAGAGAAGTGTGGAAGAATCTCTGAAAAATATGGAATGACATCAACTAGAGCAATATGAGGCTATCATACTTAAGAATGTGGAAGAGTTAGAAGAACCAGTGGAACACTATGTTAAATCCTAATTTATTGAAGAACAAGAGATGAAAAAAGAGATTGAAGAAAAGAATGCCAACCGTCCCCATTATTCACCAGTTCTTGATATACCAAAGGTGAACGTCTAAAAAGCTTTGGTAGATGTTCATGAAAATAATTATATCTTTTATATTGATGATGACCAAGAGACATTTAACATAAATGATGCATCTAAGAATCCAAAGGATAGTAGCTCATTCAAGACAATTGATGTGTTCAAATCTTCTGAAGAACAAATGGACGAAGAACAAATGACAACAAACATTAAGTTTGAAGAAGTTGTGAAAGTTTTTATTCATGAAGAGGAAGAAGCAGAGGAGGCAAAGGGGATTAAGGAAGAAAGAGAGCAACTCATCTTCATATAGAACAAACTGTTTAATTCAATGGAAGATTTAGGGAGTTTTATTATCCCTTATTTTATTGACAGTTTGTTAATGAAAAAGACATTGATGAAATTAATTGTTTTGCTCAACTTTATCAATATTTTCCTTCTATTCATTTTGCAATTTATGGTTTACTTATAGGCTACAAAATTGATGTTCAATGAAAAAGGTGGAAGCAAGCCACTTATAATTGATCCTAGATGAATTTTTGAGGATAAAGAGTCGAGCTACAAACAATAAAAGAAGTGTTGCATGGGACGCAACCTATGAAATTCTAATTTCTTTTGATTGTCTTTGTTAAATTGTTTATTTAATTTCTTTATTTATGATCATATTTTAATTGAGTGTGATTGATGTTCAATTTGGTTTTTATGTGAATTTCAAACTTGTTTCTTTTATAAATCCTTGATGATGATATTAATTTGATGTGTTTGTAGGTTTTGGGATCATGGAGAATACATATAAGCTTGGAAGAA
>JANZXR010000004.1:6860951-6880017 GCA_027575705.1 Erythroxylum echinodendron
AAAAGTTAATGCTAATAATAGAGATCGGTGAGCTAGCTAACAAAATATAGATATAGGAGATAGCTATGAATAGTTATCCTTATCACTCTTCTACAAATTGATCATTATACGGTATGATGGTTAATTTGTTATATAAGGTATTAAACCTATATATTGATAACGATTTTGTGAGGATGTCAGCTATTTGATCATCAGATGATATATATTGGATGTGTAACTATTTATTGGCAACGTGATCACGAATATAATAAAAATCATTTTCCAAATACTATATATGTTATACTACACATGAATCATAAATACAATGATTACATATTGCATTCGATTCTAACAATGAGTTTTCATGAAAAATGATTCAATAGAGCATTAAAATCATCATCATTCAAATACCCAATTAATCCACACAAGATAATATAATCAATTCCTAATGAGAGAAAGAAACAACAAAACAATAAAAAATGCTTAACTCGGGTTGTCGGTATCGATATCATCTCCAAACTAGTATCAGAATCTTAGCCTTTATGAGTCTATCCTAAGAAAAATACTTCGGCCCCTAAAAATACCCCCAACCAAAACTCCTATTAGCTCTCCTTTTACTGCCGCAACCTTCTCTACTTCACTATTCACTGATGGGACAATTTAAGATTAAGGTCCCAAGCTACTATTCACTCTTCTCTTCTCTTCTCACTTTGTTCTGCTGCCACTATTATTCTTTTCTCACATTAGTCTCCTCTCTCACTGTGGCTTGATTTGACGAATTAAGACGATGGTTTTTGGTCCACCGTCACTATTTACCTCTTTCAAAAACCCTCACACACCTCTCTATGCTACCCTGTCATTTTTTGTTAAGACAAACTCCTTATCTAGCTATGCGTCGTCGTCTTGATATGGAACGTCTTTGCGTGTTACGTTTCCGCAACAACATGTTATGTTTCCATCTTGCTTCTATCATATTGCTTCGTTTCATTCATATTGTGCGCATTTTGCTTCCTTCACTTCACGTAAGCCTATCATTTTGCTCCATTATCTCCACCATTTGCACATTCCATCTGGTTCATTGCATTTTGTGCTTTCATTTCTCTTGTCTTCTTCTTATCTTTTAATTTTCTTCTTTTTTTTCAATGAAGACAAGTAAAAATTAATCTTCATAAAACGGCCTAAATGTAGTACTTGCGACTTACTTTAATTTCTTTACTTCCAAATTGTACCTAAAATCATATTGAATTAAAGTGAATATCTTAAGCATTTTTGTATCATTTATCGCTAGGTGTAAATGATTAAATATATTAACAATTAAACACATATCATCAACTACTTATTGACCTATCGTCTTGATTCATATATTATACTTGGATCGGATTAGGATGTGATACCAAGTTAAACATATGGACTAAGTGGGAGAATGTGAGAACTATTCAGACTCTTGCTATAGTAATGTTTCAAACGTTACGCATTTGGTGGGAGTTAGGATATATATTATATATCTAAGTAATTAGTTTTGGCATCTTATTTATTAATTGGACATATAAGATATTAATTGGATAATGACTTGGATTCAAAAAGCTATTGGTGATAATCTTGTAGTTGTGAACAAATCCTATCTTGGATTGAAGTCTATTATCATGTTGGTATTGGAATTGTTTTACTGTTGGATTTTGTGTAAGAAGAAAATAAAGGGATATGGTTATAGTGGGACTCTCATCGCTTGAGGGATTATATCCACGGTAGAAGTCTATCTCCAGTGTGCGTTAATTGAAGACTAAAAAGAAACATAGCTGAAGTAGAGTGGTATATCCACGGTAGAAGTCTATCTCCAGTGTGCGTTAATTGAAGACTAAAAAGAAACATAGCTGAAGTAGAGTGGCAGAGATGGATTTGGTGTTGGTTTAATGAAGAGCGTAGTGGGCATTAATTACATAAGAAAGAAACGAAGCTTACGTGATTTTTGGGAATATAAGATAAAGGTAAGTTGCAAGATCTTTGAGGGCACCCACAACGACTAACCCTATTACTGGTTTAGTATGTAATCTCCCCATCTTCTACTTCTCTTGTAAAAAAAAATCACGCAAGATAGGAGAAATCTATATAGCAACAATGATCAACTTTTTTCTACACAGAAATCAAAATTCGTTTTTGCGCAGAAAGATGATGATGAGAGCAATGATATTAATTGATTTCTTTATGGTCTGCATATACTTTGACTGGTGAATGTGTTATCAGTGCAACTATGGTTTTGTGTTGATATTTATGTGAATCTGTCCATTGTAGTTGTGACGCCAGATCTATTACAGAGGAGCTGAACCGATTAGGAAGTTATCTTCTTTCTGTCTCAAGTGCATTCTGTTTTTATTTTTAGTTGATTTATCCCTTAAGTTATTTTTATTAATTGTCATTTAATTAAAAGTAGTTTAGAAAAATCCTCTATTGAGATTCACACAAGTCGATCGTGTTATTGGGTGTGAAATTCTTTCACGGGAAGTGAGGTTGAGAGATAGTGTCAAGGGTTGAGTGATATCGGTTCAGTAAAGCCTTGGGTAAATCTATTATACTTCGGTGAAAGCTTTTAAGCTAGGTGAGGGCCCCGTAGATATAGGCAAAGTGTGCCGAACTGCGTTATTAAATTTTTGGTGTTGATTTAATTTTTGTTCTTTTAATTTTTCTGATTTTTTGTTTGCAAGAAACGAATCTGAAAGTTTGGGAAACTACTACCTCTTCGATTTTTCAACTGGTATCAAAGCAGCTCACCGATTCAGAACTTGGTGGCAAGTTGGTGCAGATCCTAGTTTAGTGAACATAGCTACTATAGAGGGTGCATCGATCACCAGACCACCACTATTGGATGGTTCCAATTATCCTGCATGGAAATCACAGATGAGGGTCTTTATTTAGGCATAGGGAACAAGAGCATAGAACTCTGTGTTGCATGACTGGACACTTCCGATGATTACTGACGATAAAGGAGAGACAGTTCTAAAAGATCCATCTGAATGGACAAGAGTCGAAGAAGAGAGGGCACTTGGAAACTCACAAGCAATGCACGCAATTTTTAATTCTATTGATGAAGGATGTTTCTCAATGATATCGGCCTATGAGTCAGCTAAAGAAGTGTGGGATGCTTTGCAGACTATTCATGAAGGGTCCCAATCTATGATAGCATCAAAACTACAAATATTAGCTGTGAGGTTTGAAGAACTGAAGATGGATGAAAATGAAACCATTGGGGACTTTCATGAAAGATTGCGAGATATAGCAAATCAGGCGCATTAACTCAAAAAGAAATATTCCGATTAGAAACTCGTCAAGAAAACGTTGAGATCACTGCCTTCAAGATTTATTTTGAAAATTACAGCAATATAGGAAGCCTAGGACATCAATGATCTGTCATTGAAGAAGGTAATAAGAATTCTTACAAATTTCTAAATGAATCTTTTAAGGGGTAAGCAAGAAAAAAGCAAAGGATTGATATTACAGGTTAAAACTCAAAAGGTAAAAGGAAGGTGAAGAGAATCAAATATCATGATTGTCAAGGTTTCGGAGTTTCGGACACATTCAATCCGAATGTGCTAATACTTTGAAGAAAAGAAAAGGAAAGTCTTTCAAAAGCACCTGGATTGAGAATGATTTCGAGAGTGAATATGGCAGTGAAAAAGAAATAGCGAATAGTGCTGCGTTGGTTGCCTTACATAGTAAAAGTCCAGTTATTTGCTTAACAGTAACTGAGAAGGAAGTAACTAAAGTCAGAAAAGAGGGAAAATCGAAGAATTTCGAAAACAACTCATCTCAAGACCTAATATCATATTATGACAGAGATGGAAGTGGCCTAGATGACAAAAAGGGGAACATTTACTAGGCTTATGAATCAATGTACAAAAAATGGGTGAAAATATGTAAAAAGAATGAAGATTGAAGGAAGAGAATCTCTCTATGAAGAACACCATCCAAAAGTTAGAAAAGAAATTGATGTTACGTCAGATGAGATTGGTGAAGCTAGAATGAATTTGGTAAGTACTGAAAAGGTATTAAGAATGTTGAATGGAGGCACAGAAAAGTTAGAAAAATTGATCGAAATAGGTAAGGTTAAAGGGGATTTTGAAGGCGTTGGTTAGAAAGGTGAGTTTTCTAAGATAAATGAGGAGAAAAATGATATGTCCAGATCTGTCAGAGAAGAAGAAACATCGAGAAAGAATCAAAGATTTGTATCCACTTGTCATTTTTGCGGAGTTATTGGGTATACAAGGCCAAGATGTTACCAGTTACTGCAGATGTTGTTTCAAAGAAGCCAAAGCCGAAAAATTATACGTCCTTCACATAAATTTCAGAATCAACCTTTATTACCTAAATCCACTTGGGTTAGAAAGGATCAAGGACAAGTACAAAGATGTAGTGAAGGAAAAAAAGAAATTATTCAGATTCACAGTTAGTTACTACTTTTCAAAAAACTGTTCAAACTGAGGATAAGTTAGTTATTTCAGATGAAGAAATCAATCATATAGTTAATGACCCAGATAATGTGATGAGAAATAAGACCAAGTTTGAATTTCTTTGAGGGACACAGGGACTGTGTTCTTTACTTTTTTGAAGTTTTTTGTTATTTAAAAAAAGTAAAAAAAGGAAAACGAAACGAAAAAATTGTCTTCTTTAGTTCTTCTTTAGTTTTTATGTTGCCATTGTCGTCCCATCTTTTTAGTAGTTTACATTGTGACTTCTATTTGGCTCCACCGAAGACTCTTTAGCTCTCTCATCAGTATGGGTCTCTCTCTCAGGTATCTCTCTCTCTCTTTTAGGCATATCTCTCGATATTTTGAATGGTGGTAAATTGTCATCTTGGCGTGCTTACGATTTTTTCGCTGCACCTATTGTTGATTCTTATGATTATGCATTTTGATACCGCTTTGTCCCAAAAGGGAGACATCAGATTGTTTCTGGTGAATGTTCCATTCAGGGGAGATTTTAAGATATATGTGTGACTATTCGTCATGCTTTTTGGCTTTTTTTTATCCCAAGGGGGAGAAATGAATAAACTTAAAGTTTGATTAAGGGGGAGTATTTGTCATATGAATTGTGAATTTGATACTTATACGTCTAATTATGTTATTTATGGGGAGTTTCATATTTGTGACAAATAATGCTAAAAAGGGAGAGATTGTTAGGATATATGTTATATATATAAGTAATTAGTTTTGACATCTTATTTATTAATTGGACATATAAGATATTAATTGGATAATGACTTGGATTCAAAAAGCTATTGATGATAATCTTGTAGTTGTGAACGTATCCTATCTTGGATTGAAGTCTATTATCATGTTGGTATTGGAATTGTTTTACTATTGGATTTTGTGGATAGCAGAAAATAAAGGGATGGTTGTAGTGGGACTTTCATCACTTGAGGGATTGTATACACGATGGAAGTCTATCTCCGGTGTGTGTTAATTGAAGACTAAAAAGAATCATAGCTTAAGTAGTGTGGCAGAGATGGATTTGGTGCTGGTTTAATGAAGAGTGTAGTGGGCATTAATTACATACGAAAGAAACGAAGCTTACGTGATTTTTGGAAATATAAGATAAAGGTAAGTTGCAAGATCTTTGAGGGCACCCACGACGTCTAACCCTGCTCCTGGCTAAGTATGTAATCTCCTCATCTTCTACTTCTCTTGTAAAAAAATCACGCAAGTTAGGAGAAATCTATATAGCAGAAGTGATCAACTTTTTTCTATAAAGAAAACAACACATTTTTTTGCAGAATGATGATGATAAGAGCAACGATTATTAATTGATTTCTTTATGGTCTGCGTATACTTTGATTGGTAAATGTGTTATCGGTGCAACTGTGATTTCGTGTTGGTGTTTATGTGAATCAGCCCATTGTAGTTGCGACGACTCCAGATCTATCACAGAGGAGCTAAACTGATTAGGAAGTTCTTTTCTGTCTCAAGTGCATTCTGTTTTTATTCTTAGTTGATTTATCACTTGAGTTATTTTTATTAATTGTCTTTTAATTAAAAGTAGTTTAGAAAAATTCTCTATTGAGGTTAACACTAGTCGATCGTGTTATTGGGTATGAAATTCTTTCACGGGAAGTGAGATTAAAAGATAGTGTCAAGGGTTGAGTGGTGTCAGCTCAGTAAAGCTTTGGGTAAATCTATTATACTTCGGTGAAAGTTATTAAGCTGGGTGAGGGCCCCGTAGATGTAGGCAAGATATGCTGAACTGCGTTACTAAATTTTCAGTGTTGATTTATTTTTTGTTCTCTTAATTTTTCTGATTTTTTGTTTGTTAGAAACGAATCGGAAAGTTTACAAAACTACTACCCGTAAGCTTATGTTCTCTTCTGTTAACATAAACCGTTGTATTTGGGAATTGAGAGCTTAGAAGAATTCAAAAATGCAGCTCTTTAAGAACAAGCAACAATGGCAGGAGATATTTTTTTTCTTCCGTATTTATTTTATTTGCTTATTGATTATTCTAATTTATATTATTGTTGAATATATGTTAGAATATGCTTACAATTCCTGAAATGTATAGATATTTGACGTTTTATGAGTAACGTTGCTGACCAATTTTCTATCAATCAACAGAATTCATTCTATTAGTAATGCCATTCATAGACAACCCAATTCTTCTTTTATTCTTAACAGTGTAACTCTTCAAAATCTTATTAAGCGGCAGTAGATTGAAGGAAGTTTACTTATTTCAACCTTCCTATATATATATATATATATATATATATATACACACACACACACAATTAAAAATGAAAAAGAAACATACACTCCGAAGGTCATCTCGACGGCCCACCAAGTCACCCATATTGTGTCCTTTAAAACAGTGGAGCCTTAAAAAGAAAATGTTTCGACAGCTACAGGCTTTGGCAACCATTGAACGAACTCCTCCGGATATACAAATGATAAGTTTCCTCAGGCCAACTAATTAATCAAATTGGTAGAATGTTTAATCAATTATATTATTAAAATTGAAAGTCAACGAATTCTAAAATATTGAATTAAAAAAATATTATGATGGTTCTTATATTTTTATTCGTTGAGAAAAGTGAACATTATATATAAAGGGGTTTGTTCTCAAAAGGACCACTCTTAAGTTCCAAGTCAAAAGTATAGTCTGATGCACTAAGAAACTACTCAATTAACATCTAGAGGCAATTTCCGTAAACTCTCTTTGTATTCCTTTATTTGATGGTGGTACAACAATATGCACACCAACGATTGTGTGATACAATTTGTAAAAATAGATGACGAAGAGAAGAACTGAAAAAGAAATCTATATTTTTGTGTGTTTAAAAAGAGACATACATACTCCTACCTATACATTGTAAATGTGTCTAAGTAAAGCAACAAATCAACATAATAAAATACATTATTAATGTACATGATCTTAGGCAAAAATAAAGGCTAATTACAAGGATTTAGTTTACTAAGAGCTATTGTGTGATTATAAGTTAATATCTCCCCTCAAACTTAAGATGGTAGTGATGATGATCGCTTGACTTTGGAGAGAAGATCTTGAAAGCGTTGATGCGGATGCTATTTGGTAAACAGATCAGTAATTTGTGCTTGAGATGAGATTGGACAAATTGTATGGTTCCATGAAGCACATGATGACGTACAAAATGAAAATCGATCTCGATGTGTTTAGTTCGTTTATGAATGAAATCACTGTGAAGAATTTGTATGGCACTATGATTATCATAGAACAGAGGTATTGCTAAAGAGAATGTGACACTAATGTCTTGAAATACCCATCGTAACCATAAATAAGACCAACACGAGAGATAAGATCAATAGCATACTTGGCTTGAGATAAGTAGTAACCTGAATCATCATAAGATACTTTAAGGCCTAAATAATAGCTTAAGGGACCCAGATCTTTCATTTCAAATTGTTGATGAAGACAGGATTTAAGAATGGTGATGTCTATGTTTACGTTCGGCCCAACCATTTTAATGAGATGTGTTTGTACAAGATCTTTGAATGATGGTTCCTTATCCATTGATAAAGTCGAGAAAGTTTGCATCTTTGTATTCCATTGTGTTACCAGTCTGAAAAACTTTAATCTTGCAAGAGAACAAAGTGTGAATTTTATTAGCAAAGATAGAATAAATGGACAATAGTTCAGATCTATGGCGCATAAGATAAATCTATGTATAGCGAGAAAATTCATCAATAAAGATCACATAATATTTCATGCCACCCATAGTTTTATGAGGTGCAGGGCCCCAAATATCAGAATGAATTAGATCAAAAGGTGCTAAAGAGATAAAATCATTGTTAGAAAATGGTAAAGCATGATGTTTAGAAAGTTGACATAGAACACAATCAAATTATTCAGTCTTAACATGAACTAGAGTACCACTAGAGATTAAAGGCCCTAATCTAGAGGAAAAAGGATGACCCAATCGAGAGTGCTAGGTATAAGAAGTGACAGCACCGACTACAAGCTTTGAAGGAAGATTTAGTGAAGTAAGCTCAAATAGTTGTCCAACCTTACGCCCTTTCCCAAGGATCTTGCCTGTCTATGGATCTTGTACAATATAACCATGACTCGAAAAAGATAAGTTAACACCAAGCTCACATAATTATCCAACAGAAATAAGGTTTAATGAGAGTTTGGGAACAAGAAAGGTTTCAGGTAAATGTAAGATAGAAGTGTGAATAGTGCCTATACATGTATAGTTGAATTATCGTCAGTGTGAACAATATGTGGGATAGATGGTATTGTTAAAGATTCGAGGATAAATGAATCAAATGTCATATCATTACAATAGGCAGAATCGAGGTACCGAGATTTTGAAGTGCCTGATGTGATATATAGGGCAAAAGAGGAGACTGTACTAGAATCTGGTTGAAGTTGTTAAAGAAGGGCATCAAGATCTTTTAAGGAGAATTTAGGAGAAGTGCTTTCTTTGGGAATCTCAGTAGCAGCAGTGGCAGTGGAAGTAAGCTGGAGAGATTTAGAAGAAATGCCTTGTCCAAAGTTCTATTTGAGTCATTTTCTATATTTAGAGATGTGATGTCCATACTTTTTACAGCAGCTGCATGATCCTTTATAATACTTCTTACCTAAATTTTGAGAGGTCTAAGATGGGGTATGAGTTGCAAGGACAACATCAGTAGATGAGACAGATTTTTAAGGCAGAGGATATTGAGATGACTTTTCGCTGAGGTAAGCTTTTTAATGATAATGTCAAGATTTGATAGAGTTCCTTTATAAAGAAGAGAGCCACGAATGGGTTAGAATTGTGGAGAGTAATAAGCAATAATTGTGGAGAGTAATAAGCAAGTGCTAGATATGTTGACGATCTCGAAGATTTGCATAAAGCACAGCAGCATCAGGACTAGGCTAGAGAGGATCCCCAAGTGCTAGTTGATCCCGAAGTTCTTATAATTCAGACACATAACTGTGTATTGTTTATCCAGGTTATTGTTGCATTCGATAGAGTCTTCTGTAAAGCTAAAATCGATGGACATCATTTGACACAGAGTAACAATTTTTCAGAAAATTCCATACCTCTTGAGCTGTGTCAAATTGTTTGGCACATGTATTTCGAAACTATGTTAAGATCTGATGGTTCATGTTATCCCATACCACTAACTGTTCAGTGAATACATCAATGTCTTCATCTTTCTTTTTAGTAGATTTAGGTATTTCTCCATTAACAATACACCAAAGAAGCCTTACCTTAAGAAAACTACACATTTCCTCAGCCCAAAAATTATAGTTGGAGCCATCAAAGGCGATATTAATAGGGTTAGGAATGTATTGAGGAAGTTTATAGGCATCTATAGTAAAAGAATGCAATAAGATAGGAGAAAACCTATTTATAGAGATTGAATTTGGTTATTCTAACCTCAAAAATGGATTCAGGGGGTCAAAAACCCTTAAGAACTGGTCTGGTTTGTGGAGAACCCAAATTAAAAGGTGTTGAACTAGATGCTCAAAGTGTTAGTCAACCCGTCGAACTAAATTGAACCAAATTGACAACTCTTAACCTGAACAAGGAGGACACATAGATGGATAAGAGGACAACACATGCACCAATGGCATCGGGACACATGTCAACAGGGTGTTGAAATGGTGATGACGTGACTCCTTCTGTGTTCGAGCAGAACAACATCGTTTGAATCGTCTTCTACCTCTCACGAATCTACAACTAGGTTTTTGGAGACCAGTGACTTCTGACAGCACGTGTGGGAGTGTGGGAGGCTTTCCGGCCATGAGATTTGCACCAATGTGATCTGCAAATGATAAGGAACAATTGGATGTATAGAAAATTATTTTTGGAGCAGATTTTAGGGCCTAGAATGTAAGAGCAAAACACTTAAGAGTAAGAAATAAAATGATCCAGAATTTTGACTCCTTTTGTTACAAAGGAGGCTTTGATACCATATAGAAATACAGAATGAATAGAAGAATTGAAGAAGAAATATATTTTTTTTTGTGTTTAAAAAGAAAAGTACATACTCTTATTTATACATTGTAAATGTCTCTAAGTAAAGCAACAAATCATCAAAATAAAATACATCATTAATGTATAGGATCTTAGGCAAACATAAAGGCTAATTACAAGGATTTGGTTAACTAAGAGATATTGTGTGATTATACGTTAATACAATTATTTGTTAATTTTAATGAGTTTGGAAATGTATTAATTAAGACATGCTAGAATGAGATGTAATATGAAACCCTCCTCTTCCATCCTATTCTATTTCATCTCATTATAAACCCTCATCCCAAACGATGGAATAATATTTCATTTCATTTTATTTCATTCCGTTAATAAACCTCCAACTAAACATAACATAAAGAGATTGTCCGGTCCATGCGGTGGCTATATATGAAGCTATCGTTTCAGAATAGTGAAGACACCATCAGATTACTTTCAATAGCAAAGGCTCCACAGAGTTTTATGTTGAAATATAAAGTGAGATTTTGTCCCACATTGGAACAATATATGACCTTGAGCATAGATATGAGCCTACTGAATTACTCATCCTATCATCAATTGGTTTTAGGATGAAATCTCATTTGGGTTTGTATGTGCTCAGTTTATTTGGTCCAATCTTACAAAATTTAACATGATATCAGAGCATATTACTCTTATGTTAGTCATTAACACCTCAAAATGGTAGATTGTATCACGTGTTAGGCCTTAAATTAGCTCACATGTGAGGGGGTGTGTTGTAATATAAAGTGGGAGTTTGTCCCACAGGAAAAGAGTTTAAGAAAAAAATTAACTTAATTGTTCTTAAGCTCATTTTATACTTTTATAACCTTTTTCTCCTTATTGGTCCATTATGTGTAATTTAACAAAAATTTGGATCATTACATATAGTCATTATTTGAAGATGGAGACAAAGAAACCTGTCTTTGTTAGGATTAAGGGTAATAAAAGTGAGCGGTAAAACGGTTGAAGGTGGTGGCTGAAGCTAAAATAAGTTTCGGATAAAGAATATGTAGAAGCATGAAAAGAATGTTAGAGAATGAAAAATAAAGATATGCAAAACATATCAAAAAATTATGAGAAGTAACCATGAATAAAATGGAGTCAAGAGAGAGAAATTATAATAAAAGTAACCATGAATAAAATGGAGTCAAGAGAGAGAAATTATAATAAAAAGTAACCATGAATAAAATGGAGTCAAGAGAGAGAAATTATAATAAAACTATGAAAAAGGAATGAGACAAATCAAAATAAATTTCTAGTTCAGTTCCTATTTTTTTTAAATCTAGTTCAATTCCATTTTCTTCTTCCAAAATGGGTTTATTACTTCTGTGAGATATACATTTACGTAATTCATGTGAAAGTTATTATGTTTTAATATAAAATAAAATTAAAAATTTACTTTATTTATAAAGCATATTGTTAAACAACTACGTGAAGAGGCCTGGGTCAACCCACACCCATGGGTAGCCCATGACCCAAAAATTCATTACTCGCACTCACGCACACAAAGCCACGTACATATTCCATTTTTTATTTCTTTCCCTCTATACAAATTACTATAAGATTCTACTGTAACAGAATTGCACTGGATGCCAATTCTGTAATAGACCTCAGTATACGATAGCCAATAGCTTTTCTTCATTTCTAGTATAAAAGTCTTTTCTTGTACAGACTCAAAACATAATGAAATAAACATTTCCTCATAAACGAAAACTTTCTTTTCATGGTATCAGAGCCAAAGGTCTGATCCACCCTACCTTACCTACTGAAAATGTCTAACATAGCTGATGGAGATACCAACAACCCCGAATCCATACAAAACCTAGATCTAGAAAAATATTCTATGACAAACACTAAAAACCACGGAGCTATCCTAGTTACTACCCTCTTTAATGGAAACAACTACCTAACCTGGAGCAAATCAATGATGATAGCTTTATGTGCCAAAGACAAGCTTTCCTTCATAGATGGAACATACATGTAACTAACAGAAGACAAAGCTCTGCTTACTAGATGGAGAAGGGCAGACTCCATAGTGAAGTCTTGGATACTCAACTCCGTGGTCAAGGAACTTGGTGATGCCTTCCTTTCATTCTCCACAGCTAAGGAACTTTGGGACGAACTAAGAGAGAGATTTGGTGAAGTCAACGGATCACTGCTGTACCAAATAGAAAGAGAAATCAGTCAGTTTAAGTAAGGCAATCTCTCCATTTCCGCATACTATACAAAATTAAATAAACTTTGGGATGTTCTAACTAGCCTGAACCCAAAACCCACATGCAGTTATGATGCCGCTAAAGCCATTACTACTAAGGAGAACACACACAGACTAGTGCAATTTCTGATGGGCCTAAACGAAGATTATGAGCATGTTGTGAACTAAGTCATGTTAGTGGAACCTTTTCCCATGGTAAACAGAGCTTTTGCCATGATGCATACCGTGGAAAGACAAAAGACAGTAAGTGCTAACAATGACAACAACCTGAACAGAGCAATGATGGTGAGACAATCTAACTCTAATGTCAAGAAAGGGGGCAGGAACAACAACAACAGTGGCAAGAGATCAGTCAAAAAAAAGGAAGACAAGTATTGTGAGAAATGTGGGAAAACAAGACATACTGTGGAAACTTGCTTCAAGATCCATGGTGTGCTTGAATGGTACAAGAAATTGACTGGCTAGAGGAGCAAGGCCAACCTAGCCATGATCGGCAACTCTCCTACAGACATACAATAAGAATATGGCGAGCACACAGAGAGGAGTGGCCAAATTCCACAAGGCCTAGCCAACTTTATACAGCAGGAAATATCTAGAGCAATCAAAGGGAAAGCCACGGGAGAGGTAAAGTTGGGAGAACTTGCAAATTTTGCAGGTAATAGCTCAAACTACACTGATATTCAAAATGCAAAAAATGAATGCACGTGGTTAATCGACTTAGGAGCATCATCACACATGGTCACAGATTTAGATTTCTATCATAAACATGAAATAAACAACATATAGAAGCCTATTACACTCCTAAATGGCACAAAGCAACAAGTAAACCATATATGCAAGACTACTGTTAGTGACAAAATTACTCTCGATGAAGTTTTGCATATACCAAATTTTTTCAAAACTCATAACATAAAATGACATTGCTGCAATTTTCATATCTAATGATATATTCTTGCAGGACCTACAGACTAATAGTGTTATAGCAGCTATCAAGGCTAGAAGTGGATTGTATGAGCTAACCACCGATAGCTTACTACCCTCCAGAACTTTGAAAGGTCCTCCTTTAGAATTCTACAGAACTAAGAATGTAGCTTTTAGTGCATCTATTTCTTTTGATGTTTGGCATAGCATATTAGGACATGTTTCTAAGGAGAAAATATGACACATTAATAAAATTGAGTTTTTTAATCACAACTTGTCATACTGTCAAGTCTGTCCAATGGCAAAGTAACACAGAAAACCATTTCCCAAGCACAAAATACAAACCACCAAGCCTTTTAAACTCCTACACATGGACTTATAGGGACCATACAAAGTACCCACTCTAGACGGATCACAATTTCCTAACCATTGTGGATGATTTCTCTAAAGCCACTTGGACCTTCTTACTCAAACACAAAGATATAACACAATCCACCATAACCCAGTTTATCAAAACCATCGAAAGACAATATGGCACAAAAATCTTAAAGATTCAAACAGACAATGGCAAAGAATTCATAAACCACGAATGCAGGAGGTGTTTTGTAGAAATGGGAATAGTGCACCAAAAAAGTTATCCCACAATAAAATGGTGTAGTAGAAAGAAAGCACAAACACCTTCTACAAATAACAAGAGCCCTTCTATTTATAGCAAGCCTACCCAAACGTCATTGGGGAGAAGCCCTTCTTACCACTACCTACCTCCTAAACAGAATCCCAACAAAAACCTTACGATAGAAAACACCTTATAAGAGACTAATTCAAAAAAACCAACCTATGAATACTTGAAAGTTTTAGGTGTCTTTGCTTTGCCTTAGACAAAACTCCTAACAAGACAAAATTGGATCCTAGATCTTCGAGGTGTGTTTTCCTTGGATATATGCCAGACTACAAAGCCTATATAATTATGGACCTTAGCACAAACAATGTTTTCAGCTTAAGAGAGGTAACTTTCCATGAAAACATCTTTCCTTTTGACAATACACAGACTGACCCTGAACAAAGACCAATGCCATTATCTCCTTATAACATGACAGAAGATGATGCAGAGACATTAAGTAACATGCAAGAGACATCAAGCATACAACCTACTGAAGATACACCAGAAATCACAGAAACACTTCACAACCCGACAACATTGCAAACCAAGACATTACCTCAAATAGCTACGTGAGAAAGAGCCAAAGAACACGCACCAAACCAAAATAACTTGATGACTATATTCACCAAGTATCTGCTCATCATTCCACTTCTGCCCTTGATTCTTCTAATATCACTTTAAAGTTCACAGATCCTACAAGAACAGAAGGAGACAAAGATTCAAACATCCAGATCACACATACACCAAGCTACAAGGAGTTCATAGGTACTGTGTACACCACCTTTGAACCTTTATCTTACAAGACAACAAGCAAATCAAAAGAATGGGTGGACTCCATGGATGCACAACTAACAACCCTAGAAGAGAATTAGACCTGGGTTATGACAAAGCTGCCTAAAGAAAAGCAAGCTATAACATCAAAGTGGGTGTATAAAGTAAAATACAACCCAGACAGCACTATTGACAAACTGAAATCTAGGCTAGTAGCAAAGGGCTTTAACCAAAGGGAAGGAGTGGACAATTCAGAGGTATTCTCCCCTGTGGCCAGAGTTATGACAATAAAGACATTCCTAGTCAAAGCTACTATCAGGAAATGGCCTATCCTACAGTGTGATATAAACGAAGCTTACCTACATGGCCATCTAGAAGAACTCTGCATGCTACCTCCACAAGGTTATAAGAAAACCAAGATAGGAGAAGTTTGCGAGCTAATAAAATCAATCTATAGACTCAAATAGGCGAGCAGACAATGACACAAGGAACTGACCACAAAACTAAAAGAATTGGGTTTCGATAAGGCAGAATCAAACCATTGCCTATACACTAAAGGCCAAGGTGACAACTTTATGGCTATCATCATCTACGTGGATGACATTCTCATCACAAGAGCAAAAGAAGAGCATCTAAACGCTATCAAACATGCCCTACATGAAAAGTTTCCAATCAAAGACCTAGGATATGTCAAGTTCTTTTAGCAAGGTCAAATGAAGGGACTGTCCTCGGTCAAGGTAAATATGTAAGAGACATTCTACAAGAAACAAATATGATGGACTATAAATCATGAACAACACCTATAGTTCCAGGAAGTAAACTTACCATCGATGAAGGTGAGCCACTCAAAGACCCTGAAATCTACAGAAGGATTATGGGCAGACTACAATACCTGAGCTTCACAAGACCAAACCTTACCTACATAACACAAGAATTGAGTCAGTTCATGAAAACACCGAGGGAAACACACTAGAAAGCTGTAAAATATGTTCTCAAATATCTCAAAAGTAAGTAGAACCAAGGCCTATTCTATGCATCAAATTCGGACCTACAACTCACCGCTTACTCATATTCAGATTAGGCAAGCTACGGGTTTAGCAAGAGATCGTTGACTAAGTTCTGCATGTTCCTCGAAAAATCGCCCATCTTATGGAAAATGAAGAAACAAACGACTATTAATAGATCATCAGCGGAGGTAGAATACAAAAGTTTAGCTTCAACCATATATGATCTGAAGTGGATCGTTCAACTATTAAAGGCTTTTCAAGTGGAAAACAGAACACCCATACTTCTATTCTGCGACAATCAGGTTGCGATAGACATATCGAAGAACCCCATCTTCCATAAGAGGATGAAGCATCTGGAAATAGATCTCCACCTCGTTCGCGATGCGGCGAACTCAGGGTTCTTAGATCTCAAGCACATATGAACCCAACATGAACTAGTCGACTTGTTCACAAAACCTCTCATCGCACGCGTGTTTGAAGACCTAATCTCCAAGTTCAAATCCGTCAGTCTCTCCAAGGCTTCGACTTGAAGGGGGTGTTAAATGACTACATGAAAAGGCCTGGGTCAACCCACACCCATGGTAGCCCATGACCCAATAATTCATCACCCTCACTCACGCACACAAATTAAGCCACGTACATATTCCATTTTTTATTTCTTTCCCTCCGTACAAATGACTAGAAGCTTCTACTGTAACAGAATTGCATTGGATGCCAATTCTATTACAGACCTGAGTATATGATAGTCAATAGCTTTTTTTCATTTCTAGTATAAAAGTCTTCTCTTGTACAGATTCAAAACATGATGAAATAAACATTTCCTCGTTAACGAAAACTTTCTTTTCACATATGTTTTACTGGTAAGATTAAAAAATTTGAGAGTAATTTTTTAAAGACTAAATGGTGAATTACTAAAAATTAAAATTGAAAATTTAAGTTTTTGAAGTAATAAAGTTTACATAATTAAAAGAATATATAAGATAAAAGGAATTCTAATAATAATATTTAGACCGAATTTTTGAAATTATTAACCAAGTCTCACTATAGATTATGGATCATAAAGAAATAGTTACTCATATAATTAAGATAAATAATAAGTTGTACCCATTCTCCTTTCTAATAATTTAATTTATTACAGAAATTATATAATTCTTCTTCTTGTAAACAAAATATATTCAATAACAATAAACTGTAACTATTTTTTCAAAATTTTTGTCAACTTTTCTCCTACTAGATAATATTGCAGGAAACTCAGCAATGTAATTTGCTTGGTGATTGATTAATCTAATTTATTAATTTATAGAATTTTATTATATATAATTAATTGGTAATTTTTCTACAAATTATTAATATAAGTGAAGACATTGCCAATATAATTAATATTATTATATTAATTATACATAATTAATATAAGTGGAGACAATGTTAAGTGAAAATATTGATATATACAAAACGAATTTTAGTTAAAACATCTCAAATATAACGTATGTTGTTTTCAGCTATCGATTTTAATTCGATGAGTAAAAGGATAAAAACTTTGGTGATAACATTAGAATGTACTTAATTAAAAAAAGATTAATAAAAAAAAGATCTCAAATCAAATCTTTGTATATGGTTTGTATATGGTGTCCTGACAAATAACAATATCTAAATAAAGTACTTACATATAAAAACAGTATTATATATTAGTAAAGTACGCCTTTCTATTCTCCTCATCTACCATTTTGGGAATAAACGTCAGTTGGTGGGCACGCACCAATTCACCGCGTCCCAAGTAGATCATCCTTCTTCAAATCGTACGTATCCCAGAGCACATCTTTCTAACTTGTGGCAATTATAGTTAAACAAGAAACGGTCATCTAAGTAGGTTACCATCTGAAGTTAGCCCAGCAAATAAGTTTTGGACAAGAGACGAAAATTTGGAAAAGAATATCCCTTTAAAGATGAGTACGACTCTTCTAACAAATTGAAGGCTTTAGAAATCCTGAAGGCATGAGCTCTTTGCTGAGCTTTTGGTGACTTTACGAATTGTTTACAATTATCTTGATCTTTTTCTAAAGGTATTCTTAGTTTTAACCTTTAACTTTTGTTTGTAATTCATTTGTTATCGTGGGTGTTCATAATTTGTGACTCACAAGTGTTTTGTGATAGCTCAAAGTTTATGTTTAACGCTTTTTATGTTACATAATATTTCAAAATTCAAATTAGGTTTATTTCCTTATATAAGCAACGGTATAATTCTTAAAAGGAAATTAAATTATAAAACAATTGCTTCCTTTTTGCAGAAACATTTTTTATAAACTCATCTTTTTGAAAATGGTTCCATGTCATTCAAAGAATCTTACTAATTCGAATAATTAGCTCTGAAAGCCTTGACTGAACGTCCAAATATCGAAGATTTCATCAAAGATAATATCCAAAATTAAGCAACGGCTAGTTAAAGAAATCATCTACCTAAAGAAAATCCACTGCATTTGCAAAATATACGCAAGACACAAACACCAGACTTGAGAAATATCTAGAGCTTCATTATTTCTTGAAAGTTATATCAAATTCTTTATGCTTTAAAAAGTGATATCATTATAGTAAGAGAGAATGTTAATTCCTTTATATATTTCTTATTAAGAGCTTGTAAAGGTTAGCAAAATACTACTACCGTGGAAAATTAAAGAATCTTGAAAAATATACACTTGTGAGCTTGAAGAGGCTCGTCAAATTACTACTTAGCTTTTATAGTGAAATACTCAAGTTGGATACTTGGGGACTGGACGTAGGCTTTGTTATAAGCTGAACCAGTATAAATATACGGTGTCATTTGCTCTCTCTTCCTTATTTTTAAATTTCTGCATTATAAGTTCATATTTTCAAGAGGCTCTTTTTGTTGGGCCTTGAATTTTTTTTATTTTAGTAAACATGATTTGAATGAATTCTGGTATTGTTAGATAAATTATCTTGATTGAGGTTAACTATTATGTCAAGTTTAGGAGGATTTAATTCAAGGATTAATGGAATTAAAGTGTGGATGTTGT
>JANZXR010000004.1:6885029-6895316 GCA_027575705.1 Erythroxylum echinodendron
GTCACAAACTTGAAGCAAAAGAAAGATGAATGAGGCAAGAAATAAAATAGGAAACTAAAGGCAAAATAGGAAAGTAACTGAGATGGGAAAGTGAAGAAAATAGGAAAGTAAGCAAGTTCCAAGCAATACAAAATAGGAAAGTACATACAATTCAAGTTCAAGCAATAGGAAAGATGTTATCTTTACTTGATTGCAAATAGGAAAGTAGCAAATTTGGACTCCACTTCTCTAGAAATTACAACACACACACACTGATTGTTTTCTTTTTCTGATGAATTTCTTTTTTCTTCTTTTTTCTCTTTTTTGACGTATTTCTTTTTTCTCTTTTTTTGACTTCTACTTCTTTTTTTTCAGAAGCTGCATACTCTCAAATTTTAACTTAGTGTAACTTGCTCTAGAAAGCTTGGATTTGAATGATTCCAAAACGAGGAGAAAGAAGAGATTCTAAACTTAAATAAACACCTATTATTCAGCCAAAAACTCAACAAAAGTGAACAAAACAGTGGATGAAAAATTGACAGAGAAGAAGAACGAAAATAAACGATAAAAGGATAGTTATTTGAAATCTAGCAACCAAAGCGCTCTGATACCAAATGACAGGAGACCCATGAGGAACTTGTCCTTAAGAGCCTTCAATACGATGGAACTATGCCCAGGAACAACTAAAATCAAACGCACACGGAATCACAAGAAAAAAATTGAAAAGCTAGAAATAGAAAACAAAGAGAAAAGGGGTTAGAAGAATGTTGGTCAATGGAAAGAATACTAAGCGAACTTGTCTCTTAGAACCCAAGCAAGAATGTTGGTCAATGGAAAGAACCCTAAGAGAACTTGTCTCTTAGAACTCTAACCCTGGGATGCCATAAAGGAAGACCACTCGTTTGATAAGTCAAGTATTCTCAATGAATACAAAGAAAGCAAGAATGTTCTCAACAATACTCAATATTATTTTTGAATGAAAAATCCCCTTCAAAGTGCACAGAGGGTGCCTATTTATAGGAAAAGCTTCCTAACTTAATGTCCTAAAGAAGAAACTAAATAAAAAGAAACAAATCTATCCCTAAAAGGAAATAAAATAAACTTATACATGTGTTGACTAGATGACCTTCTTTCAAGGAAAACAAAAAAGAAACTAATTAAAACATAATCTAAACATATTGGACCTTATAGATTACATCCTTCTCCTTATTTTTAAGTGGCACATGGTTGTCACATGGTATTGTAAGTGAATTCTCACAATTGGACTTCATGTGGACCTTTGGACACTTCATGTTAGGCTTTAAGTAGTAAGACGATGCCTCTTGGACCTTTATAAGATGAAAGCTGACTCAATAACATGGGTTCTATCTCTTAAAGGTCTTGGATCAAACAATTCAATGGTCTTCATTGCTTTGTCCCTAGCTCTTATTACTGGGCCTCCAACACCTTGTAATGGATCTTTAGTAACATTAGACTTGAATGTTGGGCCTTGGATATGGGAATTTCGTTCAGGACCTTGCCTTGCACAATCACACTTCAAATACGATCCAATTTAGCTCCTAAGCCTCCTTTTGCAAGCTCATGTCCATGCAAGTCATATCCTAGGCTTCCTTAAGGAGGATCATACCATGTATGCTTCTCTTCTTGTCTTTCACATGTCCATGGTACTCCATCATAAAGGTAAGTTGAGATAATATTTGCTTGCCACAACTACTCAGAAGAGAAAAGGTGAAGTTGGCGGCAGTTGAATTCTCACACTATGCTGTTGTTTGGTGGGATCAGTTGCTATTAAGTAGAAGAAGAGTTAATGAAAGGCCTGTTGAGACATGGGAAGAAATGAAGGCCATAATGAAGAAACGCTTTATGCCTAGCTATTTCTATAGGGAGTTTCACTAAAGGCTCCAGTCTTTGACATAAGGTACTAAGAGTGAGGAGGATTATCATAAGGAGATGGAAATAGCCATGATCAGGGCTAATATTAAAGAGGATAGGGAGGTCACCATGGTAAGGTTTCTTGCTGGTTTGAACAAAGATATAGACAACGTGGTGGAGTTGCATCTTTATGTAGAAATTAAGGAAATGGTTAATATGGCCATGAAGATTGAAAGTTAATTGAAGAGTAAGGGATCTAACAAGGCATACAATTTTGGTTCTTCAAGTTCATCGAGTTCTAAATGGCCTAAGAAGGAAGAGAAGGGAAAGGACAAGTCCAATGACTACAAGGACAGGTCCAAAGA
Organism: Erythroxylum echinodendron; assembly: GCA_027575705.1. NCBI lineage: Eukaryota > Viridiplantae > Streptophyta > Magnoliopsida > Malpighiales > Erythroxylaceae > Erythroxylum > Erythroxylum echinodendron. Next base: position 6,887,246 of record JANZXR010000004.1, read on the forward strand.
CAAGGTGACAAACTCTAAAGGTACCAATTCTAACTCTAATGTCGTTAATACACCTTCTAAGCATAGAGATATCAAATGTTTCAAATGTTTGGGATCTGGTCATATAGCTTCTCAATGCCTAAATAGCAAAATTATGCTTTTAAGGGATGATTAGGGAATTGAATCTCAAGAGAGTAAAGATGAAGAAATGCCTCCATTAGAGGATTGTAGTGATGTGGAGGTAGAAAAACTTGTCCAAGCCGAAGCCCTTGTGGTTAGGCGTGCTCTTAATGTGCAAGAGAAGATTGAGGTGGATAAGCAATGAGAAAAAATCTGCCATACCCATTGCTTGATAAATAGTAAGATGTGTAGTATGATTATAAATAGAGGAAGTTGCACCAATGTAGTTAGTACAGTTTTGGTAGAGAAGTTAGGGCTGCCTATTGTGAAACATCCTAACCCATACAAGCTACAATGGCTCAATGAATGTGGGGAAGTGAAGGTATAAAGCAAGTTATGGTTGCATTCTCCATTGGTAGATATTTAGATGAGGCTTTGTGTGATGTAGTACCAATGCAAGTGGGACATATATTGTTAGGAGGCCTCAGTAGTATGATAGGTGAGTGATCCATGATGGCTATAAGAATAGGTACTCGTTCAAAATGAGAGATTAGACCTATGTTTTAGGTCCTCTATCGCTAAAGGAGGTCCATGAGGATTAAATCAGGCTTGCAAAAGCCTTGGAAGAACTAAAACAAAGGGACGCCTAGAGTTTAAAAAGAAAAAAGGAAAAAAAGGCCATGAAAGCAATTGATAATAAAGGCCCAATTGAGAGAAATTTCACTAGTGAGGAAAGAAAAGAGGGAAGTGCAATCGAAAAAGGAGAGCTGAGTGAAAAGAAGAGTGGAAGAAAAAAGAGTACTTTCTTTGCAAAATCAAGACAATTGAGACAAGTGTTGTACACATATAAGCCGTTATTTTGCTTAACTATAGAGAAACTCTTTATAATGAGGCTGACCTTGATTCTTCTGTGCCTAGTGTTATTAAAGTTGTTTTGCAGGAATACTCAGATGTGTTTACAGATGAGATGCTCAAGGGACTTCCACCTTTGAGAAACATTGAACACCAAATTGATTTTATGCCATGAGCTCAAATTCCAAACCGCCCAGCTTATAAGAGTAATCCTAAGGAGACAAAGGAACTTTAGAAGTAACTGGAGGAACTTTTAGCGAAGGGGCATGTAAGGGAAAGCTTAAGCCCATGTGTTGCTCCTTTGTTGTTAGTGCCAAAGAAAGATGGAACATAGTGCATGTGTGTGGATTTCAAGGCAGTTAATAAGATAACAGTAAAGTATCACCACCCGATTCCTAAAATAGATGATATGCTTGATGAGTTACATAGTGCACGTTTCTTTACAAAAATTGATCTCATGAGTGGATATCCAAATTAGGATGAAAGTAGGAGATGAATGGAAGACTGCTTTTAAAACTAAATATGGTTTGTATGAATGGGTGGTCATGTCGTTTGATTTGAAAAATGTACCTAGTACTTTCATGAGATTAGTGAGCCATGTTTTGCATGAATTTACTGGCAAGTTTGTAGTTGTATACTTTGATGATATTATGATTTATAGCAAAATCCTAGATGAGCATGTTTTGCATCTTAAATCTGTACTTGAGGCACTTAGAAGTGAAAAGTTGTATGCTATGCTTAAAAAATGTTCTTTTTGTATGGATAAAGTTGTGTTTCTTGGCTTTGTTATTTCTACCTGTGGTGTTCATGTTGATGAGGAGAAGGTTAAGGCTATCAAAGACTAGCTTACTCCTAAGTTAGTTAGTGATGTGTGCAGTTTTCATGGTTTGGCTAGCTTTTATAGGCATTTTATTAAGGACTTTAGCACCATTGTCTGAAATAATTAAGAAAGATGTTGTGATGTGAACCCTAGAAAACCCACAAGAATCAGATTATATGATCCCAAGAAACCTAAACACAAATCTGGTTTTGATGGATCTTGACCCTTTGTCTAAAAAGACAAGAACCTGGGTATAAAGAACCTACACACAAGAAACAATGAAACCAGAAACTTAGATTATATTAAAGTCTAAACCTAAGGAATAAGAAACTTGAACGAAGGTTATAATGGAAGTGTTGTGAATGCCGCAAAAAAAGGATTTCTTTGATAAGTTCTGGGTTTGTTCTTTCAAGACTCTTTCTCTATTTTCCAATTGAATAATCTGAATTCTTGTGGGTTTTCTAGGGTTCACATCATTTAGTAATCAGAGCCATCCTAAGCCAAATCTTCTATCCTTCCAATTAAAATTCACCCTTAACATCTTGTTTTGGTTATCTATCTTTTAGATTCTATTTTGCCACACCCATACACTAAAACCAAGAACTTTTCCACCCTCATACCCTAAAATATACCAACCAACTGCACCTATCCATCCCACCCAAAACAGATTTGATTTTCTTAGTTTTTCTCTTGTTTTAGTTCCTTTTGTTTGTTTTTTGTTCAATATAGTTCAAGAAACCTTGTTCCTCAAAGATTAGGGGTCTTGCATAAAAAAAAGAAAAGAAAAGAAAGTGAAAGAAAAATGCAAGAAACTCCAAGAAAGTGCAAGAAAGTGTCAAGAAGTTCAAGTTAAGTGTTCTTCTTCTTTTAACATTCTTTTGTTCTTTTTCTAAACTTCTTCAACCTTTTCTTCTTGAAAAAGCTAGTTCTTGATTATATTTAGTGAACTAACACATTGTTTGGATTATTTGAAAGTTTGTTTTGTTCCAAAAGAACTTGATAAAGAAAACAAGAGTGGAAAAAGGCAAGAGTGAGTGAGATTGGCATCAGGAAAAAGCCAAGAAGAGTGGAACACGAGTGGAGTGTCATTCTTTGAGTGTAAACACTAAAGGAGTGAGTGAGGTTTTTTTTTCTTGTTTACTAATATTCATCTGCTACTTTTATGATGTCTAAGCAAGAGGAAAGTGCTACCAAAGAGACTTCTACAAGTATGGATAGTGATCTCAAGTTCATGATTCAATCCATGCAACAACAATTTCAATGGTTGGACTTCTTCTTTGAGGAGACGAACTACATAATGGATTCCCTTGAAGCTAACAAGCATAAGAGGCAACCAAGGAGGGTCCAAAACAAATGTTTACTGGCCGACTATGAGAAAAGATGTTGGAAAAGTCTATTCTAGTGTAGATAAGCGAAATCAAAGACCAATCTATATGGTTTGTATACCCCTTTGTTTGTGTCTAAGTATCCTTGGATTGACATATCTATAGACTTTGTTTTCAGACTGCCTAGGACCAGAAATGTAAGGATAACATATTTATGGTTGTTGACAGATTTAGAAAAATGACACACTTCATTGCATGTCATAAAACTGATGATGCCATAAATATTGCTGATTTGTTCTTTGAGGATGTTGTGCATTTGCATGGTGTTCCCAAGACCATTATTTCTGACCATGATGTAAAGTTCTTAAGTCACTTTTGCCATGTGCTTTGGGGGAATTAGGTACTAAACTTTTGTTTTTTACTGCAAGTCATCCTTAAACAGATGGTTAAATTGAAGTGGTAAATAAAACTTTAGGTTCTCTTTTGAGTGCTGTTATGGGTAAAATTTTAAAACTTGGGAAGAATGTTTGCCTATGGTTGAATTTGCATATAATAGGAGCATTCATTCTACTACTGGTTATTCTCCATTTGGGATAGTTTATGGATTTAACCTTTTAACACCTTTGGATATGTGTCCTTTTCCATTAAATGAGATATCTAGCAGGAATGGACAACACAGGGCTGAATTTGTAAAGAGCATTCATGAGAAGGCAAGGCAGCAAATAGAGAAACAAAATGAAGCAAATGCTCACAGGGCTAATCAAGGGTGTTTGTAATGTCTAGTGGACCAATAACAAGGCAGCAAGCTTCAAAGCTCAAGCAAGCTATGCAAGGATTTGTTCAAGGCTTAATCACATCTCAAATTCATGATGAGGCCATGACATCCATGGAGGAATACCAAGGCATACCAAAGCTTGTAATTTTGCTAAGGGAGGCATAAAGAGGCTAGTATTTAGCCAACTTTGAAAACAAGCTCAATATCTCTTATAAAAGAGCTTATTGTATTATTTGGGCTTATAATTTTGTTTGCTTTTACTTAGTTTAAGTTTTGAACTTGTTTTATGGGTTGATTGTATTAATCCCATTGTTTTGCTTTAGAAGTTTAGGTCATATAATTTTCTACAATATAAATTGAATAAGATGAGGGCTGCAAGATCACTTGATGTGAAACCAATTGATGGAGGGCCATCCAAGCTTGCAATTGAAGATATGGAAGCCATGGGGCTTAGAGAAAAGCCAATCAGGTGGAGTTGAGGTCCAAAAAGAGTCGGCAAGTCTTGGAGGAAGAAGGAGTTGGGCTGCACTTGTTCTTAAAGTTTCAAGTGATGCTGAGCTCATTTGGTGACTTCAAAGCTTGTGTTTTTGCACCTAATCATATTGAGTTGTTCGAAACCTAGGAGCAGTAGATTTTCTCACATTTCAATTGGGCTTATTTAAGTCTAATAACTAGTATTTGGTTTAATATAAAGACTTGTTTTATTTCCTGTTTTATCTTGTCCCGAATTTGTTATTTTGGCTCGATTTATTGGTTTGTTTTATTTTACCAATTTTGTAAGACTTTTATTGTAGGTTTTATTTCTGTTTTAATGACCTAAAAAAACTACAAAATAGGAAAGGTGAGGAACTGACTTTGTGGCTGCCCATTTGCTTCCTATTTCAGCTCATTTGTTTCCTATTCAATATTTTTCAGAAAAATATAAGGAAAAGTCTTGATTTTCTCTCAATATTTTAGCAAGGAATTGTCTGAGTTTTGATTTTTTCGAAAGAACAATCATTGGGTTTGATTATTTTCAAAAAAATAATCAAAAGGGCTTGTTTGTTTGCCGAAAACATTCAATTGTTTGTGTATTGTGCGACTTCCAGAATTCTGTCCAAAATCCAATTTCGTTTTCCAGTTCCTGATTCATGTATTCATCAAATCAAAAATTTTCCTTCTTCAAGTTTGTTCCTCACATTTTAAATTATAAATCTCTAGAAGACATCTTCACCGAATTCGAACCCCAGCCACCTTAAAATTCCCATTTTCATCATCTGCCTTCATTCTATTGCCCAGATTAACATGTCACCAAAAAAATCCACCATAACTCAATCATTCTTTATCCGATTAATCAGATTATTGTGTCTAAATTGTAGCCCGCAAAAAGTTCTACAACTTTGCTTCTCTCCTCTAAATCAAATTCCCATCCAATTAACCTAGAAAAGACTTCGTATTTCTTTTTCCAGTTTTATTTGATAAAAACCAAATTGCCCAAAACTTTTCCAATAACCAACAGATCCTATTCCAATCACTTTCAGGCCATTCCTTTATCACCAATAGAGATTAACCCTAGAAAACCTACAAGAATTTGATTATCCCAAGAAACATAAACACAAATCTGGTTTTGATGGACCTTGACCCTTTGTCTAAAAAGACAAGAACCTTGGGATAAAGAACCTACACCCAAGAAACAATGAAACTGAAAACTTAGACTATACTAAAGTCTAAACCCAAGGAATACAGAAACTTGAACAAAGATTATAGTGGAAGTGTTGTGAACGCCACAAAGAAAGGATTTTTTAATAAGTTCTGGTTTTATTCTTTCAAGAACTTAAAGAGAAAACCCTCTCTCAATTTTTTCAATTGAATAATCCGAATTATCTATCATAATGAACGTCCAAGACCCTTTAAATATTGATTCTAATAGAACTCTAAGAAACAAGGTCATAACAAATCTGATTTGACCAAATCTCTAACTTCCTAATTTGATATGTATCACACCAGTCCTAGTTCACGTAGGATTCTAAGACAAGATAAACCTAATTTGAATTTTAACAAACTAATCCTACTTGTAGCAAAAGTCTAAGTCATGCCAATCCCACTTAGAATAGGATTGTAAGACTTAATTACAAATCAAACTCTAACTAATCAAATATGATCCAAATCTAATCTAAAGAAACCAAATCATATTTAAACACAACCAAAGGCCTCCCTAACATAGAATTCTGGCCATACTAAGAAAATATAACCAAATAAACCAATACTTGAGTCTTGGACATGATTAATGGCCCAAACATGTAATCTTCAAGAATCTGTCCAAGAATGCATAGCCTAAACATGTAATCTTCAAGATTGGTTTAGTCTTCCACAACCTTGATCAACGGATCAAGATTGGATCTCCATATTCCAAGCCTAAGTTGAATGGCTTGTGCTTCAATTTGGCCTAATTTTCGAAATCTGCCAAGTTTTGTGAACCAATCCTTGCATGGCTTCCTTGATCTTCTTGGATCTTGATCTTGTGATTGGCCCAATAGGAACATAAAATGGATCATTGGCAGCAACTTGTCCACCTATGGAAACGTGCTTCCCACGTGAACATATTGACCTTGGTTCTCATCATCCCCTCTCTCCTCAAAAGGATTCGTCCTTGAATCATCACCTACATCATGAAGGGAAAGATCAGAAACATTAAATGTTGCACTAACATTATACTCACTAGGCAATTCCAACTTGTAAGCATTGTCATTGATGTTCTCATGGACTTGAAAAGGACCATCTCCTCTAGGAAGCAACTTAGATCAGTTTATCCATCAGTTTGTGGATGTGGATGACAAGTAGTAGAAAACAAAAGTTTAGTACCCAACATACGTCACAATACCTAGGTATGTCATGGAGTCTTATTATCTCTTTAAAGAACAAATCAGCTATGTTAGTTGGATCATCAGTTTTATGACAAGGTATAAAGTGTTCCATCTTAGAAAACCTATGAACAACTACAAAAATTGAATCCCTACCCCTTTTAGTCCTAGGTAGTCCCAAATCAAAGTCCATAGATATGTCCACCCAAGGTTCACTAGGTCTAGGTAAAGGAGTATACAACGCATGTGGTAAAATCTTAGACTTAGCTTTTTTACATGGAACGCATCTACTACATATGAGAATAACAACTGATTTCATCTTAGGCCAATAAAAGTGTTCATGCAATACTTCTAAGGTCTTAACAACACCAAAGTCTCCCATCAAACCACCACCATGTGCCTCATGCACAAGCATTTCACCCATAGAACAGATTGGTATGCAAAGTTTATTGTTGCTAAACAAGTATCCATCATACTTGTAAAACTAACAAAATATTTTTTTGTCACATGCACTAAAGACATTAGAAAAATCAGCATCATTACATATAAATCTTTAATATATTTAAATCCAATCATTTTGGTTTGCATAGAGTTAAGAAGAACATACCTCCTTGATAGTGCATCAGCAACTATATTCTCCTTACCTTGCGTATACTTGATCACATAAAGAAAAGTTTCAATGAACTCCAAACATCTAGCATGTCTCTTTTTCAACTTACCTTTATAGCTCATCTAGGTCAAAGTTAAGAAACTTTATAGCTCAAAAAGGTTTATGCTCTAATTTCAATGGTAATTGGCATGATTTTCTAAGAACCAGCCTAAATGGTGTGGTGCAAGGCATAAGATTTTTCATAGAACAACTTCTACTTGCGTTTCCCACAACATTTTCCAATATCCTTTTTGGTTCTTGGATAGTGACTTCCATTTTTCTACTAGTCTAACGATGATAAATGTTAGCCATTTTGTGCAACAACATCATTTAAGCACATCCATAAATTATTGGTGTCAAAATTATGTACTCATAATTAACCATTGCTCTGCATATGCCAAAATTATGAAAATAGCTTCTCAAGAACTTAAAAACTTGATGGGAGACCCAATAGGAACTTGTCCTAGAGAACCTTCAACAAGATGGAACTATGCCCGGGAATGACTAAAATCAAACACATACAGAAGCACAAGAAACAAAATTGAAAAGATAGAAATAGAACACAAGGAGAAAAGGGGTTAGAAGAATGTTGGTCAATGGAAAGAACCTTAAAAGAACTTGTCTCTTCGAACCTTAGCAAGAATGTTGGTCAATGGAAAGAACCCTAAGAGAACTTGTCTCTTAGAACTCTAACCTTGGGATGCCACAAAG
>JANZXR010000004.1:6895416-6905857 GCA_027575705.1 Erythroxylum echinodendron
AAATATATTTAATTAAAAATAATTTATCTTTAAGTTTTATCTAATATTTAATTATTATCAATGATCAAAATATAACTGCATTAACATTGATCGTCAAACTAATGATGTCCGAGCACAGAGCTACTCTCTTTTAAACTTAGTATCACTTAATGAAATAAATACCGTACCAGACACGATGTTCCAATTGATTCTGGAGTGATATACTATTGATACTAGTTAATATTAAATAATATTTTAGATAAAAATTTTATATTATAAAATAGTTATTCAATATTATAAAATTGAAAAAATAGTCTCTATTAATATATTATACTATATAATTTTTAACTTTACATTAACTTTATCTCAAAAATTATAATAATATAAATTTAAAATAACAATTATCTCTTTATTTTACTAATATTACTTTTCAAATAAAAATAACTACAAATAATATAACAAAAATATCATTTAATTATCATACATATATAAAACTAAAAATAATACAAAGTACTTAAAATATTTATAATTTATATCATATATTAAAGAATAATTACATCAAAAACTTCATATAGTAAAAATAATATAGGTCCATAAGTATTACAATAAGAGTTTCTACTAAGGAATACAGTAAAGAAAAAATTAAAAATTGAAACAAAAACACTTGAAATTAAAAGTTTTATATTTATATTGCATATATAAAATTTAATATATACGTCAAATATAAGTAAAATTAAAAAGAAAAATAAAATCTTATTCAATAAGATATCCACTCAAATAGTACTAGCCCTAATTTTCATTTATTACAAAACCCTCGTCATTGAGGAGAAGTTTCATACTTTCATTATCACCATAATTCAAATTTATTGTATAAGATAACATGTCAATATTTTCCTATCCAATATTAGTGAAACTTGGTTTCCTGAAAACTTAATCCGCTAAAAGATAGATATGATGAAGGCAAATTGGATATATGGAATTACTTATTCTATTAAAAATCCTATTAAACAAATAAAATTTAATTTTAAGAAATTGCAAGAAATTATATTCAACGTAATAATAATAATAACATCTTTTTCGAAGCTTTAAGCTATATCGAAAAAAGATCAAATCATTCGGTCTTTTTTATTCCAATTTATTTCTTTTTTTGGAAATAGATGAATTAAATATATTCTAAGTCCTTTCATACCCAGTTGTACTCATACATTGAGTAAGAAATATATAACTAGATTAAGTTTATCTTTTTGACGAATTACAATGGGCATCCCAAAACTGCCACACACATCTTGATATGCCTCCATTTCTGAGTTAAGGAGATGTGACATCATCTCATATGAAATAATTATTGTGATTGTTACTAACATTCCCTTATTAACTTAAGTGATTTTGTAAAAACTGATCTCAAATAGACACTCAGATTAAAAAATGACTCAACAACAAATAACGAAGAGTAAAGTTATCTTTCGTATCTTTTATTGATGAATGTAAGATAAGGTGTAGACAAGAAAGGCCTAATTTTCAAATTGGCCTTCATTACTTACTTTGCCCCCCCCATGGAATTATAAAAGTAATCCATTATTGCTTTCTCATCACTATTAGTCAGATAAAGCATTCACACTAAAAGCTCACAAACTTGAATGAAAAATTGTTATTGTGACAAAAGTTCATGATCTTTAATTATAATTCTAGAAACCTCCATTCCAACATTAGACCTATCATATTGAGATAAAACTCACTTATTACTTATAAACATTTTCCTTAACTCCTTTTTCATTAGAACAAAACAATAAAGTGATAAAAGATTAGTTACAAATATGAAAACATAAATTTCTAGCATTGGTAAAATCCTTTTTTTATCAAATTCAGAACCTATGTATGGTTATATATGAACTTAGTTACTTCTTTGACTTTTTGCACAGTTTCATCAATGATAGGAAAGTATCTGACATCTCCTATAATTTCCAACATCAAGTTAATACAATATACAGCACCAAGGAGTCTAATAAAAAGAATTATACCTGTCTTTCAACCATTTCCCAACTACTTTATAAGCAAAATTAATGTTAATGATGAACTGTACAATGTTTGCAAGCCCAACTTCATTTAAAATTTCATCTTGAATAGAATATCAACACTTCTTTCTAATTGGGGTAAGTTTTAATCTTATAAACCCTCAATATTTTGCAATCGCATGGTTCGTGGCGTAATATTAAAGGTTTTGATCCCATGAGGAAGGAGAGTAATCTAATAATAAAATATAAGGCCAGAAAAACTATAAAACTGAAAATAAAAGATGCAACAGAAATTAATTACAAGATTTGAAATCAACCAATCAAATCATAAATAAAACATAAAAGTATTAACAAATGAGCAATATGCAATCACAATAGAAATCAACCTAACCAATTTATGAGAAAGGGGGCTTTACTTATCATTAATGCTAACCTAGTCGATTATATGTCAATGGAGTATCGGTTCTAGACCATCCTAAGGCCAATTACTCTCTCTTAGATTATAACCATTAAACCCTAAATTATAAACCCCAATCAGATTATAGAATTTTCAATCTCCCAATACACAAATTATCCAAAATCTTAATTAAATCTGAAGCACTCTAATAAACTATCAGAACATTATAAGGGATTTATCTCCGTACAATTACAAGTATGATTTGACACGGTTTCTGTTAAATCGCCTAGCTCTTGTTAATCCGATTTAATAATTTTTTATTCAGTTCACCCTCTCAGTTTATTACCTAATTATGCAAGAACGCAATCAAATCACGACATTCATCCAATAAACACAATCAAATAAATTTTCATTAAATCAAAACAAAATCCTGAAGGAGAGTTTAGAACATCATCAATATTCCAAATCCTATCATCATATTATTCATCTCAATTCTACACATAAATAAAAACAAAACGAATAGGAAATAATGACTTAGAATAGATGATGGAAGACAGTGACGTCGGGAAACCTCCTGATCTGGGAAGCACATCGAGTAAGCTTCCTCTTCCTCTTCTTCATAATCCTTTTTCTTCTTTCTCTCTCTCGGTATTCTCTCTTTAGGGTTTCAAGTGTGGCTGATGCAAAAAGATCTTTTGTGCTTCTCTTAATGTTCTTTAAATAGTCTTTTATGTTTTGGGTAAGCTTGGGGTCTTTCCAAGGTCCAAAAGGTCCAAAAAGTCCCTCAAAATGTGAAGTTCGTAAGTGACTGCGCATCTGCTAGACACATACCACGACCATGGCCCACATCTGAGCCTTATGTCACGATCATAGGTTGTTGTTTCGATTTGAATGTCTTCCGAAACTCCTCTGCTCTTCGATACTGATCTTGAAACACTAACAAACACAACAAGGTACCTCAAAATATAATATTTACGCTCAAAAGCATGTACTATCCCATAAAACACTTAAAACACAAATAATTAACAATAACACGGTTCTAACTTAAACACATACTAAATGATTGAATTAGCGACTAAACACATACCAAACTATGCCCCAAAGTATGATGCGATTTACACTTATCATCATCCCTACACTTAAACTTTTGCTTGTCCTCAAGCAAACAAAACAACAACAAAAACAAAAACACAAAGCATATAATGCAATAAAGAGGAAATGGCTTCAATTTCACGAAACAAATTTAAACAAAATCATTCAAGTTGTTCTAAATTATCAACATGCAAAATCTACATCTAGGAACTCAGGACTAAATATATATATTAATCAAAAATTAAATGTCAAGTTTATTAACCCCTTTCAATTGTACACATACATTAATAATTATTTGGTTAATCAAACTTTGTAACTAAACCTAAGTACGTTTTCATGAGAAGTTAAACTACTTACAAGTTCGGTAGGTTTTTATTAGAAAATATTATTTTTTGTTACTTTTTGTGGACATGGACCTAGTCTTTTTGCATGGAGGCAAACTTTGGTGATGAATGTCGATCCGTTTACTCGACTAGGTCATGCTTTTAGTAAGTTTCTTAATAAGAACGTCATTATAGCCTTTTGACACGAAGCACTCATTTGTGATGCGTGTCGATCCGGTTACTCAGCTACATCACATTCTCAAATGGCTATTAGCCCTATTCATAACTGGAAAGCCAGCAAAATAGTTAATTATTTAATATTTACAAACACTTTTTTTAATGCCTACCTTGTTGCTTTACGTAGTCGTTTCATGAAAAAATACTAGCAAAGCTATTTAATCGAAAGACCTAAAATTGTGAATGAATGTGACAACTTATAGGGTTATAACCTTACGTTGAATCCTAATTAACTTGCATATTTTAGCCAAAGAACCCATATCACTAATTTCACGAGCTAATGACTCTTCACAACCTAATAGATTATGTTCAAATTAAAACGATTTCGTTCCATCTAAGCCATCGATATGTTCACACAATTCACAATATGCAACCTAAACACATTAACAAAACAATATGGAAAATTCAACCCTCCCCACTATTGAACAACACATTGTCCTCAATGTGAGAAGGAGACAAACAGACACACATGGAAGGAAATAACATAAAATAAAATAAAACAAAAATAAAGAATAAATTTAAAAGAAAGGGGTTAGAAACAAAACCTTACGGTGATGGAGGTGATGATGGTAAGGGAGGTAGTAGTTGCACACCTTGAGCCTTAAAATACCTATGAATACATCTGATGTCCTGGCTTTGGTGTCTTTATTCCTTTGCCATGTTCCTCATTACCTTGGAGTTTTCAGCCAAATTATCTGTCAGAGTTTTGGTTTGATCAAATATTGTTATCAGTATTTCTTCCATCCTGATTCTTCTTCTTCTTCCTCCTCCCCGGGTTCCTCGCTACTTGAATCCCCTTCTTGTTGTTTGCTGAGCGCTCAAAGTCACTTGACTAGTCCTGATCTTGATGTGTGTTTTGGCACTAATATCTCGAAGTTTCATATTATGAGGCTTCAGGATTTTAGGTTGCCACAGATGATGATGTTTCATGAATTCAGGACAATAGACTATAAATCAGTTGCACTCATCTCCATAATAATCAGCTATGGACAAAACCAAGTAACCCATTCTTAAGTTATTGATCCTCTTACATCGAATAGCAATAGTTTCGCTGAAGTCGTGGGTGGTTGTGCAAATTGGGATGATGTAGCCCACGCATCACAACAGGAAAAGTTCCTTCATCAGACACTTCTTAGGTTCTGTCTTGTCAAAAACAATTTGAAACATAAATTTGTTCAATAACAAATGTTTGTAGCTTTTGATGATGTTATTATATGCATTCTTAGCATTGAATCACTCTAACCTAGTTAATTCAGTCCAGTAGACGTGACAAAGAAATTGTGCTGATCCACTACAGACAATTGGGGAACCCGCAAATTTCATACAAAATATCATAATTAATCTCATAAGGTTGTTCCCGCAACCTAAATCACAATTGCTTAGGTTTATTATATTCAAATTGAAGGGAGGTAAAGAATTCTAGGGTTAGTTCTTTTTAAATTAGATATTGAAAATGAATAAACTGTCCCTATTGAATTCTCTCTGCTAGATTCTTGACCTTGTCTCTCAATTCCAATCTATCTAAATTCTCAAAATGGAAGTACTTGGGAGCCATAATTTGCTTATTGTGAAAGGAATGAAAGCGATTGCCTTCCTCATCTGAGAAGATCGGGAAAGGTGCTCTGTAATCTGCTGCCATATCTCTTTTTCCGTGGTTTGATACTTAGGTTTTCCCCTTGGATTAGGTGTGCTTAACATTTTGCTTGATCATTAGGAGTGAGAGTGTCCAAGAGTTGCAAGAGTAAGGGAGTTGAGTATAGGTAGAGGGAAGTGAGAGTCTTTGAATGTCTTATATGTAGAAAGAGAGAGTCCAAATGAAAGTGATGGAAGAAATGAGGTTAGAATTGAATATATAAGTGAGAGGAGGGCAATTTTGTAAGAAAAAAGATTGAAAAACACGTGCCTATAATGCCTTGCTGTAGGCCACGATCGTGACCCTCAATGATTTCGCAATTTTTGGTTTTTTCGTCTTTCGTCCTGATACACACCCCCCAAGATCCTTTCCTAACTTCTTTTTAGCACTGTCACCTCATTATACTTACCTTCCCGATCATCTTTATCAAAATTAATGCCCTACTCTTCCACAATATTTATTTAGAACCATAACAACCTAACTACGAAATTCAAACTATCTAAAATCAAGGAAATAACCAATAATTTACAAACCATGGGTTGCCTCCCATACAACACTTCTTTTAGCGTCATTAGCTTGACGCTCTTTTTTTCTCAAGGAGGTTTAATAAAATTCTTCGTTGGTGACTCGGTTGTCAATCTCATAAAATGTACGTACACCACCCGGTTGCTTATGCCGCCACCTTCCTTTCCTGATTCTTTCTTCTCCTTCTCTTATGAGATTTACTCTTTTCTAGGGAACACTTTTGATCATCATTCTTCTCTTTTTCTCCACCAAAATTTGTTCCCTTCATGCCATGGATTGGAGAGGACTTTTGTCATTCTTGGTTATGGTGGAAGGCGCTTGTTCCTCTCCTACCCTTGGAATCAACTCACCCTCATCTACATCCATAATTAATCAGGCAGTGGCCAAAAATGGCCGCCTGAGGATAATTGGGGTTTTCGCTTCTTCTTTTATGTCCAATATGAAAATTTCTGTGAGAAAGGTAAACTTTTCCCTCGAACATGCACAGCTTGTATGATATCCTTTAGACGATGATCTGACTTATCTGCCCTTTTACTAGTATCTTGGTAGTGACTATCTCTCTAAGGAATATGACATCATGTTTATGCTAGCTTCCAAATCGACAAAGGCTTTCTCTATTTTGACACCTTTAATAATGCAGGGGATATAAAAATCCTCTGGATCCTTCTTCTTTGGTGGTGTCATCAATTTCTTTTCTTCCTCCAACTCTTTTTCCACCTTTCCCCTTATTGATTCCATCAGTGTAAGTCACGCTTCTAGCTGTTCGATCATGTTGTTAAAGAAGTGCTTTAAAGACATTCACCTTCAGCAGTTATTGTATAAATCTTTTTTATTAAAAAAAGGCTTTTTCGTTAATTTGATGTTTATTTTCTTTATAGATTGATAGTGATCTTAAATCAAATTAATGAAGTCCTTGATATATTACATGACATGAAGGAAATCATGATGAGATCATGATAATGAGATTCCTATCATGTGTAGTTATGTTAGTATCTAAATTATCCCTAATTAAAAGATTAATGAGACGGGAAATTATTAATTCAGACAGACTAGTACATGTTATACTCCAGGATTAGATCAAGTGGTGGATCTTATAAGCAGTAAGTGTAAGGCCCTAAAGTACACCCTAGTTGAAATAAGACATGTTTATGGAAGTACATATGTGATAGGAGTTAGAATTGAGCTATGATTAGAATATGAAAGACATATGACTTGAACTTTTGGTCAAGTGGATCATATTTAGTGGTTTGGAATGGATTGACACGATTAGAGAATTGAGGTATTCAAAAGTACAATTTGGACTAGGAAAATTGTCAAGTGGCAAGTTAAGTTGGTATATGAAAATTAAAATGATTAAGCTTATAAATTAGTGACGTTTGGTATAGTTTATGCATTAATATTTGGCAGCATAATAAGAGGACATGTGGCCTATTTCAAGTTTTTCAAATGACAGCTTAAATGGTGGTTAAGTGGGCTTCATGCCTTGGTGTTAAATGGCATGTTAAGCTAGTGACATCTAGCTGATGATGAAGCAAGTTTCTATTGGAGTAAATCCAGCTTTGTCTATTATTCACCTTACGTCTCTCCACAGAAACTCCCATTTTCTCTCTAACTTCTGAAATTTTTGTTAGACTTTAGATTGTCATCACTTGAATTTTGGTAAGCTACTAATTCTAGAAAAAGGTTTTACTAATTTTCTGTACTATTGTTATCTTAATGTTGAAATTTTCATATTAAACCTATATATGTGCTGATTGCTTGGAAGGATTGGTTTGTCTTGATCTTTAGAGTTGTTTTTTGAAGTTTAAAGAGGTAAGTGATATGTATTTAATTGTTGATACATTTAATCATTTGAACTTAGTGATTAATGATACAAAAATGCTTAAGATACTCACTTTAATTCATATATGATCTTAGGTACAATTTGGAAGCATAGATATTAAAGTGAGTCAAAAGCACTGCATTTGGGTCATTTTCTGAAGATTAAATTTCACTTATCTTCATAGAGCAAGAAGAAGAAAATTAAAAGACAAGAAGAAACTTAAAAGGAGAAAAAAATGTTAACAACAGTGAATGAAGATGGACAACAGGAAAAAGAGAAGCATAACGACAGTGTAAGAAGAAGAAAATGCAGTGTAGGAGGTTAGAGAACACGAACAACTTTTACGTTCCATGCAGATAAGAGTTGCATTTCATAGGCAGTAGCTAGAGGTTTTTAAGTTGAGAGAATAGTGATGGTGGCCATCTAACTTTAATTATCCCATCATGCTACAGTGAAATAGAAGAGAGGAGTGGCATGGAAAGAGAAGAAGAGTAGCAGAATTAAGGAAGAGAAGAGAGAGCCATAAATAGTGTAGGTGGTGCATTGACGTTTAATTGTCCCATTAGTGAATAATGCGGTGAATAGCGAAGTAGAGAAGCTTATCGTAGTGAAGAGATAAGCGGGTTTCAATTGGGTTAGTTTTTATGGGATTAAAGCATTTTCTTGGGATATCTATGGAAGGCTAAGATTCCAACATCGGTTTGGAGGCGAGATCGATGCCGACGACCTGGATTAAGTATTTTTTATTATTTTGTTATCTTTTTCTATCATTAGGAATTGATTATGTTATCTTGTATTTATTGGATTGGGTATTGAATGATGATGATTTTAATGCTCTATTGAATCGTTTTTATAAGAACTCGTCGCTAGAATCGAATGTAATACGTAATTGTTATATTCTCAATTCATGTATAGCGACTAATGGCTCCGAATTGTTAGAGATAACATAACATAGGTTAAATAATATGAGCTTGTGTGATTATTGCCTAGATTGGTCTATTTTTCTAATTCATAATGTGATTGTCCGAATAAACTTAGAGAGCTTATTCTACATTTCCCGATAGCTAGGGTTAATTAATGAGCGCTTTGTGATTAACTAGGATCTAGGAAAAAAATTGAGGTTAATAGAGCTATTTGTTAATCTACCACCAATAATTGTTAAGAGAGATAAAAGAACAATAAATCAATGAATTATGCTTAATTAAGGTATAGGTCGAGATCGAACCAAATAACCGATTGATAAGTGAGGGGATGTTGATAAGTGTGAATTGCATCATATTTTAGGGCATAGTTTGTTATATATGTAAGTGTTAATTTAATTATTTAGTATGTGTTTAGGTTAGAATTGTGGTTTGTTAATTAATTGTGTTTAAGTGTTTTTATAGGTTAGTACAAGTCTTTGAGCTTAGATATTATGTTTTTAAGATACCTTAATGTGTCTGTTAGTGTTTCAGGGTCAACATCGAAGAATGAAGAAGTTTCAGAGACACTCGGGCTGAAACAACAGCCCACGATCGTGACATTTGGGACACGAATATGATAGAAGCATTGGAGCCAGACTGCGATCATGGCATATGGGTGTCGATCATGATAAAAATCCCAGGACACAACCCATGATCGTGGCATGTAGGGCCACGATTTTAGCCTACGTTAGACAGATGAGAAAATAAGTAAAAATGTCAAGTTTCGAGGATTTTTCAGACCTTTTCGACCTCGAAAAAACCTTAGGACTACTTAGAACATAAAAGGTATATAAAGAACAAGACAAAGAAGATGAAAAAGCTTTTGCATTAGCCACTATTGAGAAATCCTGGAGAGAGTTCATCGATAGATTGAGAAAGTGAAGAAGGAAGAGAGACGTGGAGAAGAAGCGTACGCAAAGTACTACCCAGAATAGGTGTAACACCACCTTACCGTAGGGTACGTACCGGGTCGCCTGCAGGTCATTCCGGTACATATCCTATGATAAGGGAGAGCTACATGCGATCACTACAGTCACTCCACATGGCATCACATTAATCTGAACAATAAAGCATTAATAGAAAACCATAATATTTTTAAAATCAACTTCTTCCTCTTTTCATTTCATCAAAATCAAAGTTTATACATCCATCATATTGTACTGTTTGTACATAAATCCAAAAAGCCTAGTACAAAATGCTATATGAAAGAGGAAGAACATCAGAGCTATCTAGGCCATCCCAAAAGTCCCAGCTGACCGACCTGTGAGCCATGACTTCTCTTGCCAACACGATTTACACGGCTAGAAAAGTCCCTCTGGAGCTTAGAGTCTACTCTCAGTCCCGAAAAATATGTTGCAATTTTGGGTGAGTTTGCGAACTTCGTGAGGTAACCATCATCGATGGTTCACTCAACTCATGCAACAATCAAGCATATCACAGGTACTTCATAATGTCACAT
>JANZXR010000004.1:6905957-6924687 GCA_027575705.1 Erythroxylum echinodendron
TCATTTTTGGTTCATTTCTTCTAAGAAAAATCTCCTCCAAACATTTCTTTTCCTTTCCCACCAAAGGATTTTGTTAACCAAGTTGTCCTGGAAGAACAAGAGGTATATCAAATTGGTTGAGGATATAACAACAAGGAGAGGAAAGATTGAAAAAGAAAAGGATTCAAAAGCAAAAGCCTTTAGATATAAGAAGAAGGAGATGATAGCGCAGCGAGAAATTAAAGTTGCAGCGAAGGAGTCGGTAATATCACTATCTTGTTTATGTTTATTATTATCCTTATACCATATCATGTGTAGATTGGCATATGATGATTTGAATATATTGCTTCCTTTGCAAATAAGATTTCTAAAAAGTTTTGAAATCTACCAGTTCTTTAAATATGACATGCTTTCTTTTCCAGATCCAACACCATGATCGTGGGATGAGTGAACTGAAGGTTTACCATCCATTTGCTTCAATTTTTTTCCAAATTCTAATTCCTTTATACCAAAATTCAAAACAAATTAATGATAGTCCATTAATTATACCTCAGTTATACCTCAATTATACTCTAATTCCTCATCAATTTCATCTCCAATTCCAACTAAAAATTATTCAATTGGTAACTCATAAACTATTGTCTTTCATACATCAAGACAAAACAGAAACTATCAATCACTATCATACATGTTGCCCTAGTTCTTTCCCATTTTAACAACACTACACAAGCACCTTTCTTTAACATAAACTTGTTGCGTTTGCCATAGTTACATGCATCATATGCATGATAATGCAGTAGAAGTGTCGGAATCAAGATTTCGACACCATGACAACCTGATAATCACATAATCAAACATGCATACATGGATTTGTAAAAGAACATGAATATAAAAACTTGTACCTTATGTTTCTCCTCCTTTCTTATTTCTTATCCTTGTTTATGTTATTGTAAACACCAAATATTTCCTTAATTACCCAAGAACATACAAAAAAGATTAAGAAACAATGTATAAGGGTAATTTGAGCACTAAACTAGATCAGTTCTTGTAGATGCTCAAAATAATGGAAGATAGATAAAGAACCTTATTGCATGCACTTTAATTCATGCAACAATTCAATAAATTGCAAGAACAAGGTTCTTAATACCTCTCTCTCAATTTAGAACTCTTTTAGAGACCTTATGCTTTCACTTGCGTGTGTAAGAATTGGTAGAACACTGTGTACATAAATGAAGAACTCACTTATGTACCATTTCATGCCCTTTTTCATGATTGTGGCTAATGAGCCACAATCTTGGCCTGGGCTTGCCTATGAGTCACGATCGTGGCCTACTTAAATTTGGCCATACACACTATGTTTTTTATATGAACTTTTATACGTGTGATCCTTAAGTTTTTGGTTATTTTATAGACTTGAATTAACTCTTAATTCAATCAAATCATAATGGGTTTCATGATGCCAATTTTCCAGAATATAATTAGATTGACAAACGAATTAATTATCCAACTTATGAACCATTCCATAGACAATTACCATACAATTCATCCTTTCATCATACTATGCCCCACTTAGTTCAGAGTATGAGCTATGTGTCAACTCCCACTAGATTTACTACGTCACTTCTATTCCAAGTGATGTTAGTTATTGTCCTGGGATTTCATTACATTATGTGTCATTAAAGACTCTCTTCATGAAACATAACTGCTCTGGCTAGAAACTCTCGAGTAATGACCCCAACAAAAGGCCGTGAGTATCATCTCCTTCTATCAGGAGTGGTGAATCCTTTATTGGCTACCCAATTACCTTCGAATACCAATATTTATACTTAATTACCACCCTAAGAGTGACCTCGTCATGAGGTAACAAGGAATGATGCCATAGAACAGGATTAGTATACAAGATATCCTTGAACACCTCAAGCCTAAGGATATTTGCACCATTGCTATGATGAGATTAATCACTGACATTCGATAGATCATCCATATAAAAATCTCATAGTGGATCATCCGATGTACTTATGCTTACAGTTTGTGAGATCCATTTCTTGATCAAATCAAGGAGTATAACATATGCTAGTCTGTCTAGATTAATAATGTCTTGTCTTATTAATACTAGGACTAAGGATTATTTATATACTAACATAATTGCACATAATAGAAATCTCATTATCATGATCTTATCATTATTTCCTTCATACTATGATTTGTATCATAAACTTCATTAATTCGATTTAAGATCAATATCAATTTATATATAAATGAATATCAAATTAATGAAAAATTCCTTTTCCTTTATTAATCAAAACAAAGTCGATACATAAGTGTTAAAGGTGATTTCCTTTAGAGCACTACTATAATAATCTCCCACTTACACTAAAGCCAATCGCCTTTGTATCTAATACCATAGGCGAGTACACAAGAATGAAATTTTATTTGAGGAAGTGGCTTAGTCAAAGGATCAGCGATGTTCTGATCTGTGGGCACTCTCTCAACCTTCGTATCACCTCTATCAATAATCTCCCTGATCAGGTGGTATCTCCTGAATACGTGCTTGGACTTTTGATGAGACCTTGGTTCCTTGGCTTGTCCAATTACTCCATTGTTGTCACGGTACAACAACATTGGGTTTACTATGCT
This sequence comes from Erythroxylum echinodendron, assembly GCA_027575705.1. Lineage (NCBI taxonomy): Eukaryota > Viridiplantae > Streptophyta > Magnoliopsida > Malpighiales > Erythroxylaceae > Erythroxylum > Erythroxylum echinodendron. Next base: position 6,908,574 of record JANZXR010000004.1, read on the forward strand.
ACGAACCACTCTAGGTTCCATAACGAACTTCTTGATCCAAACAACTTCTTTTGCACTTTCACAGCTGTAATATACTCTAACTCGATCATCGAATATGTAGTCGTCTCCTGTTTGGAACTCTTCCCACTAACTGCTCCATCATTCAATGTGAAAACATAACCTGACTGGGATTGGAGTCATCTGGTCAAATTGAAAACTAACATCTGTATGCCTGCTCACTACAAGATCTCCATTTCCATATATCAAAAATACATCTTCAACCCTTATTAAGTACTTTAGGATATTCTTAACAGCCACCCAGTGACCCTCACTAGGATCCGACTGCTCATAACACTTAGAGCATATGATATATCGGGTCTTATATATAACATAGCATATATGATTAATCCTACTGTCGAAACATATGAGATCATATTCATACGAGTCCTCTCATCATGTGTCTTAATCCACATAGATTTTTAGAGCTTTATCCCATGAGTTATAGAAAGAAACCCTCTCTTAGATTACTCCTACTAATCCTATTTAGCACTTTGTCTATATATGTTGACTGTAAAGACCTAGCAACTTATTTTATCTATCTCTTTAGATCTTTATTCCCAATATATAAATTGCTTTTTCAAGGTCTTTCATAGAAAAATTATACGATAACCAAACTTTGATTAATTGCAAACTTGAGACATCATTTCCTATCAATAATATGTCATCCACATATAATACAAGGAATATGATAGCACTGCCACTAACCATCTTGTTCACATAAGGTTCATCAAGATTTTGTGAGAAACTAAACTCTTTGATTGTCTAGTCAAATCAAATGTTCCAACTCCTAGATGCTTGCTTCAGTTTATAAATGGATTTCTAAAGCTTATATACCTTTCTGCCATCTCTGGATATGAAACCCTCAAGTTGTATCATATTTACATCTTTAACTAGGTTTCCATTTAGTAAATTTTTGTCTTCACATCCATCTGCCATATTTCATAATCATAATAAGCAACAATAGCTAGGAGTATTCTAATGGATTTAAGCATAGATATGGGGATAAATGTCTCGTTATAGTCAACCCTTTGTCTTTGACGATAACCTTTAGTGACTAGCCTCACTTTATAGGTAATCACATTACCTTCCATGTCAATTTTCTTCTTAGAAATCCACCTGTACCCTATAGGTTTTAACCCTTCGGTTGGGTCAACCAAAATCTATACTTGGATTTCATATGTGGAATCCATTTTAGACTTCATGGCATGAAGCCATTTTTCAAATTCTGAACTCTTCATAGCCTTATCATAGGTTGTAGGCTAGTTGTCCTCTATGAGCAATACATCATTGTGTTCGCTTATAAGAAATCCATATCTCTATGGAACATTGCATCTCCTACTTGACCTATGAACATTTTATGTGTCAGAATGTTCAAATGTTGTCTCATCTCTATGAACAACAATTTCAGGTACAGGTAGTTGATCTACGTCTGTTTGAGCATCCTGAACTTCATCAAGTTCAACTTTGCTCCCACTGTCTTCTCTTAGAAGAAACTCTTTTTCTAAAAAGAAATCATGCTTTGAGACAAACACCTTTTTCTCTAACGCATTATAAAATTGATATCCTATAAATAAACATTTATCAGAATTTGCTTCAAGTTTCTCTGATTGAATCTGCTTCACATAAGGCAGACAAGTCCAAACTTTCATATGAGAAGGATAAGGCCTTTTATTAGTCCATATATCATATAGAGTAACTTTAACTACCTTTTAAGGGACTCTGTTTGTCACATAAATACCAGTCTCAAGTGTATAACCCCAAAAGGATTTAGGTAGATCTGCTAAGCCCATCATCGAACTTACCATATCTAACAAGGTTCGATTTCTCCTTTCATCCACATCATTATGTTGTGGTATGTAAGGTGGAGTCCACTACGGTACTATCCCATTATCTTCGAGATAAGTTAGAAATTCCTCATTTAAGTATTCACCACCTCGATCTGATTGAAGTGTCTTAATACTTCTATTAAGTTGTTTCTCTGCTTCATGTCTAAATTGTTTGAATATTTCAAATGCTTCAGGCTTGTATCTTATTAGATACACATACTTATATAGTGAATAATCATCAATAAAAGTAATGAAGTACACAAAACCACCTCCAGCATGAATGGACATCAGATCACATATATTAAAATGTATTAGGTCTAATAACCCATTCATCCGTTCACCCTTTCCTTTAAAAGGTAATTTAGTTATCTTACCTAACAAGCAAGATTCACATATGCCATATGATTCATAATTAAATGAACCTAGGTTACCATTCTTATGTAGCTTAATCATACATTTCTCACTTATGGCCAAGTCGACAATTCCATAAATAGGATGATTTTAAATTATCTCGTTTTTGTCTTTTATTATCATTGATATTTAAAATTAGATTAGACAAATCTAATATGTAAATTCCATTGCGCAATGTAGTAGTACCATACAACATTTCATTTAACTTAATTAAACAACCATTGCTTTAAAAAGTTAAATGAAATCCCACTTTATTAAGACATGAAATAGATACAATGTTTTTTGTCACAATGGGTACATAATAGCAATTTTCCAAAACGAACTCTAGCCCACTAGGAAGATACAAAATTTATGTCCCTATGGCTAATGCAACAATTCTTGCTTCATTTCCTACACGTAGGTCCATCTCTCCCTTCTTGAGAGATCTAGTATCCCTGAGACCCTGCATATCAACATATATGTGTGAGCCACATTCGGTATCTATAACCCAAATGTTATGATCGAAAATAGTATTAACCTCAATGTCAAATATCATACCTAAAGTAGACGATGGGCATCTAATGCCTTCTTTTGCTTCAATGACTCCAGATAAGCTTTGCAGTTCCTCTTCCAATGTCCTTCCTTTGCATTGGAAGAACATCCCCTTTGGTGTTATCTCCTTCGCCTTCTTCTTGGCTACACCTCTTACTAGCTTCTTGAACTTCTTCTTACTCTTTTGGTCTTTCTTTCGAGAACCAGAAGAAGAGTCCACCAACATCACAGCCTTACTATCTTTCTTAATAGTATACTCAGCTATTTTGAGCACATTAATCAGCTTAGGTCTCATTGTGGATATTTGGTTCATCTGATAGTTAAGCACAAACTGCGAATAACTATCGGTCAAAACAGTCAGAATCAAGTCTATACTTAATTCATGATCCACAATGAAGCCCAAACTACCTAACCTCTCAATGTATCCATTCATCTTCAGTGCATACTGCATTGGAGATGATCCCTCAATCATCTTAGAACAAAAAGACAACCTTGAGGGCTCGAACCTTTTAGACCGAGCTTATTTATCAAACAGTTCCCTCAGATGGTAGACTATGGTATGAGCATCCATGGCCTCATGATGCTTTTGCAGTTCTGGTCTTCATTAGATGCAACGACAGTAGGGGGATCGGGAAATGGTTTATCTAGAATGTATCTTAGTTTTTCAGATTTGAGAACAATTCTCAAATTCCTTAGCCAATCCAAGAAGTTAGGTCCCATAAGTTTGTTGGAATCTAATAGGGAGCATAAGTTCACCCTAGAAGACATCGTGGTGATTCAATAGCCTATAAGAATGAGAGAAAGTGCTAGAATGTATATTAATTCATATAGATAAGGACTTTAATCACATGAATTATAGGTCCCATTATTCTTACTCAAATCCATAGCCCTTATTACAAATTTGAGAAAACTTTTAGTTTTCTTAATGGGTCGATATCCGATATCACCAAGAATGACCTTGGGTTTGCCCAGCAAGCCATCTTAGGTTAATCAGTAGGTATCATTCATACCAATTATGTTCATTTATGCAACTATCGACTTATGCCATCAACTGTTAATTTAGTAAACTCATTGGTTCATCAACCCTTGATTTGTATACATCTCATATATATAATCCAATTTCTCCTGTATCCATATTGACCTTAAGTTTACCCAACAAATCAACCCTTCTAGTTAGGACAAACCCATTACTATGAAAATCTAGGTTCCATAGTTTGAACATATTTGTGTAAAACAGGTTTGGGTTTGCCCAACAACCCAGCTCTAAAAGAACTCTGATTCTTGCCATATCAATGGAAGGTGTAAGTCCTAATATTTAGTTGAGGGATTTGTTCTTTAGTCTTATCACTACTTGGATGATCTAGATTATGCATAGCACATATATATCTTTAGATTATAGATAACTCAATTAAATTGAGCCTATATCTATAACTACCCTTAAAATGCATCTAATGCATGTATCACACAAAGGAGGTTTAATTTAGGTTATGAATTGACTATGCATCTAGGTTTGTGATTCGATTCAACTCTTGAACTTAATCAGGTACTAGTGTTAGTCTTGACTAATCTGAATTATAAATGTGATTTGATTAGAAATCCAAAAATTAATTATTTTGATGTCTAAATTAAACACTTTACTCCTTGTATATATGCCCTTTTTTTTAGTCACAATAGAAATGTTGTGCTCTACTTAGATTAATTCTAAATTAACTGCTAGGGTTTCCAAAATTCCAATACATCAATTAGTCATCTATAATATCCCTAGGTGATCTCAAATTAATCTAAACAATTTCAGCATATGCCAAAATTATCTTGACGGCCAAAATCGTCAAGATAAATAAGTTAACCTACTAGACACTAAGGGACCGATTCGATGTTCAGAAAATTTCCAAAACCCTAATTTAAAGCACGTGTATTAAGCATGTTATTGTCATGAAAATAATACATTTCTTATCACATAAGAACTTTATTTAGGTCTTATAACCGAAATACATACATTATAAGTCTTTAAGTAAGTCAACTCCATCAACTTTCAAAAAGTTTACTAGTGTTGACTTTGACTTTATTTATTAGTTGAATCACATTCAATTAATTCTGAAAAAATTCTAGAGTCTTATACACATTCAAAATGTATATAATAAAAAATTACAAAGCCTAATTCTTAGCAATTTTTATTAATAAATTAGAATAAACCAGCACATTACATGTGTATGACACTTGTCATATTACTTAGAGTCAAACATTACATAATGCGTGTATAAGATAACCACTTTAACAACAAATGTCATGCATCTCATACACGTGACAACATCTCATATTACATGTTCATGCATAAAATTTATAAAAACAAGTTTTATAAAAATTAATGTGGAATTTACAAGCATACATATTCCTTACATTTCAAAAATTTCCAGAACTTCATACATGCATCAGGCTGAAACTAAATTTGTAATAAAATAGAAAATGACATTCAATTGCATTATGCTTTTACGTAACCATATCATAACACCTTATAAACATTTATGTGATAGAAAAATAGAAAAAAATGTTTCTAGAATTATTACAAAATTTTCAAAATCAGCACATGCATTCAGTTTTCCAGAAATTCCCAAAAATCAACATATGAACAGTCTGGATATCAATTCGAAAAAAAATAACAAATAACATTCAATTGCAATTTTCTTTAGCAGAAATATAATAAACATCTTATAAACATTTCAATGAAATAAAATTAGAAAAACAAATTTTATACAATTTACACGAATTGTTCCAAATCAACATGCATGTCAGTCACAACCCAGCAAACACTTTGCACATGTTCAATACATCATCTATTACATGCATAAACTTGCTTTGACACCACTTTTGGATTTTCTATGGTTACATGCATCACATGCATTATAATGCATTGGAAGTTTCATAATCAAGATTTTAACACCATGACAACCCGAAAACTATAGAATCAAACATGCATGCATGGATATGTAAAAGAACATGAAATATAAAACTTTTTACCTTATATTTCTCCTTCTTTCTTATTTCTTCTCCTTGTTTAGGTTGTTGCAGACACCAAACCCTTCCTTCATCAGCCAAGAACACACAATGAAGATGAAGAAACAAAGTATAAGGTGATTTTAGCATCAAACTAGATGAGTTCTAGTAGATGCTCAAAATGATGGAAGATAGATCGAGAACCTTGTTGCATGCACTTTGATTTATGCAACAATTGCATAAATTGCAAGAACAAGGTTCTTGATACCGCTCTCTCACTCTAGAACTCGTATAGAGCTCTTATGCTCTCACTTGTTATGGTAAAAAGTGGTAGAACCTTGTGTACATAAGTGGAGAACTCACTTATGTACCTTTTCATGCCCTTTGCCATGATCGTGGCCTGAGCTCACCTGTAGCCACGATCGTGGCCTATGAGTCATGATCGTGGCCTGCTTAAATTTCATTATACACACTATATTTTTTATCATGGACTTCATTAATTTCATTTAAGATCAACATCAATTTATATATAAATGAATATCAAATTAATGAAAAATGCCTTTCACTTTATTAATCAAAACAAAATCAATACAAAAGTGTTAAAAGTGATTGCCTTTAGAGCACTACTCTAATAAAATTCACCTTCATTTTACTTCAATTCCCAATCTAATTCATCCATATAACAACCTCTAACCCACATTTTTTATGCATCAAGAACAAATATAAAAGTATCCAAGTTCATCGATCATATTCTAGCGGACTTCATCATCAACATCATATACAATCCATCCCAATTCAATCATCATAGTCTTTCTATTAAAACATGCCATAAAGATCAATACTTTACTTATTTGTTTATATCAAGTTCCACCTCAATTCTTCAAGTTAATCTAGCCTTCCATGCATACAAGATCATAACAAATTTAAGGTGGAAATAGGTTAGTTTTCAACAATAAAAAGACAATAAGATAGACAATAGTAAGTTATAGTTTTCTTGATGTAAGATTTTGTGACGATTTGAGAGTGGTAATTAATAGAATTGAAGCAAAATTTCAAAACTATGGGAGTGTGAGTATTTCGATGTAGAGGGAGAATGAAGACAGTAAAACCATCCCTGGAGTAGCTTACTTCATTAGGAGCTAGGTGTCACTCTTTGACAATGGCATTTGTCACTAGGTATGTAAGCCATTTTCCATCTAGATAAGCTGCCAAATGTCAGTAGTTACTAGTCCATTTGACACTCAATCATTGCTGCCATTTGTCAATTAATTACCATGTCAAATTTTACTCATTTATCTATGTCATTGTCACTTATTTCATAGGCTTAGTCATCCTAATTTTCCATGTGTCTATTTGTTTTACCACTTGGCATTTTTCCTAAGCCAAATGTACATTTAATCCATCAATTTTCCAATTGTATAATTAATTCCAAATTTATAAATTATAACCAATCAAACCAAAATTCAAGACATAAATAATAAACAATTATCATCATGAGCAATTTAAACCTTTCATTCCCGGAATATGCCAATTGAGTGTATGTACTATCTTTGTAATGTTTCCTAAATCATGATTTATACGTGTATGCAAATGTTATGCATATGAATGAAATGCTCCTTATAAATTCTCAAATGATAAAACTCATGTGACTTAATACCCTAAGACTTTAATCCTTAATAACGTTTTGGAAACCAGCTATTACAATTCTCCCCCTTAGGAACTTTCATCCTCAAAATTCTTACCTAATTGATTAAATAGGTGGGGATATTGTTTCCTCATGTTCTCCTCAGTTTCCCATATAGCTTCTTCCCTTGAATGATTCCTCCAAAGGACTTAAACCAATGGGATCATTCGGTTTCTCAGTTGGTTAGTCTAATATTCAACTATTTCAACTGATTCCTTTACATAACTCAAATTAGTTGTAATTTTAACTTCCTATGTTGGTAATACATATTTTGGATCTGACCTATATCTCCTGAGCATACTAACATAGAACACATTGTGAATTTGAGACATCTCTAGTGGTAATGCTAACTTGTAAGCCAACAGTCTTATTCTCTCAGTAATCTCATAAGGACCAATGTATCTAAGGCTTAACTTTCCCTTTTTACAGAACCTTAACACTCCTCGCTAAGGTGACACTCTCAAGAACACCTTATCTCCCACTTGATAATCTATATCCCTTTGGTGCTAATCCACATAACTCTTATGCCTATCTTAAACTGTCTTGATCCCATTATAGATCAATTTTACCTTATCAATAGTATCTTTAATCAACTCTAGGCCTTCAACCGTCCTTAGGCCCTCTTCATCCCAATACAAAGGCAATCGACACTTTTTTCCTATAACGCTTCATATGGAGCCATACCAATACTACTGTGATAATGAATATGATATGCAAATTAAATAAGAGCTACATATTGATTCCATGCTCCTTAAAACTCCAAAATACAAGCTCTGAGAATATCCTCAATAGTCTTAATTTTCCTTTCACTCTGTCCATCTGTTTGAGGATGAAATGTTGTATTAAAGTTTAACTTTGTACCCAATGCTATTTGTAAATTACCTCAAAAAGAAATCTTTATTGATTCTACCTCCTATTTTTTATGAAGAGAATTAATCTTTTTATCGAAGGATCAGAAAAAATGGGTCCGGATCTCCTGTGGGAATGATTTTGAAGATCCAAAACAAAAAAGAGTGGTATTTGTTAGCAACAACATAATGGAGGCAGTCAATCAATATGGATTGAAGTAAATCTAGGATCCCAATCTGATACAATAGATAATGGAACTCCATGTAACCTTACTATCTCATTTACATATCTATAAGCTAACTGATCTAATGTGTTATTCTCTCACACAGGTAAGAAATGAGCTTATTTCATCAATCTGTCAATAATGAACCATATGGCATCATGTTAGAGGAAAGGTAATCTTGGGTTGATATGGTGGAGGAGTGACATAAGGAGAGTATTCGCCCATATTCACTTCTTCCTCCTTTTCTTGATCTTTCTCAATAGGAGGGAAAGGCTCTTCTATAGTCTTTGTGGGTAGTTCAAGTTCCTTCCCATTTCAAAGTGTAATAGCCTTTAGTTGCTCCCTCAATTTTGTTCCCAAAGGGCTAGGAAGAATTCCCATATTTCCCATAGGAAAAACATTTGACAATTGGTTTACTTAGACCTCTAAATTATGGATTGAAAAGGCATGATTTTTTGTTACTTGTTTGAAGATGCCTTCTAGAATTTTTTATGCATCATCTAGGGTTCCAAGTTTATCTAAAATTTTATAAAGGATTTTTGTTTTTTAGCTACTGAGTTAAATTATAAATTTTAGCCTATGTCTCTGTCATTTCATCGACAGCTATAACACCTTTTTGCTCACAGAGATTTACAGGTTGTCTACTCCAGTCATTCATCCATAAGTAGCTATTACTTGCCATTTCTTCTAATGGCTCTTCTGCTTCATCTATCGTCTTACTCATAAGTGATCCTCCTAAAGCTGCATCAATTGTTCCTCTTATATATAGGATTACTCCATTATAGAATGTTTGCGAAAGAAATTCTTTAGGAAGGTTATGGTGTCGAAATTTCTTTGCATGACTTTATATTGTTCCCATGCCTCATAAATTGGTTCCCTATCACCCTGCTGAAAGTTTGTGATCGCTCTGATAATCTTCATAGTCTTGGTAAGGGAAAAATCCTTATCTAAGAAGGCACGAACTGCTTGGTCCCAAGTGGTGACATTATTCACGTTGAGGAAATGATACCAAGCTTTTGCTCTATCTCTTAAGGTAAAAAGGAAGAGTCTAATTCTGATAGGATCCTCTGACATCTGATGATAATGGAAGGTATCGCAGATTTAAAGGAAAATGACAATATATGCATTCGGTTCTTCATTCGTTAACCTACAAAACTGTACATTTTGTTGAAACATGTTTAGGAGAGCTAGTTTGATTTTAAAGGAAGTTGCTTGCACGGGTGGCCTAGCTACAGCTTGATTGGCTGCATTAATGCCTAGTCTCATAAAGTCGATACCCTTGGTTGGCTCCTTAATGCAACTCTTGCTAAAACTCCTCGATCATTGATGCTTTTTTGGTTTCTTCTTTTTCTTCACACCATGCTCTTTTAATTAAACTTTCTAGACGAGTGATATCAAGCTCTATAGATTCAGCTATGTGACTCGAAATCTTTGTAATTCTTGTGTTTAAACAAGAGCACGAACACTCACCTAAAGAATGGAAGAACAAAACAAAAACTTAAAATTAATTAAAACTAACTAAAATGCCTTAGATTAAGAGAACTAAACTAATCTTCACCCTCCCTAGTGATGACGTCAAAAACTTGATCATGTTGTTTGAGCTTTAAAATTTATAAGCCTCCAAATACTACAAACACACGGGCCAAGATTTTAATATAAGGGATGTTGATCCCATAAGGAGGGAGACTAATATAATTTTAAAATCTAAGGTAACAATATATAAAACTTAAAATAAACAATTCATGAAAAAGTAATCATGAGAATTGAATTCAACCACTTAAGTCAGAAATTAAACACAAAGGATTTAACAATTGAGCAATATTCAATCACAATAGAAATCAACCTAAGGAATGTACCAATTTATCAGGAAGGGGATTTTACTTATCATTAATGCTAACCTAACCAATAATGTGTCAATGGAGTGTCAGTTCTAGACTGTCCTAGGGCTGATTACTCTCTCTCGAGTTATAATCATTAATCCTTAAATTATAAAACCTTAGTAGATTATGGAAATCGCAATCTCTCAATTCACAAATTATCCAAAGCCTAATTAGATATGAAGCACTCTAATAAACTGTTGGAAAATCACATGACATCTCTATCCGTACAATTACCTATATGATTTATTACAGTTTCTATTAAATGGTCTAACTCTCATTAATCCAATTTAATCATTTTTCATTCAGTTCTCCCTCTCATTTTATTATCAAAATATCTAATAACGTAATTAAATCATGATATTCATCCAAATAACACAATCAATTAAATTGTCATTAAATCAAAATAAAATCCCAAAGGAGAGTTTAGAACATCATCAATATTCTAAATCCTATCATCACGCTATCCATCTCAATTCTATATATCAATAAAATTGAAACAAGAAGGAAATACAACTGGAATAGATGATGGATAGTAGTGGCATCAAAAAACCACCTAATTTGGGAAGCATGTCAAGTCAACTTCGTCTTCCTCTTCCTTCTTCTCTTTCTCTCTCTTAGTATTCTCACTTTAGGGTTTTAATGGTGGCTGCTTTCAAGCTCCCTTTCTCCTCCTCTTTTTGTTTTTTATTCATCTTTGTGTTTTAGGTAACCCTAGGGTTTTTTTAGGGCCCAAAAGGTCCAAAAATCCATCAAAATAGAGCATCTACATGTCTGCCCAAGAGAGGCCATAACCGTAGCCCTATAGGCCACGATCGTGGCTCACATCTAAGCCTTCTATCACGATTGTGGCATACAGGCATGATCATAGGTTGTTCCTTTAGCTTTTGTCACAATCGTGGGCCAAACTTGGAGTTTCTGTCACGATCATGGCCTGATAAGCCATGATTGTAGGTCATTGTTTTGGCCCGAATGTCTCTAAAACTCCTCTGTTCTTCGATGTTGACCCTGAAGCACTAACAAACACATCAAGTTACCTCAGGAACATACTATTTCAGCTCAAAAACTTGTATTAACTCTTAAAACACTTAAAACATAAATCAATCACAAACTAACACAATTTTAGCCTAAACAGATACTAAATGATTGAATTTACGGCATATATCAAACTATGCCCAAAAACATGATGCAATTTATACTTATCAATTGAGATCATGTTTTGCTAAATTAGAAACATTGAAATAATAAAGGAACTTATATTCAATACTTATTTTAGTCTATTTCTTTGATGATTACCTTACCCCACTATAAGAAAACCATACATTAGCGACGGATAATTACCGTTGGAACTAATACGGTAGCTAGTTACAGATGAAAAATCAATACTCGTCGGTAAAACTATTGTGAAAATTTTCATCTTGTGACGGACAAAATTGTCATCGGTAAAGGTGGAGAGAAAACATTCGTACAAATTTTTTGACAGAATTTAGCGACAAAAAAGTCAAACCCGTTGGTAAATTAGGTGGGAATGCTTCCTACAATTGAATAGTATCGGAACTGTATCAATGGATATCATATATGTCGGTGAATTTTACGCAGCGTCAATTTTTTACTGATAGTAATGTATTCTGTCGATGATTTTCTAACAGTCTTCCCTTTCCATCGTTAAATTCAAATTAGTCATTTTAAAAAGTCAAAAATGACGTCGTTTGGTTTAATGCCAAATGATGTCATCTTAGTTCGGGGTTAAATGCACCCCGAACCTTCCCCCTCATTTTCTCCTCTATTCTTTCTCTATTTTTCTCCTTCCTCTTGTCGCCCTCCATAGTCGAACATCTGCATCTCCTCTCCTCGCTACCACCATCCGTCGCACGTCTGTAGCTTCTCCATTCACGTAAGTTTACGATTATGTTTCTCTATTTGTTGAGTTTTGCATGACTTGTTGACTTATGCTTTTTCTTGTCTGAGTTGAATTTGACATGGTTTTCATCTTGTTAATTGTTCTTAAAGGGTAATTTTTAGTGAAAGCTAAACAATATACGAATATTGTCTATGACTATAAGGTTCTATACTTAATAATCATTTGTTGCAATGTTTTAAAGGGAAGGGATTTGAGATTGAAGTGTCTATTTTATGAATAACCCTTTTGAGATTTACATGGAGTTAAGTTTATGTTTTCCCTTTCTCTATTTTTTAAAAGGTTTCCAAAATCTATTCTTGCTTTTTTATAATTTGGTTCAATTTTGATCATTATCCATCCCAATGATAATGACTTTAGGGTGCTTTTGTTACTAGCTTTTGATTTGTAGTCCATTGGAATCCAATTGCTTCCATATTGAATTCAAGTTCTATGGCATTGGGGTTCCAACTTATGTTTTTTCCCTCTCAGTATTTGCTAAAAATGTAAATAGGGAGCTAAACGAGTATATAAGATTTGGAGACACTATTCTTTTGTCGAAATGCTTGCTCTTGGATGTATTAACTGAGCTTCTACTAGACAAGCGACATTGCCTAATAAAAACTTTAAGTTTTCATTAAAGGCTTGAAAAAGGCCTTTTACTTTAGTTATTATTCATTTTTGTGTTTTTATGGATTGAATTTGACTAAGGTTTTAATTTGGAGATTTTGAATAGGGTTTGAATTTGGAGGATATTTTGATTATAGTTTCAATTTGGGGATTTTGATTAAGGTTTCAAGCACATCTATAGCTTTTTAAGTTTAACCTAATGCTTATTTGATATTGGGATATAGCTAGACTTGAGTATAATTTTGTTTATATTTTGATATTAAAATTAGGAATGTTAGATTATTTTCTTACGTGATTTTAAATATGTAATGAATGAATTAGATATTCAGTTACAATTCCATTTTCATTATAAATAGTTCTCATTTATTGGAGATTTCTTTACAATCTTATTTACTAAAATTGTATAATAAGTGGTGTTTTGTTTCAAATTTGGGTCTAGTTTTGTAATATTTTCATTGTTTATAATGTTAAGTGATCAAAGTTAATATACAATCTAATTAGTTAATCTAATAGTGCCAGAATTGAATGTTTTGTACTTCAAGGCAAAAACTCCATTTGTTTGCAAAATGGTAAGTCTTTTTATATTGAATGTCTGTATAGGTTGATGTTATTAGATTATTGATTTGTAAACTCATTTAAATATAATTCTACAACATTCAAGCTTAATTATCTTAGCTATTAATTTTATTATAAGGAATGAACAATATTAGTTTGTAGGGAATGTATAACAAGCAAATTTGGTTCTATTATTGCTATTTTAAATTTGTAGATAGCTGTCATTTACAACTTGTGATAATCTTTCTTTATCCTTCTTTTATTATAAAATTCTAGTTCTAAATGTGATAAAATTTTTCTTATTATATAAAATTTGTTCGATTCATTTACTTTAAGTGAACTTTTAGTTAAATATGACAAAGTATTTTTCGTTACTGATATTTTACATTAAAAACAGAAGGAGAAAACCTAATTTTCCAATTTGTTGTTTTGCTACAATATAACTCTGTTGCTTCCCTCTTACCGAATGACTCTTTTGGTCTCTCTAGTAATTTCACTCTCTTTGCTTGTGTTTTTGTAAGCAATAAAGTGAGATGATCTAGGTTTTAATTAAATGTAGGGATTCTTTTTTTCGGTAAGAGGGATTTATTTCCGTGGATTTATTAAATCTAGAAGAATCCTAATACCTCTTACAAGGCTGGTGATTTCAAGATCTATTTCCTTTGTCCTTTCTTTTACTTTGTTTTCCTTTTTTGTTGGTTTTGTGCTCAAACTTACAATTAAGTTTTCTTCTTTTCATATTTTATAAAATGTTAGTGTGTGATACTGCTCCAATAATGTTATTTTGATAGTCACTTCAAGGATAAATTATGCCTCTTTCAAGACTATGTATTTTGGCACCTTACTTTAACCTCCTCAAAGTTTTGAGTTGTTTTCATTTGAAGGGATCTCTATAGTGTATAATGTTTCTTGAACCCCTTCCACAAAGTGATGACTACAATAGATATGCTAATGTTGGATATTTATATGATCCCATAGTTGAATCTTTTTGCAAATTATGCCTCCTAACCTTTGTGTGACTTCAAATAAGGATTAAATCATATAGCCTACACTTGTTGCTCAAAACAATGTTTCCTAAAATGATTATTTAATTGTTTGAAACTTATTACTAAGCCTACAAAAAGGATTTAGTACTTGTCTTTAGTTATGCATGTCAAAGTAAACTAGAAGGAATCACTTAACTATATGTATAATTATTGAAATTTGTCATCATACTATAAGCCTCCAACACTAGTAATTTAAATGTATTTTTGAAAATTTCTCCTTCAATATTACTCTGGTAAAAGGATTAAGTAGGTCGATGAAATTTGTTCATGATCTTACTCCTATAGCATGATGGTCCACATAATTTATGATGTTGTATTAAATATTTCATATAATTTTTTGTAGGACCTATATTGTGTTGGAGAGCATCGCTCATCTTTCTTCGTTCTAGTATGAAGTTGTCCATCCATCCAGGTTAGTCATCCAACTAATATTTACCATATGTATTGTTAGACCCAGTTTCCCGAGCCTAACTCGAACTTGCTTACTTGCTCTGATACCACAACTGTTACTTTCATACATGCAGAATATCTTCTTACGTAAGTTATCTTCCAGAGATAACACCTTGATCACTTTTAGGTTATCCTCTTAAAACTCCCCTCTCATTAGTCTCATTGCTTGCGTCTCATTTTTGGCTTCCCTTCGTCTCATTTCTATCATCTCATTTCTATTATCTCATTTGTATCTATTCCGAAGTCTGTGAACAGTAACACAGATGATAGTCTGTGAACAGTACCACAGATGATACATTTCAAACTTCATAACTTTCTCTAATGTAATCACTTCGGGGTATTCTCCATATGGTTTGAAAGATAATTCCAAGTTATAAGACCTCCCTGAAGACCCAAGATCAACTCTATCTTCTAAGGGGTCAACAAAAGGGGACAGAAGATATACGTGAACAGTAACCCAGACAATCTAGAAAACACAGATGATATCTTTCAAGAGTCATATCTTTCTCTAGGGAAATCGATATAGGGTATTTCTTATATAGTTGGAAAGATGATTTCGAACTCCATAACTTCCATGAAGACCTCGAAGGTTGATTCTATCTCATGAGGGTTCAACTTTGGGATAGAAGATGTGTGTGAATATTAACATAGAAGATACACTTCACTCCAGTACTTCTTAACTCCTTCTTATAATCCTTAGTCCTTAATCTATCCTCTGTATTCTTTCGTCTGTGGTTGACTTTTATCTTCTAGATTGACCCTCTATTGTCTAAGAATCTATAGTCTGAAATCTGTGAACAGTAACACAGACGAAGTCTGTGAACAGTGATACAGACGATAGCACTCTCAATAACACAAACGAAGTCCTTTCGTCTGTGAATAGTAACAAAGACGACACGTAGTCCTCTGTGCTTTACTTCATCTGTGAACAGTAACACAGACGCTATGTGTCCTTTATGTTTCACTTCGTCTGTGAACAGTAACATAGACGATACGTTTCCTCTTTATTTTCATTCATCTGTATATAATAACACAGACGAATCCTTCAATCCACATAACCTCTTAACTCCTTCGTCTTATCCTTGGCCTATAATGTCCTTACAGA
>JANZXR010000004.1:6932650-6942764 GCA_027575705.1 Erythroxylum echinodendron
GAGTCTTACCTATGGGAATTACATTCAGAATGTTTGCCAAAATTTCTTCTGTAATTACGATCTCACACTCACGTACCAAGATATTATTGCCAACTTTTCATAAAATTCTTCTTTTCTTATGTGTGTGTAAAAACATATAACTAAGTCATCAAAAACTGTCTCATTCAATTTCAAGTAATTTTGCCAACTGACAGCAAGTAAATAAGAGGAGATAGGAATACCAATTTTATCGAATAGGAGAGGAGGTAAAATGCGTCCTACAAATACCTGTACGCTTCTTATAACACATTTTGTATCTTGCTTCAACTTCCATTGATTGAAACAACTTAACAGGTGCTAAAGATTCTCTTTTCTTTTGTTTTTTCAATTTTGATTGTTTTGCCTTCGGTATTTCTTCAAACAAACCTTCTTCAAAAACTACCTCATCCCTAATGGTCCTCAATATTTTCTTTAACCATATGTGCTTTTCCTTTTCTTATTTCTTCTCTTTTTCTCCTTTGAATTTCTTCTTCTTCTTTATTTTCAGCATCAGGGGTTTCTTCCCATTGATCAGTTCTTTCAGCTTGTTTTACAAGCTTAATCTAGTCTATGGTCATCTTATTGACGAAGTTGGTTATTCATTTGAACCATCATCATTTACAATCCAGTACACTTCAGAAACTTTCTTATCCTTAGAACTGGGTTGAGGAGTAGTGGATGGTAGCATGAAAGTTTTGGAAGAGAGGATACGTGGTGTAAGAATGGGTAGTGAGAATGAAGGAGAGTGGAACCTTACTTTTCTCACTGGCTTCTTCTCACTAGAAAGTTCTCCTTATTCTTCTTTTTCTCCTTCTTTTTTTCTCGTCTTCTTTTTTTTCATCTTTTTCATCCTCTTCTTCTTAACTAGAGTCAAAGACATGCATATTACTGTTTGATTGTTGGTTCGTCATTCTCAGAGGATGAATCAGAGTCTGATTCTTGAGATAACATAGCCAAAATCTACCTTTTCTCTCATTTAGAGTCTCTTGAATGGGTGTTTTTGATACTTAGGGATTATAGAAAGATTTATTGCACTAGTATTATCACATAATATAGGATATGATTAACGTTTATAGAGAAATCGTGGAGCTGATGCCTAATCCATAAGATTTTAGCACAACAATTGGCAGCTGCTATATATTCCACTTCAGTTGTTGAAAGTGCCATACATTTTTGTTTCTTACAGGATCAAAAAACTAGATATCCTACAGAAAATTAATAGTGACCGCTTATGCTTTTTTAATCGTCTTTATCACCTGCATCACAATAGCCATCTATGTTAAATGAATCCTTTTTTGGATACCATAATCTGAAATCCATAGTACCATAAAGATATTGAAAGATCCTCTTGACTTCTTGAATTTGACTTTCTTTTAGATTTAATTGAAATCATGCATAAAGGCACACACTAAGCATAATGTCTGGTTTTGAGCTTGTAAGATATAATAATGATCCAATCATTCCTATGTACTTGGTCATATCCGTAGTCTTGCCTTCTTTATCCTTATCAATTTTATTTCTAGTATATGTAGGAGTACCCATCAGTTTGGCATTCTCAAAATGGTACTTCTTCTTAAGTTCCTTTGTGTATTTGTCTTGGTTAATGAAGATCCCTTTTTATGTTTAGCTAATTTGTAATCTGAGAAAGAAAGATAGTTCTTCCATCATACTCGTTTTAAACTCCTCCTACATTAATGCTAAGAATTCTTCACAGAAAGATTGATTAGTAGCACTAAATATTATGTCATTAATATATATTTTTGCATTACGAGTAAATCATTCTCCTTTTTCTTAATAAATAAGTTTTTATCTACCTTTCTTATTTTGAAGCTATTCTCAAGTAGAAAGTTATTTAACCTCTCATACTATACTCGAGGAGCCTGTTTTAGACTAATAAGGCTTTAGTCAACTTCATCATGTAATCAAGATGGTTTTCATCTTCAAAACCTGGAGGTTGTTTAACAAAAACTTCTTCGTTAAATAGGTGCATAAGTCTCATCAAAATCAATACCTTCCTGTTGATTATGACCTTGAGCTACAGGTCTAGCTTTATTTCTCACCACCTTACCGTTTTCTTTAAGTTTGTTTCAAAATATCCAATGAGTTCTAATGACTGACATGTTTTATGAACGAGATACTAGATTCTAAACTTTTTTTTATAAAACTGTTTCAGTTCATCTTTCATAGTTGAAACCCA
This sequence comes from Erythroxylum echinodendron, assembly GCA_027575705.1. NCBI lineage: Eukaryota > Viridiplantae > Streptophyta > Magnoliopsida > Malpighiales > Erythroxylaceae > Erythroxylum > Erythroxylum echinodendron. The sequence goes on from JANZXR010000004.1 coordinate 6,934,866, forward strand.
ATTTTTGTTAGTAATAGCTTCTTCAACAGTCTTTGGTTCTAATTGTGAGATGAGGGCAACAAAGTTATTCTCGAAGGATGATCTAGTTCTTAGACTTTCAGAGGGGTCTCCTAGCATGTATTGAAGTGTATCTTGACCTCTTCATTCTCTTAGTGTTTTTTATTGTATAGGCTCCTACTGAAAGGAAGGAGCCTACTCTATCCTAGCTTCAAAAGGACTTTCTTGATCTTGTAATTCCGAAGATATTATAGTTATAAGTTAAGTCTGCGATGTAGTTTTAGAAGTCAAAGGATGCTCTTCATCATCTAAATCAGTTGTTGTTGTCAAAAGTAGTACTTCATCAAACATTACATGTATTGATGCTTCTATCTTCCTTATTATTTTGTTGTAAACTCTAAATCCTTTACTAACGGTACTGTAGCCTAGAAATATAACTTCATCTTATCTCCAAGGTTATCTTTTCCATTATTTAGAATGAAGCACTTGCAGCCAAAAGCTCAAAAGTAAGCTACATTTGATTTTCTTCCTTTCCACAACTCATAGGTGTTCTTTTTTAGAATAGATCTAATAAGATACATGCTAAGAATATACAAGCAGTAGATACAACTTCTGCCCGATAACCATGAGGTAGACCACTTTGACACAGTATTGTTCTGGCCATATTAACGAGATTCCTATTCTTTCTCCCGACAATTCCATTTTACTGAGGAGTTCTTAGGTATGAAAAATTATAAGATATCACATTTTTGTTACAGAAGTCTTCTAATTTTCTATTATCAAATTCTCCTTTATGATCTTTGAATATATGTAATGCAGTACGCTTTTTCAAATTTATTTTTTCTATAAAACTTCAAAAACACTTCAAAAGTATCATCCTTATTTGATAGAAAATAAACCATGTAAATTTAGAATAATCATCTATTATAACAAAGTTGCAATGTTCACCATCAAAGCTTTGAGTCCTAGTATGATCAAATAATATATTATCTCATTTTAGTAGTTTGGCCTTTTAGTATCCAGACATAAATTTGAGATAATCTCTTCATTTTTCGAAAGTTACAGGAATGACTAATATGACCATGTCTACCATATTAATTGTACAAAATAGATGAATGAGAATTACGATAATTTTTGTTATTTATCAGGCTCCTATTGTTTTGACTATGGCTACTGCTAGATTTAACAAAGAAATTCTTGTATGACCTAATATTATTGTTTTCATTATATCTTATTCCAATTTATCAAAAACACCTTTACAATTCCTAAGTAAAGCATCAAGATTATTCCTTCCATCAACAAATTGACAAGATCTTTTTCTAGAGAAGCCACTTTTTTTTCCTAATAGTTTTACCTTAACAAAATCATTTTTCAAGCAATGTTTTCTCTAACCGACTTACCTTTTTCTCCAAGAATTCCTTTTCAGAGACTTTTTTCTTGTTTTCATTTTTAAAGGACATAATTCTAGACAACAAATTCTTATTCTCAAATTCTAGTGATTTAATCTTATTTGTTAAGGATGTATCATTATTTTTTGACTTCTCAACCTTTTTGAAATATCGCGCTATTAATTTTTTATACTGATCATATAAATCTTGATATGCATCTCTTAATTCATCAATTTCAATATCAGAGTTAGAATAATATACTTCATCATCTTCTGATTCAGCCATAAAGCAAATGTGGCTGACTTTTTTAGGTTGTTCTTCTTCAAAGTTTTCACAATCCTCATCTGATCAAGCTACAGTCATAGCTTGCCTTTTCGGTTTTTTATTTTTTGATTTTTCCTTTTGAAGATGAGGACATTTTAGTTTTGTGTGTCCAAGTATTGTTTTATGTATTGCTATTACCGCTGCTCCCTTTTGATGGGAACCTGTCTTTTCCAGTTTTTTGTTTCCTTCTCTTTTTCATGTGTTTCTTTTTATAGAAGCGGGCATATTTTTAGATTATGAAATTGAATTCGTTATCTCCATCTATTTGCAATTCAGTGTCGCTTTCATCTCCATTTGATGAATTTGATTCATCAGCTGCTTTTAGTGTCATTCCTCTTTTGTATGAGGATCCTTCATCCTGCCTAAGTTCGACTTTATAGATCATTAAGGTTCCTCTTAACCAGTCAAGTGAGATAATGTTGAGATCCTTTGCAGTTTCTAGAGCTGTCACCTTAGGTCTCTGTTCCTTTGGTAGTGATCCTAGAATCTTTGTCACAAGCTCATCATTGGGATATATCTTACCTAATTTCTTCAACGCAGTGATGATGTTGTTGAAATGTTAGAAAAATTCATCTATTGTTTCTACCTATTTCATGTAAATAATGTCGTATTGATGCACTAAAAGACTTATTCTATGTTTATTAACCTCGTTCGTTTTTTCAAAGATGACTTATAGTTTGTACCATATTTCCATTGCTGTATGAATGTGAAACCTCGCTATGATATCAAATAATAAAGCAAATATATGCAACAGGGGGTGAATTGTGTGTAAACAAATTTTTAAGGTACTTTCAAATTAATAATATCCTACTAAACAAAATAATCTATAGATAGAAGGGTCCTATCAACTTTCAAAAAAATCTTGTTAACGTTGAAAACAAAAGGATCCTGTTGATTGTTTAAAAATGAAAGGAGCCTATTAATAGAAAGAAGCTTGCTAGCGCTTAAAAAGAAAAGAGCCTATTAATTGATAGGATCCTGTTAGCGCTAAAAAAGAAAAGATCCTGTTAATCAATAGGAGCCTGTTATTGCTCAAAACGAAAGGAGTCTATTAATTCTTTTAAAAATGAAAAGAACCTCTTGCATTATAAAAACAGAAGGAGTTTATTATAAAACTAAAAGAGCCTCTTGTAAAAAAAAAACTTATAATGTGGAAATTTAAAAATTAGGAAGAGAGAAAGAATGCTATAGTCGATTTATACTGCTTAGGCTAATAATGAAGTCTACATCCAGTTCCTAAGTATCCAAATTGAGTATTTCACTATAAGAATCCAAGTATTAAATTTGACAAGCCGCTCCAAGCTCACAAGTACATATGTTTCAAGGTTCTCTAACCTTTCACACTCGAAGTGTTTAACAAGCTCTTAAAAATAAATATAAGGTAAACTCAATGTAAGCTCTCAAAGAATAACAATATCTCTCTCGATAAAGGGTTTTCACTTTCTAAAGCATAAGGAGTTTAATACAACTTTTAAGAATATTGATGATGCTGAAGTATTTCAAAAATATGTTTCCCAATGTAATGACTCTTCCCTAAGTAGCTATTTTTTTCAATTACTCATTGCTTCATTTTGATTCTGAGTTAACTTTGTATCTAATGAATCTTCAATATCATCTCTGTCGGAATCTTCCAATATTTAGATGTTAAGAGAAGCTTTATCAAAAATTTCAGAGCTAATTGTTCGCAATAGTAAGATCCTTCTGAATATTGTGGAATCATTTTTAATAAGGTAAGTTTATTAAAATTCCTACAAGAAAAAAGACATTTTTCCTATGATTTTATTTTCTTTTAAGAAATATATCATTGCCTATGCAAAGAAATAAATCTAATTTGAATTTTAAAATATTATAGAGTTATCATCAAAATCATCAAATGTAAACCTTGAGCTAAAATTTTCTTATAAAAGTTTAAAACTTTGGAAAAAGGGATATAAATTTCACTAAAAATTTTTAAATTTTTCTTGGAAGAAAGATTTTGATTGATTTTTAATTTTTTATTGTTTCATTTGTGATACCTAATGTAATTATACAAAGAAATTTATAATAAATTGTGTTCTATTAATTAGGAAGGGATTGTTGATAAATTTTGGCCTTCAATAATGCCTTAATAGCAAAAGATTTAAAACTTTGTACAAAGAAAATATGTTTTAACATATTCTTTTTTTATTCAAATTTTATTAAAAATTAAAACCTAGGAGTTCCCTAAATTTTCTATAAAAAATACTTTGGATTGACATAAATAAAAAAGGAACAAAGATAAATTCATTAATAAAATTCGATTGCTTTTGATTCAAATTTTAATAAAAATTTAAAACTTATGGTTTATCTAAATTTTCAATGAGAAAAATGCTATAGATTGAGATTGTGAAATTAGAAGTCTTATTAATTAAAAAAAAAAGAGGATTGTTCTTACGTTCTCGACTTTCTTTTCCTTTAAATAATTTCTTTATATCAGTAGTGTATTCTTAACGAAGTTCAAAATTTTACGAAAGAAACGAAGCATATAACTTATTGTTTAACTCAAAGTTTACTAATTAAGAATTTAAAATTATTAGGTATATTTAAAAAACTTTAGATTTATTACAAAAATTGTTGAACTAGGAAAACTTTGAAAAAATTATAGCCAAAGTTATGTCCATATGTTGCTGCGTAGAATATTAGAAATTAATCAATAATAATAGAAGATTATAGTTCTCTCTCTAACATAAAAAAGAGATTGTGAATTATCTTGCACACGATATATTATAAAAGAGTAAAAATGATAATATTTTAATAATTCAAACTAAATAGTTTTGTACAATATAATTTTATCATAAAATAAAATAAATTTAGATGAGTAATAGAATAATTTTGAAAAAGAGAAAAGACAATTTTCTCTTTATTTCGTAAAGTTTGTGTTAGACTCTGGACCTAAATCATTTTTTATTGATCTTTTCTTGATTAAAATTATAAATAATCAAAATTTCTATAAATAGTTTTGAACAGGGCTTTATTTCTATTATGCTTCACAATATAATATGGTATGAAATCATGGATTAATCACTCTTTTTTATTTTGATTTTTCCTTTAAACTTTTGTACCATTAGTACTTTATTATAGGAAAAGTAAATAAATAGTTAAAGAATTTATCAAAAAATTGGTAATAAATATTAAGGAGTACCATATCATGCCTCAATAGTAAAAGGGATTTGAAATTTTGTATAAAAGAAAATATGTTTTAGATTATATATCACTAATTTTATATATTGTTTAAAAAACATGCAATGGCCTTATACTACTTCTACTTAGATTTAGGGACTTGTAGGTACCATAAACCCCCTTATTTCACTTTAATTTCATTAAATTGAGTTTAAAAAATTATACCAATCAAGTATAAACAAATCAAAATCAAATTGTGTATATGAAATAGATTATGCATATTGACATGGACACATTATGATATTATGTATAAAAATTAAATTCATAAATTCGTTTACTAATTTAATGTCTCTATTTTTTATAAATTTATATAATTCATACAACTCTAAACAATACATAAGATTGAAAATCTACTCAATTTCTTTCTAATACTATTAACTTTTTGGCAATAAAAAAATAGCAGGTGATTCTTTATATTCTAATTTACAAATCTGTTAACATGTGAGAGAATTTCTTCTAAAAACAAATGTGAGAGAATTCCATACTCTTACTTTTTCTTGATAAAAATACGAATACTATCTACATTAAATTTCGTAATAAAAGTAATTGGACTGCTTGCCTTATATAGAAAAGTTTCTATATTCCCTTATATAAGTTTAATAAATCTCTTTAATCTACATTTATGTCTTATATTATTAATTGACTTAATGAATTTGGTTTATTTTAATTCAATTAATTGTTAAGTTGTTAAATTTTTTTATGATTCAAAATTTATTTTGATAAAATACTTAATTTTAAAATTTACAATTAGTATCAATTTAATTTAAGAGTACTCCAACATAATTTGCACAAATTTTAAGGGAAAATTTTAAGAGCATAATATATAAAAATTAGACCCATCATAGATTTTGTTTTGTTGAAACATATCTAGCTAAGCTTTTCACAAGTGAATAAACCACTTCCTTGTAAAGACAAATCATCAAATGATTGTGGACTACAAAGATAAATGTTTATCATTCAAGGATATGAATCTACAAACTTCAAATATAATAACAATAGAGAAATAAATCTCTTCAATCCTCATAATGCGTTGAACTTGAATAATGCAAAAGCATTTTAATTTAAACTACAAGCACAAAGAAGCTTATACAAGAGTAAATTAACAATACTTACTCTTCACTGGTTAATGTTATAGTATGGTCTTTAATTTTTATTGGAAGCTTTAACTAACATCAAATTTCAACATAACTTCTACAATTAAATTGGTAGTAAAGTAAGAGAACACTACTCACTAGATATGTCAACTTCTATATCCTTAAACAAAAAGAATCTAAGTGGCCAAGTTAACACAAAGAAAGATATTCATAAAAAGATGTCCTAAATCTAGAGTTAATTACCATATTGATTTTAGCCAGTTGTATCAACTAAAAGGGAAAATTTTTTGTATCATCGCAATTTTATTGAAAATCATTTCAAAATGAACTTCAATTAGTCCACTAACACAATGCTTTTAGTAATTATAAGCTCATTTCCTAAACTCTCATATCTTATATTTTCTGAAAGAAAGTTAATGGTACGCTAATATAAATTGTTTGTCTCTTAGAACACCATTCATCCCTTGTCAAATAACTAAATATTCATACTTCGAACCTAATAACTAGACATATATAATGAGTAATGCTTAATTCTTAAACACCTCTCATCCTCTATAAGTAAAATAGGAAAAAAGTAAGGGAAACACAACTTCGCTTTCAATTCTCTCAACTAAGAAAATCATAAGTTAACATAAATATTAAAGAGTTTATGCTAGAATCACTTCTGATACTACTAAATCACGGTCAAATTACATAAGAGATTTATGTAAGTCTACAAATACATCAATTAGTGTTTTTTTGTGAGAAGACTATCCAGTTTTTCCTTATTCATGTCTGTGTCAATAAATCACTACTTCCCTTTCTTTTGTACACTCATATTAGCAAAAAGTTTCAATTAGGTCTTATAGTGTCAATAGGCCTTTGCGCAAGGTAAAAAGCACTTTAATGATGCAAATATATCTTTATATCAATTAAGCAATCAATACATTTTTGTTCAAGGTATACACTCAAATGATAGAAACTTTTCTATACAAAGATTGAATAATTAAGACATTTTTGCTCAAAGAAAAACATAATCTAAACATGCAAAAATTTCTCTAAGATAGTCGCATAATAAAAAAATTCAAGGAGAAAATACACTCGAAAGTTGCAAACTTGTAGTCATAGCAATTGTGCATGAATTTTTACTTAATCTTTAATCTTTAACAACTATCATGAATTTTGTACAAAAAATGTTGATAAAGTGCAGGTCTTACACATGTTACCAATTACTTCATAATATTAATGTGTGAATGCTTTGGAAGATTAAGAATCATTACCAATTAATTATTCAAAAGGGCGAGAAGTCTTTTCCTAAATAGACAAAAAAATCTCAAGGAAAAGAATAAGATTGATTGACTGAAAAAGAAATTGCATTACTATTTGGTCCTAAAGGCTAATATAAACATTAGAGAAAGTAAATGAAAATATTACACCCTGATTGATTAGGGGATAATTAGCACAATCATAGTATACCCATCAACTAACTTTCGATGAAGTCATTGAGAAAGGGTTAGTGATGAACCTTTCTCATAGGTCAGAAGTTCTTGACCATCAAATATTTCATCTTCAAAACTCCCACCTAAATCTTTCAAGATATTGGTGAAGTCTTGACACAAAACTTTGATTCAAAAGGTATACTTAAAATAAAGCAATTTGCTCACACTTATTCATTGATGGATAAATGCTTTACTTAGGTAAGTTTTTTACATTTGTCAAAGTACTGAATAAAAGAAGTGATTATATCGTCATAATTATAAGTATCGAAAGACTTTCTTTACACATTCATCATGCATTCCTTGCTAGTTAAATACTCAATTTTGTTAAGAGCTTCTAGGTCTCACTTGTTGGGCCTTGAATTTTTTTATTTTAGTAAACATGATTTGAATGAATTTTGGTATTGTTAGATAAATTATTTT
>JANZXR010000004.1:6953949-6965533 GCA_027575705.1 Erythroxylum echinodendron
GCGAGTGCTCGCGGTCGCGAGCGCCTGCATTCAGCGGTCGCCTTGCGGTCGCGAGAGCGGGCGAGGGTTAACCTCGCAGTTCCTCGTGAACGCAAGTCACTCGCGGTCGAGGCACATCCAGCTGGTGCGCTTCGCGCCAGCGAGAAGGTCGCGAGCACGAGTGTTTAGCCGCGCCTCTCGTGGCCGCGACACGGTCGGAGTGCGATGCGGCTTATGTCAATTTTTCTGATTTCTTTTCTTTTTGGATTTTTGACCTCTCTCCGCTCCTTTGGCCATAACGTTTTCTTCTGACCTACGATTGACCTGATTTTTGAAGCCTTGGTTTTCTAAGACATTTTTCTACCTCTCCATACAATTTATAATTTTTTATATTGTTTTTGAAATTTAGGGATTAAGTCAAAGTGAAGATAATCGGATTTTTTTTCTGAACCAAATGAGTGTTTTGATGTTGTTAGATTGAAATTCCTTTAGGGCCTACCATTAATTCTAATCGGAGGTAAGAGAAATGAATTTGATTTTGAGGTTTGACCTGGTGGGGAATTCCCCCTTGTGGGATGCGCATCCAGATGTCATGTAGGACGTCGGGCACGCAACTCGCTGGGGTGGGATTCTAGCAAGAAAAGTATATAACTCTTTGTCTTTTGTTAAAGCTTGGATTTACTTCCTATTAAATATGGCTAAAACCCTACTTACTCTCATCCCCTATATATAAAAACAATAAACAATTATTCGACCTACACATCCTTTTGGTAGTTTTTTAAGAAACATTCCAAGCATGGCATTTAAACTTTACCCACTTAGAAGTTTTTCCAAGAGAAAAATTTAGTGCATCAACCTAAACAATACTATAGTAAATTTAATGTCCCATTATTCTAACATATGATGGGAGAAGGTGTTTAATAGTAGCCTCTTCCTACATCTAAAATTATCTTAATAGACACTATTGTTGTTAACTTAAAAAAGCAAGCTCTCTTAGATAGGATAGAGGTTACCTAATACTAGTATATGAGGGAATGATGAAACTTGACATACTTTTCAAAATCACATACCATAACCCTTCCTATATAGCTTTCAACCTTAGACTTTGTCGTTGTCCTAACATGAGGAACGATGACTTGACAACAACTGCCCTCAACCATTCATGTTGACTTACATTGTTAAAAACCATAGACCCCTTTCATTCTTGTCTAAATAAAATAAACTTGTACAAATTGAGCTATCATAATGTGACATATCTTGAAAAGTATTCAGAAACTCAAAAAAAAGAATGTACCATTGAAAATGATTGGACTTTGAAGGAAAATATCCGGATAAAGGAGTTATAACATGGAGAAGATTATGATGGGTTTTCCATAATGAGATGTGAGAGTAGTATTTATAGACATTCTCGATGATTTGGATGTGTCATATTTTGACAATCGAGAATAATATACCTCTCCACTTTCTAAAGCCTCCAACTATTTCTCCATCATTTAGAATCTCCACTTTATGTTGAAACATCTGCAAGAGTTTAATGTGAGGTTTAGCAATAGGTTGTCAGAAATTGAAAAGCTTAAATGAGAGGCTTAACGATAGGTTTTTATGAATTGAAAAGGTTAAATAAGAGTCTTAGTGATAGGTTGTTAGAAATTCAGAAGGTTTAACTCATCCAACGACTTGTCTCTCACTAGAAAATCTTTAGATATCTCAAAAAATGACTGGTGTCATTCATATGAAAATATTAGGCTTGTAAGTTCCTACTAATAAGACATGTAAATAACATTTAAAGGGTAATTTATTAGAGGAAAAACCCATATAGGATTCTTATGGGTTCTTCTACATATGACAGTTAAGTATGGCTATTGTCTTTTACTTTGTTAACTATCAAATTCATTTATTATAGCTATATTAGTGTAGATTTTTGGGCTGTAAAAGCTGGTGAGTAAACTGACCTTCACACTTATAAAAAAGCCTTGTAATGTTTGTAAGAGAGAAAAAGCAAAAAAACATAGGAAAATATAAAGAAAAACAAAGAGCTACAGCTCAAGAGAGTGTAACATGTTTTTATTATCAATATATATATTATCAATATATATTGTTGTTTGTTTTTAGTAGTTAGTCTACTTCTCTTTCAACAAGTGTTATTAGAGCCAAGTTTGTGACTACATTTCAAGTACGTGATAAGTGGCCAATATGATTCAGCCTCAAATTCCAAAATTAACAAAGACAAATTATAAAAACTAAAACATCCAAATGAAAGTACTGCTCAGATAATAGGATTTGTGGGAGATTGTTGAAGAGGGCTACACTAAGCCTAAAGATGTGACCACTGAAGCATTTTTATCAAATGCGCAAAAGGACATCACTTAAGGAATCATGCAAGAAGGGTAGGAAGGCCTTTTCTTCATCTTTCAAGGAGTTGATGAATCAACATTCGAAAAAATATCATATGTAAAAACATCAAAGGGCACATAGGAAACTCTATAGAAATCTCTTGAAGGAGTCCAAAAAGCGAAAATGTTGTTGCTCCAATCTCTTAGAGTTAAATTTGCAACATTAAAAATGTAGAGTTTCGAAAAAATTAATGACTATTTTACTTGTCTAAAAAATGGTGGCAAATGAGATGAAAAGAAATGGAAAAGTTCTTGACGAAGTTAGGATGATGGAAAAACTCTTACTTTCACTAACAAGAAAATTTGATCATGTCGTCCCTACCATTAAAGAATCAAAGGATTTGTCACAAATCTTTATTGATGAGCTTATAGGCTCTCTTCAAGCTTATGAGATGAGAGTGATCCAAAATGAAAATACTGATTATTTGGAATAAACTTTGCAGAGCAAGTTATCTATTGGTGGCAATCAAACTAGCGACAGTTATTAATAAGGTAGAGGAAATCGAGAAAGCTACGGAGGTTTCTACAGAAGTGGATGTGGTAGGAACTCTTTTGAAGTAGGCCAAACAAATGAAGGATATGAAATATACGGTTGTGGTCAAGGATTCCAAAATCAAAGAAAAGGCAATTTTCAACGAGTAATAAATCAGAAGTTCAATTTTATAATTATAAAAAGAATGGCCATTTTAGTTACGAGTGCAGATCAACCCCTACAAGGGAGGAAACAAATCATTTTATAGCAATAGAAGAAAAAGATATTGAGTCGGCTATTTTCTTAACATACAAAGGAAATGAAGAGTGCAAGAAAATTTTTGGTGTCTTAACATTAGTGCTAGCAATCATATGTGTGGGTGAAAAGATCTATTTACAAAATTGGATGAGACTATCCAATGAGAAGCTACTTTATGTGACTTATCAAAAATTCCAATGGAAGGTAAAGGTTAAGGTAAACTTATGATTACCTTAAAAAATCAAGACAAGAGGTATATATATAATGTTTATTATGAACCTGTGTTAAGAAGCAATATTATCAACCTTGGTTAGCTCTTAAAAAAAGATACAACACACACTTGAAGGATTGCTCTCTTGCTATCAAGAAAGGTAGAGAATTAATTACTAAAGTTGATATGACAAAGAATCATCTTTTCACATTTGATACTCAGTTAGAAGTACTGAAGTGCATGAAGTTTCTCATTAAAGATGAATTATGGTTATGGCATTTAAGGCTTGGTCATCTTGGTTTTACTATCCTAAAATTGCTATTAAAAGCAAAGATGGTAAAGAGACTTCCAGAAATTATTCAATAGGATCAATTATGTGAAGCAGACATCAATGGGAAACAACATAGGAAAAGTTTTGAAGTTCGAAAATCATGGAGAGCCAAAAGACCATTGGAGATTGGTCACGTAGATATAGCTAGACCATTTGATATATCATTAGTTGGTGGAAATGGGTATTATATTAACTTTATTGATGATTTCAACAGAAAAAGTTAGGTATATATTCTTAAAGAAAAATCAGAAGCCCTTGATAAATTTAAAGAGTTCAAAGCAATGGACAAAAAAAACAAAGTAGGCAATACTTAAAGAAACTTAGATCTGATAGAGAAGGTGAGTGCAGGTCAAAGTTATTTGAAACATTTTACATATGGCATGGAATCGTTCATCAATTCACAGCTTCATATACACCATAAAAAAATGACTTCCCAAAAAGAAAGAATTGTATTATTCTTTATATGGCGAAAAGCATAGTGAAAGGAAAGCACTTACTAAGAACTTTCTAGGTTAAAGTCAAAGGAACGCACTTACTAAGAACTTTCTAGGTTAAAGTCGTTCTATGTGCTATTTATTTACTAAATCGATGTCCAAAAAAAAGTGTAAAATTCAAAACACCAAATGAAGCATAGAGCGGTAGTAAGCCAGTGGTTGGACATCTCAAGAATTTTAGGTGTATTGCATATGCCCATATTCTTGATCAAAAAAGAAAGAAGTTAGATGATAAAATTGAAAAGTTTATATTTATTGGCTATAAAAAGAGGAGTATGGCGTATAGATTGTACAACCCTTTAACCAAGAAGGTGATCATCTCTCAAGATTTTGAATTTGATGAAGTAGATTGGAAATGGAATAAAGAAGATAAGAAAGTTAAAGGACTACTTTTTGATGAAGATAAAGATGATGACTCTAACAAACAAAATGAACCAATGAGATGAATAGACTCTTTCATAAAACTCTACTTTAATAACTACTACATCAACATTATCAACTTCATCACATAGTAGCAGTAGCAGTAGCGATTCAAGGGGAACACCTATAAAAATGTAGAGTCTCTATGATATCTATGATGCCATATAACAGGTACAGAGAACATTTGATTACTCATTATTTTGTTTCATGGCAGAGTGTGATCCATTAACTTAAAGAGGCTATTAAAGATAAGAAGTATGACAAACCCATGAACAAAGAAGTTGCTACAATAAATACAAAATAACACATGGGAACTAATTATCTTCTAAAAGTACTTAAGGCAATAGGAGTTAAGTAGGTATACAAGACAAAAACTAGTCAAGAAGGAAAATTTGAAAAATACAAGCCAAGATTAGTCGCTAAAGGATATAAGCAGAGAAAAGGAATTAACTATGAAGAAGTATTTGCTACAATTGCAATAATTGATAATATTACACTTTTTGTAGTACTAGCAGCACAAATTAAATCGAAGAGTTATCAAATGGACATGAAATTGGCTTTTTTGAAAGGATATCAAGAAGAAGAATTCTACATTGAGCAGCCACTAGGATATATTAAAAAAGGAAATGAAGACAAAGTCTATCGTCTAAAGAAAGCATTCTATGGATTAAAAAAAGCTCCACCGGCTTGGAACATAGGCTTGGAACATGAGAGTAGATGAGTATTTCCAAAAGAATAGTTTTGCAAAAAGCCCATATGAGTATGCCTTATACACGAAGAAAAATCAAAATGTATCTATATGTGGATGATATGATCTTCACTGGAAATGATCCGAGTATCTTCAATGATTTTAATAAAATTAGTACTAAAGAATTCAAAATGACAGATATTAGTGAAACGTTATACTTTTTTAGAATTGAGATAGAATAAATGGGAGACAGAATAGTTATATCACAAAAGAAGTATGCGGAACAAATCGTAAACAAGTTTAGAATGAAGGATTATAAGCCAATGGCTACACCAGTAGAAATAGGTGTAAGATTGAGAATGGAATCAAATAGAGACTTAATAAACCTGATATTGTTCAAGAGTCTACTGGAAGTTTGAGATACTTTACTTCACATGCCCAGATATTATGTACATAGTTGGATTGGTCAGTAGATCTATGGAGAAGCCAAAGCAAGATCACTTCATTACAGCAAAAAGAATTTTAAGATATGTTAAAGGTATATATAATAAATCATAGTAATAAAGAGTGAAGTTATTCAAAAAAAATCACAAAGAAAAGTAAGGAATTCACATGATTGGTGTAATGCATATGAGGATAGTAATGCTAAAGTTCAATCACTAATTTGTAGTGAGGATGGTGGGTGCCAGGTATCTATCATAAGGAAGAAATATATTAATTTTTAATTAAAATGGGTATAAAAGATTTCATTTTAAAATTTGGATGAATTTTAAGAATAAGGTTTAGTTTAAGGAAATAATCCTAAATTATGTAATTATAAATGGATATGATGTTTTAATAGCGAGATTTGGGGTAAGAATGGAGGTTGTTTGTGAGCCATAATGTCCTTTTAGGGTTTATGCTAGTTAGATTGGAAATAAAAAACTTTGATAATGATTATATTAGAAAACAATAATAGTTGTAAGAAATTGCAAAGAAATAATCATGCTAGTAAGAAGTGGATAACAAATGAATTCTTACACAAGTTAGGAGGAACCCAGACTGGCCAATTAGTAAAATGATAGTTGATCCTCAAAGGAAGTATGCATTACATGTGACTAAATCACAATGTTATAAGGATAAATAGGTAGCTATTATGATGCTATGAGGATCTATGAAAGGTCATTATGTAAAATTATGGTCTTATAGATAAGAAATGTTACTAGCCAACAAATAAAAACAATTAATTATCCAAATTGAACTTAATGAAAAGTCTAGATAACCAATGTTTAAGAATTTTTACATGGGATTCAGTGAATTAAATTATGGTTTTCTTAGTGATTATTGGAAACTAATAGGGCTAGATGGATGTCTTTTAACACATTTCTTGGAGGTGCTTTATTAATTATAGTTAGGCGTGGTGGAAATAATTAGATGTGCATTATATGTTTCTATTGTTGAGGGAGAAAATTACAAATCTTACCATTGGTTTTAAATCTTTTTGGTGAAGATCTAAACATAAATAGGAATTTATAGACTTTTATAAGCAATCAATAAAAGGTAAACATTTAAATAGTCATACTATATTTTTACCTGTGTTTTAAATTATTAAGTTTACATTCTCTTCTTTTTTTTTGTTTAGGGTTTATTAGATCCAATAAATATTGAGCATAGAAAATGTGTCTGGCATGTTTATACAAATTGGTCCAAATTATATAAAGTCCATATATACATAACGTATTCTAGTAAGTGGTAAATTAAACAACGGAAGTAGAATTTGAAGAGATAATGAAGAAGTTGAAGAATATATGAAAGAAGGCGTCCAATGACTTCAAAGTAAAGAATCCTGAGACTTTTGTAAAAGCATTTGTGAGAATAAAACCAAAGTATGAAATTGTTCACAACAACATATCAGAGACATTTAATGGTTAATCTATAAAGCTTAATCAATATATTAGAGGATATTCAAGTTAATTTAATGACTTTAATTCATGAAAAAAGGGATATGATGATCAATTCCACTTATGATATATGTCAAAGGGTGAGGAAGAAGATAGAGAATGGATGACGGGAAGCAAGGCAATGTATCACTAAGAGAAACGGAAGTTCAAAGTACAAAGTAATGCATTTTATAGACAAGTTCATTATTTATTTATAACGTAAGAACATAACAATGTAACTTTGGGAGGCATCACATATAAGCAAGCATTTGCTTGTATATCATATCAAAGGGAGGATATTGATAGGTTCGAGAGCTAATACTATGAGCATGAATGTTATTTAAAAAGTAATCAGTATACTATGAAACTTATTAGTGGTCTAAAATTTATGCTAAAGATTGAAAAACTACAAACTATATCACGTCATTGGATCAAGAAGATGCATAGTAGGCCCAAAAAATCTAAAAGAAAGGATAAGGATAAAAAAACTATGGGATCCAAACAAATTGAGGAAAGTATGAGTACTTATAAGATGTTAACATTATTTTGAAAATGGTCAAAATAAATAGGATGTATAAATAAGGACCAACCTTTTTAGACAACCTAAATTGTTAAGGTAATTGTATAATTATTTATAATTACAATTGATTTAAATGTTCTTTAAATGTCCTATTATTGATAACAAATTAGACACGTATAATGCACTAAAAATAAGGAAGACCACTAAAAAGTCAAGTGTATACATCCAACATTCACAGCAGTGCAAGAAGAAGTGCTAGATAATTAAAACCTATATGAGCAAACAATGCAGTATCTATCTTAGGAGGGGAGAAGAGGATGCAAATGAATATTCACTTTTATTTCTTATTTTCGTTAAATTTTTAAAATCATAAATATTTATATGTATATAGGTTGCTCAAGGATATGGAGTAACATTTTGGCTAGTTATTTGTTATTTATTCCTAAATGATAACATTTTACTTTTTGTTTATAATGTTTTATAAAGGAGTGGAAGTTAACTTCAAGTATTCAAACTAACTCAAGATTTTTAAAGTACAACTGCTAATACAAATACACAAATGAAAACAACTAATAAGAGGACGTTTAAAATAAGGGCAAAAAAATCAACTCTAGGAAAATCTCAAGTTAATGATGGCGAATCTACAACAAATGAGCCATGTTTGTTTAATTTAATTGAGTATTTGATTATTGTTTTATGATTTGGTTAAGGATTTGAACATTATATTATGATTTGGTTGAGAATTTAAAACATTATGTTATGATTTGGTTAAGGATTTAAACTTTATTATATGATTTGGTTGAGAATTTAAACATCATTTTGTGTTTTAGAAAATAATGATTTGAAAATTATATTGTGATTTGAAAAATTAAGGATTTAAACATTATACAAAGAGATTATATTATCAATATGGAATATTCTTTTGATTACTTTTTGTTGGATTGGTATAATTATGCTTGAGGTCTATAACTTTTAACTCTAATGAGAAATACAAATAAAAGATATTCTTTAAGCTTTTTTCATTGTAATTACTAATGAAAAAAGAGCCTATTTATGAATATTTTTCTTTAACTTTTTATTAATAGTAGTCTTAATGAAAAAGGGTTGTTACTGGTTCATAACCCTTTCTAAAACAATTTTATTTTATCAATTGGTAAACCAATGGAATACGGATATAGAAATACAAATTCAAGCCTAAAGAATTACAATTATTTTAGAACATGGATATTTATAAATTCTTTGAATGTTTTTAAAATATATAATTAGGAATGTCTAGAGAAATGAATATAAACTAATAAGAATAATTATTCCATTAATAACGTTTGTTAAGATGCCTAAGATATATAGTCACATAGAATCTACACAATAAAAACAAAGTCACACTTATATCAAATTTTCAAATTTTTGTGGCTAATATATAAACTTAGGTTTTGTGCACAACAATGAATCTTACAGATAAGAGTCTTACCTTAATGTATAGAAGATGTTTAATAAAAAATTTTACAATAACAGAACTTTAAGTCTTTTACCAAGACTACATACCTATAAGACGTTTACAATTTGAATGATTATTAATCTATTACATAACATTAACATCATAAAAGTTATGATTGAAATATTAACCTTTGTATTAATGCGTTGATAAAATAATAGGGCAACACTTACATTTATATTATTGCATTGATAAAAATACTAACCAATATTAAGCTTAGCATTTAATATCTGTAGCTTCATCTTATCATTATAATAACAGTAATCAATAAAGAAAATCTATAAAAATTACTAAAGATCACGATAACTTATTATATACTCTATAAAAAAACAACAAAAAATACTAATCTCATTTTATCATTGGGTATTATGCATTTTTTGTGCAAAATTGAGAACATTTCCTTTTAACTCCTACTAAATTTTCGAATAAATAATAAATAACATTCTTGAATCCACTAACAGCACCTCGATACCCTTTCTATCTTAAGTATATATCTCACTACAACAAACAAGTTCTTTCGCGAAGAAAATAAACCTTGATAACAAAAGAGAAATCCTCGCAAATATTATTTTGTGACGATTTTGTGTTGTCGCCCAAATCGTCGCTGAATCCCGGTAGCAAAACAACATTGCATAATTCATCACCAAAACTTGTTTGCAACAAAAATAATTTGTTGGTAGAAAGTATCACGGACGATAAGGAGGAACATCATACAAGGTTTTGTGCAATGTTTTTGTTTCGTAGATAAAAGTTTTTTCCCACGAAATTGTATTCATAGGTATTTATGTTTAGTGACAATTTTATTTTGGTAGCAGAATCCTTTTAGCTTCTAAGTCTTTTATTATAGGGAAATAATTTTAGAGACATTTCTATAAACGTAAGTAAAAAAATTTTGTGATGAATTGAACTTTGGTTGGTATTAGGAATTTGTGACGATCGTGTTATGGTAGCAAAAAAGTTTTAGCAACAAAAACGTGGTTTGGTAGCAAAAACCTTATTACCGACGTTATTTATATGTAGTTAATTAGTTTTTGTGACGAATTAATTTAGTAACTAATAGTATTTAGAGAAAAATTTTAATTTTAATTTAATAATTATTATAATTGTTAAAAACGAATTTATTTTAATTTATTACAATTTTAAAGTCTATTTGTGACAAGATTTTTTTGATAGCTAATATTATTTAGTAACAATTTTTAATTTTGAAATTTATAATTATTATAATTGTTAAAACAAATTTCTTTTAATTTATTACAAATTTTAAGACTTTTTGAAATATTTAAATTATTTCTTTATAATTAATGTTAGTTACATATTTTGTAAATAATAATAAATTGAAATAAAATAAACATATAAAATGGAATGCATTGTATATAAAACAATATTTACACATCATTTACAAACTAAGAGTGTGCATATGAGTAAATCCTACTAACATATGCAGAACCTAACATGTGTTTAACCAATTTTTTAAGCTTGCTAACTTCTTTTAATTCACGATTTAACTTGTCTTCTATACATTGTAATTTTGTCTTTAATGTCTGGTTCTCCTCTTGAAGCGCCGTCACATATGCTGGTCGTGACGAAGAGACACCAACAAGCTTAGGGCCATATTCATGACCTTTGATAGAGCTCGATCGTATGCTAAGGGCATTGTTACAAATATCATTGGCATTGCGCTAATTTCCCTCAGCCAATGACGCTGCAACAACTCCTACATCTTGTCTTACAATGTCAAGTAGAAACATAAGTTAACTAAAAAATTATTAGTTAATATTATATAGAAAAATTAATTGTAATATTAATTTATTTGTACTTACATAGTTACTTTGTGCCTCTTCAGACGTCCAGCCTTGACCTTCCTTATAGTGTGTGTGTTTGTACAGTGTGATCCTATAACACTCTTGCCCTTAGAGTTCTGTTTGACCCTATAATATAAATTTATAAAATTATAAAAAATTAGAATTTCTTGTATTAAAATATAAAATAATAAATTGAAAATGCTACACTTACTAATTCTTATCATGCAACGACAAATGATCTAGAGTCGGTGTTATGAGGAGTCTTCATTAAGGCTTTGTTGTCCTTGTCTTTATAACACTTTTCCTAAATTAAGAGAATTAGTTATGAGATCTATAAACATAATTAATGGAAGGAAATATAAGAGGAGAAAAACAAGCCTGAACCTTTGCTGAAGCCTAATAATCACACAATTTATTTCAATTTTCTTCAATCTCCCGTTCCGGCACATGTCTGTTAATGGACATTTTGAGTGGCTCTTTAGGACTTAATTCAAATTCATTTATGCTCATTTTATGTTCATCTATAGCGGGTTTATCATGTTTTAGTATTATTCGAGGTTCGTTGATGTAAAATGCATAAATGAAACAAATAGACTCGAATTGCA
>JANZXR010000004.1:6965633-6994053 GCA_027575705.1 Erythroxylum echinodendron
ATAATCATATGTACATGATACATGTATGAATATGCTTATTATTGAGAATGATGTTAGTTGATGTTAAGAATGATCATAGGCAGATATTAAGTGGATAATGTATGTTAGAATGACATATTCAGATCGTTACTTCATTCAAAACTGTTAGGCAGTTATATAGATGATTAATCGGACAAAAGAATGGGTCATGTCAAAATTTCAGTTGAATATAGGAAAGTGAGGCTTACTACGGGTTTTGGTGGCATTAATCCTACCCATCCCCTAGTGCCAACACGGTCCAAAAAGGCGGGTTGTGTCAATAAAAGACACCCAAATTCAACCATTCATTCATTCTTAACTCTTTCTTCACCATCCCTAACACAATGCAAGACAAACCTAACAATATATGTGCTCAATTCACAAAAAGAACTCAAAAATTCGATGACAGCAACACATATTCATTATTCGGGACATTAACACATTCACAACCAAACCCAGAAAAAATGAAAGAAAAGAAAACAAATGAAGATAGAGATAAAAAATCGACGAGAATAAGAGAGGGATGTGGTGAAGAAATGACGAAAAGCTTCAAGATTGTTTCATAGAAAACAGAGATATGCATGAGGAAGAAGGAAAGGAAGGCTGGTGGGTTTGATAAAAATTAAAGACAAACCATGTCATCCCACTTAAATTTTTTTTAACATTGCAACATTCAACTACGAACCCACTAGTCGTCATCAAATGCAAACCTTTAGCTATGATATATAATCATCGTCACCAATAGGTTTAGTAAAAGGTAAAAAACAATGTAGTTATATTATTCTGATAGGCCATATTTTGCAATAATATCAATATTCATCGTCAAACAACATGCTTTGGCCACGAAAAACCTATAATGCCTTTGCATTTCCTCTCAGGTTGCGATCGTGTAAGTGCATGATCAATACTTCCATTTTTTTCAACAAGGGCTGTGATCGTGCAGATGCACGATCGTGCCCTACTGCATTTTTCTTCCTCCTTTCTTCTGTTTGTCTGAAAATCTCATACATTTTAACACCAAGTTCGCTCTAATTTTCTATATTACGTTACCACAAACTCAACAACATTCCATACTCATTCACATACTAATTTGTCTTCATGAGATTATCAAACTCTAATCAATTGATTAAACCTCTTCAACTACTTAATATCATTCATGAAACCCATCCTTTTCCATAACATGATATCCATTTTATCAAACACTTTATTATCAAAATTCTATCATTTACAGTTGATGACCTCTTCAATTTTACTTTAGTTTCAGTTCAATAACATCAATGCATAGTTCAATAATTCATAATTGTTCATAAACTCCAAAACAATACCTAATCCATATTTTTCCATATCACATGTTTTGTAATTTTTTTCCAGATTTTCTTAAGCAGATTTTGGGACATATTTGTATGAACATTATGACCTAGACAATGAGGTATTTAGACAACCATCTCCTAATCAAATGTTCTACAATGTCTTAAGTGTTTAATGATATTAATTTCATGCATTTTGTTTCAGTATCATGGAAGTTATAATCAAAAAGCTACAGACTATTTTCATACTTTGATAGAACACAATTCTTAACTTCAAGCTAAATTTCAAGACCCTTAAAGATAAATTGCAAGTTTGATTTCTTCATGAAAAATGTAGCCATATGTCTCTAGTTTACTCTAAATTAAAATCCATCCAATTTTATTATTCACAGATCACGTTATGTCCAAAATATAGATGCATGTTCACTAAACACTGCATATAACATGCTCTAGCTCACTTCATTGCTAAAATCCTTCATCTTATTAATCATATCACCGAATTTGCTTCTTCCTTCACCACCTACACATGCATCCACACCATTCACGCATATATCAATTTATAAACATGGAAACATACACCACTCATGCATGCATCCAATTTATAAACATTGAAACCTCATCTTAGTATCATTTACACTACCCATACAACTTTAAGCAGCACTTACTTGCTTCAAAAAAATTTCAGCAGTTGAGAGGGGTTAAAGGAGATTTTGGTGGATAGAGAAAAGACAAAAATAGAGAGAAACAGAAAAAAAATATGTACTGGAATGTTTTCTTTGCAAGGTGTAATGCGCGTAGAATGCAGAAGTTAAGTGTTTAAGTGATGGATGAGCAAGAAGGAACATGGTGTTTTCGGTAGAGACAAAATAAAGTAGCTATAGAAACTAAAATTTTTGTTACAAATTTTTGCAATGTTAGTAAATACTAATGATTAATTAATACTATTGTTTTAAGTCTTAAAAATATGTTGTGAGTTTTTTATTCCAAATAACATGTTATAAATGTTCAAAACAAATCTCCAATAAAATATATCTTAGCTATGATAGATTATAAAAATGTTAGTTTAATAATTTATGAAAATTTCAATCATTTAGTGACGATTTTTAGAAATCGTCACTAAATGTAAACATTTAGCCATGTTTCCAAAAATTTGTCACTGAATGTGAAACATTTGATGACGATTTTGAAATAACATCTCTGAATATTTGATATTTAGTCGATTAAAAGCAGTCGGCGCTGAATGTGTAATGTTTCGCAATGAATTATCAATTTCGTCACGAAATATTGACCTTTTGGTGACGTTTGGCAATATTGTCGCAAAATACATAACCTTTAGTGACCATTTATGAAGATTTTCGCAAATTGTTTGTAAATTTATGGTGAAGCTTACAAATTGCCTCACGATTGCACTATTTGGTGACGACTACTGTAAATCGTCACTCATTGGTCTCGATTGTGCGATGATTTTTCTTAAACGTCGCTAAAGGTTTTCCCTTGTGTGACACCTTTTGGTTTCATCACTAAAGATATGTTTCGTCGCAAAATGTTGTCTTTTATGATTAATATTTTTTCATCGCAAAAAAACGTCGGGAAATGCTTCCTTTGTTATAGTGTCTAGTGCAAAAGCAATAAAAACTACGTATATTTTATTTGTACCTTTTTTTATAAAACATAAGAAGATGGTTAAACTTAAAAGTAGTTCAATGGGCCAGATGAATATTGTTTAACTTTCTAGCGACAAACAAAATATCGGCTCGTTACTAATATTCCTTTATGTTCACACATGCATTTTAAACAGGATTAGCTTATTTAAAAATAATTATCAAAGAAATTAAACAGTTTTGATAGTTTTTTGAACCTTTTCAAGTAGATGATTAGTGATAGTTGACTAAACCTTTTCCCCTAAACTTTCTCTTTCTTAGTTGTATTCTCGTATGCTTAAAAAATACATGTAAAACTTGTTTTAGGAGCACCAACATCTCATAAAATATTAATATAATAAAAATTATTATAGTATAAAGCCTTTATCCTATTATCGAAATGCAGGGCTATAGTTTCCTAATCGACATGTAGCAGAATGGAGTATGTATCAGTAAGGCACTATTACACACAACATAATACATCAATTAATACAAATCTCGTCCACCGATATGCATTTGAGTGGATCACATTATGAAACTAAATAATGTTACTTATCTCCATATTTACAACAATGCTCAGGAAATAAGAAAAATCAAACTTCTCAATCTTACGTCTGAACATTTCATCAATAAGCTATTTTAAGTAATCGGACAGTACCAAACAATTATCTTTAATTTGGAGTTGAAAATGAAATGAATAAGAACACATAACATGGCATAAGCAATGAAGTAAAACAAATAGTAATAAATAGGAAGTAGTAGACCTTGGTATCTCTTCGCGGCAATCAGAACTTAGTCAACTTAAGGAACAGCCGACAAAGCCTAAGCAACAGTTTTGTAAAATAAGTAAACCTTAATTACATGAACAATATTAGATATAAAAATAAAAAGACTAAGACAACACCTCAATTGAGAGATGCATACCTACACAAAATATAAAGAAGCAGGATGCCAAATGATGAAATCTAAGACGGGGCAAGCTAAGGAAGCTAGCGAAGCAAAGTAAGGAAACCAATGAAGAAGTAACTAGCATGCCTATAGATACGACGAACTAATTTGTCGACGAAGACGATGTAGGAGTGCAGTTATTTTCTTCTGATATTTTAGTATTGTATTAATTTCAGTTTTCATAAATTTTGACATTTTTAGTTAAATAATTAATTAATTTTATACATAGCACAACTATAATATGTGATAACTATGTGAGAAAAAAACACTAATCTGAGATGCTTATCACATCATCAAAATTAATAGAGAACTTAATCTGATTATTTTTTGTAAATTGAAAGTTATAATATTTTAGTGTCACTTTTTAAGAGTAATGTTCAAAATCTTTTTCGTTACAATTAACCTTCTCTATATACATGGATATGAGCTCAAACACACTCGTGTTTCCTAAAAAAAAAAGACTTTTGCTACATTAACACATTCAAGCTCCTGCTTGTATTTTCGCCTTTAATTTTTGGAAAAAGACATGCTCTGGCGCAGTCATGTTTACTTAAAAGACTTGTCGGAAACATTTGTTTTCTTCTCGAAAACTTCATAATTGTGTACTTGTTTATATAAGTCATACGCAAATAACTAATTAAATATGTTACATTTTCATATTTTATCTATAATTAAATTATACATGTAATCAAATTTAGACAAATATAATTAACCAGTGACTATAAATTATATTGGATTATAATATCACACTCATAATTTTATAAAGTAATATAATAATGTTAAAACATGATATTTAACTAATTATTAAACTACAAATACTCTATCCATTTTTCAATCAATTTTCAAACAATAATATCATAAGAATGCTCTATATAATTAACATATAGTTTATTAACAACTTGGTAATGATTAGTTAAATTTTATCAAATCTCCGCTCATGTTATGAGTTATTCTAACTGTTAAAAAATGTTGATTAAGTTAGGACCTTTTTAATATAACATTGAAGAGTTCTTCATCCTTCATTTATCAAAATATCTACACTTTCAGCACAACACGAGAGTTGGGAAACAATAGCATCTGAAAAAAAGAGTAAATACTTGCTTTTTGTGTGGAGTGAATGAATGTTATGTGAGAGAGCTCCTTAAAAAATCAAGCATTAAGTATTTGTAACTAAGACAAGTGGCCCCAAGCTATCTAAACATATATTGATTTAGAAAAGATAAGTCTAAAATAATTTAATTCATAATAATTTGACTCGCTAATCTTTTAAATGAATATATTTATAAATTACAAATTATTGAAATATTTATTATTAATTAAAATGTACTATAGTGAAAAAAATTATGATACAATCCTCCTAAATTTTTTAAAGAATTTGTATATTTTTAAAAAATTTAAAATTATTAAATTTAAAATTTTAATTGTACATATTGTTAGAGTAGTTCTCTAAAGGGAATCACCTTTAACACTTTTGTGCAAACTTTATTTTGATTAATAAAGCGAAAGGTATTTTTCATTGATTTGATATTTGTTTATATATGAATAAATATTGATCTTAAATCGAATTAATGAAGTTCATGATACAAAACATAGTATGAAGAAAATCATCACTACAAGAAAACAACACAATCCGCGATGTTTTATTGATAAAGTGTCACTGAATGTGAAGAAACGTCACAAAAAGTTCAAATTTTCCATGATGTTTTATGAAAATGTTGTAGATTTGTAACACCTGTTACAATGTTTTTTAATTAAAATGTCAAGAAATAGAAACCACAATGTTTTGTTGAATAATACATCGCTGTTGGCTATTTAAAAGTAACATTTTCTTCTCGCACGTTCATTTCCCACCATTTTGCTGGTTTCTTCTCTCTGCCATCTTCCTACCGGAATTTGGTTTCTTCTTTCTGCCTTCTTGCAACAAGCAAAATGCAATGCAAGGTTTACGCTACCCAGGCTCTGTATTTTGCTTTGTTGGTGGTCGCCATATTTCACCGTCATCATTAGAGCCCTTGATTCTCGGTTTTCATTTGCAAGTTATTGTTCCCTTTGTTGAGTAGTTTTTTTTAATTTCCTTGCTTCGTATCTTATCTTTCTACTTGTGATTGCGTTTTCTTATCTGAGAACGATTATGTAACTTAGGGATTCATATCAATCTGTTTGGTTTAACAATTTTTAGAGAAAATTTTAGGTTTTAATTTATTGTATCACACTAATGATGAGATTAGAGAAGTGTTGGTTTTGTTCCTCAACTGTATTGTCAATTCTACTACTGCACTACCCAGTGCTTCCTAAGCTTAGACGTTCCTCCGCCTTCATATTGAGTTAAATTACAAAATATTAGTTTCGTGAACTACTTTCCAAAAATATGTATGGGAGGTTTTCATTACTTTCCAAGAAGTAGTAACTATATTCATTTGAGTGTACATGAAATTTAAGCTTCTCATTTCTTTAATAAGAGTTATGATTATAGCAAATTGAATCATAAGAAGCTTTGAGAAGATCATAGTTTAGGAAAATAAGTATCGTTGACTTCATCTGTCTATTGTGTTTTGGGGAAATAAATCTTTAGGATTTTAAAGGATTGATTACGTTAGATTCATAGCTTCTTGCTATACTTTTGGAGTTACAAAATGAATTTGGTTTATTCTGTAGTTCTGAATTATGAGGTGTTTTATCAATACATGGTTCTGAATTATGAGGTGGTTTATGTATACATGGTGAAGTAGAATGTGCATCAAAGTATCCTACTTTATACTAGCATTGAAAAATATTTTAACTGAAGGCTAGAGTTGGAGGTGGATGTTGTTAATTTGAAATGGAATGCAATTTTTATGATGCATATGTTTCCCACTTAAAGTGCTCATCTCTTGCATTGTTTGGTACTTTATCAACCAGTCTAAAGTATGTTTATATCTGTAAAAGAAAATAATGAAACTTTTAACAAGCATATGAACTTACCATATCTATTGGTTTTCCTTCAATTTGCACCTTATGAGAGACCTGCATTGAGCAAATGCTATTTACTTTCGGAAGGTAAAGGTTCTCATACTTAAAGTTAATGAAATGCTTGTTTCATAAAGTGAATTGCTCTCTGATATTTGGTTTCAATAGCGGTTGGCAAAAACATAATATCTGATATGTGCAACCAATAATGCTAACTTGAGTAAGTTGCAGTCATACTTGTGCTTTAGGTGGAACCTGAATATAGTTTCTTTTTCTATGAGGTAAGGTAGTCAATTTCATCCTAAGATTCGAAACAAAACTTTGAAGATTTCATTGGTCAATTTATTTTTTTTCCTTTTGTCTAGAAATAATATCTATACCTGAAAGCTAAAACTTATGGCTTCATATAGCTCCAGCTCGACTTCTAGCATTTCACACTTGTGTAGATGCAAATGAGGAAAGGTTGACTCCAAAATGGTATAAGGAACACGATAAATATGTTTTGGTCATAGTTTTCCTAATTTGAATTTTGAAGTTTGCCTCTTTCACTACCAAAAGGGCATTCCAAATTGTCTATTTGACTATATTATTTTAACATTATAATAGGTATTGAATTGGTTCTTGGCATTCGAGTTAAGTCTACTAATGTTAAACGTAAGACACTTTTAACTGTAACCGGGGAGACCATAAGTTACAAGATCCTCATCATTAGGACTAGTGCTTAGGTATTAAACTGATCTTGTGATTCTTTACTCCTTTTCTACCTATGGTAGTTGGCTGATAGTTTTGCACTTTATTTAAGAGTAGAATTTGATTTTTGGTCCAATAGCAATTTTATTTTCAGCCTTGTTACGTGTAGAAATAAATATCAGATTGGTAAATTGATGACTTTTTCAGTCAATATTTTAACTCGGACTATGACTTATATTTTTTTTTCTTCGCCAATTAATTAAAAGACATCCCTTTAGTTGTGGGAATGGAAAATCATCCACTCCAAGTTTGTTTTCCTCTAATTTCCATTTTTTGAAATGTAGGATTTGAACCTTGAAGAATTTGAAGTAAGTGGATCAGATGCAGAAAATTTTTCTTATTTAATAGACTTAGCTGATGCAAATAGACTCGCTAATGTAATGCAATCTTGTGCTGGTGGGAATGCCATTGTCATTGGTGGTGGACACATAGAAATGGAGTGCGCTACATTTTTGGTGATCAATAAAATAAACATGACTATGTTTTTTCAGAAGCACATTGCAGTGAGTAATCCAAGTCTGATTATCATATCGACAAAACTAACTTTTTCCTAAGAAGCTTTAACTAACAGATGTTAATTGTATGATGTGGCGCAATCAAATTGGTGAATTACTTAAATTGCTTTGCTAGAAGATTTATTAGGCAAGCCTTTTGTTGTTGCCAAATCTTCCAAAATAATACTATTTTCTTAAATGACATTTCAAAATTTATAATAAATATTACTAGTAATATATTTCTATACAACAGAGTGACAAAGATGGAGAAGAGTGTGACTGGATGAAGCTATAGAATCACACTCATTATGATGAAAGTAAAGGTCAATGGACAACTACTGAATGCAAAGAAAAATGGGTGAGTACATAATTCATTTACAAATATTTCTTAAATGAGACTATGTATCTAATTTATTCTTAATTTTTTAAGAATTAATGTATAAGGAATTGGCATATTTAATAGAACAAGGTCATCCAATGACAGAGGATGAAGTGTGCGACAAAGTCTTGGGCACTAGATCAGTTTACGTTAATGGAATAGGAGTTGGGCCTAGACCACAAGGGAAGACTTCAGTCAAAAAGAGACTTCGAGATGAACTAGAGGAGTCGAAGAAGATTAAACAAGAGTTACAGTCTCAAGTCGATGAATTGAAAAAAAAAGTTCAACAAATGCATGATCAACTAACTACAAAAGTCGAATAATAAAGAATTGAATTTGAACAGAAAAAAAAACTCTTGGAACTTTTATATTCTACACATAATATTCATTTAAGATAGATATATGTACTCATATTGATATATTATATACTTATGACTATTTACTATACACTTATGACGTACTTTTGATGTTAATTAGTGTATTATGACATGTTTGTATATTGCAATTAAATAATACATTGTTTGCAGGTATGAAATTCTTATAATACATGAATAATTACTAAAATTAATGATATACTAAAAAATTGAAGAATTATTAAATAAATAAAATTCATAAATAATATTGAATAGTTATTAAACAAATAAGATATAAAAAATTTGTATTTTAAAAAATAATATTAAAATTAAAAATTATTAAATTAAAATGAATTTCAAAAAATGGAAAAAATAATACAACTATCTGCGACGTTTTTGTATAAACGTCACAGAAAGCAACATCCCACGATGTCTTAAAAACGTCGCAAAATATGACTTTTTGTGACATTTCCAAAAACGTCACAAAATGTGACTTTCAGTGACGTTCCACAAAACATCGCAAAATGTGAATTTCCGTGTCGTTTTTACAAAACGTCGTGGAAAGACCAATCTTTCAGTAACGTTAATTAAAACGTCGCGAAATGTCTGTGTTTTCTATAAAGTTTTATGGCAAACATCGCAGAAACCTTTTGCCTACTCCACATTTGATGACGTTATTTGTGATGTTATTTAAGATTTTGTGACATTTTCGAAACGTCGCAAAATGTGTTGTTTTCTTGTAGTGCATAATAAGATCATAATAATGAGATTCCTATCATATGTAATTATGTTAGTATCTAAATAATTCCTAGTAGTAGGATTAATAAGACAAGACATTATTAATCCAGACATACTAGCACATGTTATACTCCTTAATTTGATCAAGCAGTGGATCTCAAAAACTATAAGCATGAGTTATTTAGAGTTAATTTGTGTTTGCTTACTAAGAGTAGTAAGTACATCGATGACCCGCTCTGAGATTATCATATGGATGATTTATAGAATGTCAATGATTAATCTCAACATAACAATGGTGCAAATATCCTTAGACTTGAGGTACTTAAGAATATGTTGGATACTAATCCTATGCTTTGACATTATTCCTTGTTACCTCAAGATGAGGTCACTCTTATGGTGGTGATTGGGTATAGCTATTAGTATTCGAAGGTAATTGGGTAGCCAATAAAGGATTCACCACTTCTGATAGAAGGAGATTAAACCTAGGGCCTCATCTTGGGGTCATTACTCGGGAGTCTATGACGAGAGCAATTATATGCCATGAAAAGAGTCTTTAATAACACATAGAGTAATGAGATCCCAAGACAAGAATTAACATCACTTAGACTAGATGTGATGTAGTCAGTCTAGTGGGAGTTGACACATAGCTCATACTCCGAACCAAATGGGGGTATAGTATGGTCAAATGATGAATTGCATGATAATTGTCTATGGAAAGGTTCATAAGTTGGACAATTAATTATCAAAGAGTTTGGGTGTTAATCCACTTATATTCCAGCAAATTGGCACCATAAAACCCCTCATGATTTGATTAAATTAAGAGTTAATTTAAGTGCTTAAAATAACTGGGAACCTAAAGGTCACATGCATAAAAGATCGAATGACAAACAAGTGTGTATGGTTTAATTTAAGCAAGCCATGATCATGGCTCATAAGGCCATAATCGTGGCCGAAGGTGAGACATGCCACGATCATGGCAAAAAGGCCACGATTGTGACAGAGGACACGAAATGATATATAAGTGAGTTCTTCACTTATGTACACAAGCTTCTTCTACTTCTTACACACAAAAGCGATAGAATAAAGGCTCTAGAGTGAGAGTGAGGTGTCTTGAGTCATGTTCTTGCAATTTATGCAATTGTTGCATGAATCAAAGTGCATGCAACAAGATTCTTGACCTCTCTTATATCTTGAGCATTTACTAGTACTCATCTAGTTTGGTGCTCAAAACACCCTTATACATTGTTTCTTCATCTTCTTTACATGTTCTTCAGTGATCGAAGAAGGGTTTGGTGTTTGCAATAACCCAAACAAGGAGAAGAACTAAGAAAGGAGGAGAATCACAAGGTAAAAAGTTTATATTTCATGTTCTTAGATACATATCCTTACATGGATGTATGATTATGTGGTTTTTGGTTTGTCATGGTGTTAGAATCTTGATTCTTACACTTTTTCTGTATTTGCATGCATGTGATGCATACAAACATGGCTAACCTAACAGTGGTATTAAAGCATGTTTAAGCATGTGATAGATGATGTATTGAATATCTACAAATTGTTTGCTAGGTTGTGACTGACATGCATGTTGTTTTGGAATAATTTGTGCAAAATGTAGAATTTTTTTCTAATCTTCTTTCTCCGAAATGTTTATAAGATGTTATATTATGTTTTTTCCAAAAACAATTAATTGAATGTCATTTGCTATTTTATTTCGAATTAATATCCAGACTATTCATATGTTGATTTCTGGGAATTTCTGGAAAACTGAATATATGTGTTGACTTTGAAATTTTCATAATAATTCTAGATATTTTCTGTTCTTCTTTCACATAACTGTTTATAAGTTGTTATATTATGTTTTTGTAGAAAGAAAATGCAATTGCATGTAATTTTCTATTTTATTACAAATTTAATTTCAACTTGATGCTTGTAAGAAGTTTTGGAAATTTTGGAAATGTGATGAACATACATGCATGTAAATTCTATATTAATTTTTATAAAAATTGTTTTTATAAATTTTATGTATGCCAATGTAAGATGAGATATTGCCACATGTATGAGATGTATAATACTTGCTGTTAAAGTCGTTATCTTATGCATGTATGATGTAATGTTTGACTAGTATTAGAAGTTATATGACAAGTGTCATACACATGTGATGTGTTGGCTTATTCCTATTAATTAATAATAATTCCTAAGAATTAGGTTTTGGAAGTTTTTATTATACATATTTAGAATGTTTATAAGACTCTCGAATTTTTCTAGAATTAATTGAATTTGATTTGATTAATAAATAAAATCAAAGTCACCATTGGTCAACTTTTTGAAAGTTGATGAAGTTGACTTATAATATATGTATTTTGTTTATGAGACCTAAATAAGGTTCTTATGTGATAAGAAATATATTATTTTGAATACAATAACATGCTTAATGCATGTGCTTGAGATTAGAGTTTTGGAAATTTTTCAAACATCGAATCGGTCTCTTTAATGTCTAGTAGGTTATCTTATTTATCTTGACGATTTTAGCCGTCAAGATAATTTTGACAAGTGTTAAAATTGTTACTATAGATGATTAATTGATGTATGGGAATTTTGGAAACCCTAGGGATTAAATTAGAATTAATCCAAGTAGAGCGTAGCATTTCTGGTGTGACTAGATAAAGGCATATAAATTAGGATTAAAGTGTTTAATCTAGACATCAAATAATTTAATTTTAGGGTTCTTAATTGAATCACATTCATAATTTAGATTAACCAAGACTAACATTAGTACCTAATTAGGTTTAAGAGTTGAATCGAATTATGAACTTTAGATGCATACTCAAGTCACAAACTAAATTAAACCTCCTTTGTATGATACATGCATTAGATGCATTTTAAGGGTAGTTATGGATTTAGGCTCAATTTAATTGAGTTATCCATAATCTGAATATACATATGTGATATACATATTTAAGATCATCCAAGTATTGATGAGACCAAAGTACAAATCCCTCAACCAAATATTAGGGCCTACGCCTTCTATTGATATGGCAAGAACTAGAGTTCTTTTAGAATTGGGTTGTTAGGCAAACCCATGCCCACTCTACACGAATATGTTCAAACTATGGAAATTAGATTTTTGAATTAATGGGTTGGTCCTAACTAGAAGCGTTGATTTGTTGGGCAAACCTAAAGTTAATGTGGATAGAGGCGAAGTTAGGTTATATACATGAGATTTATACAAATCAAAAGTTGATAACCTAATGAGTGTGCTAAATCAATAGTTGATGGCACAAATCGATATTTGCATAATTGAATGTAATTGGTATGAATGATACCTACCGATTGACCTAAGGTGACTTGTTGGGCAAACCCAAGGTCATTTTTGGTGATATTAGATATCGACCGATTAAGAAAACTATAAGTTTTCTCAAATTTGTAGTGAGAGCTATGGACTTAAATAAGAATAATGGGACCTATAATGCATGTGATTAAAGCCCTCTATCGATATACATTAATATACATTCTAACAGTTTTTCTCATTCTCATTCTTCTAGGTCATTGAATTTCACGATGTCTTTTAGTGTGAACCTACGCTCCTTGTCAGATTCTAACAAACTTACGGTAACAAACTTCTTAGATTGGCTATGGAATTTGAGAATTGTTCTCAAATATGAAAAACTAAGATATGTCCTAGATGAACCACTTCTCGATCCCCCTGCTATCGATGCATCTGATGAAGATCAGAAAGCTTATAAGAAGCTACTGAGTTGGCTAGCTATATAATGTTGGCCTCTATATTACCAAAATTGCAAAAGCAGCATGAGGCTATGGATGCTCATACCATAGTCTACTATCTGAGGGAACTGTTTGATGAGCAAGCTCAGTCTGAAACGTTCAAGACCTCGAGGTTGCTTTTTTGTTCAAAGATGGCTAAGGGATCATCTCTAGTGCAGTATGCGCTTAAGATGAATGGATATATTGAGAGGTTAGGCATTTTGGGCTTCATAATGGATCATGAATTAAGTATAGACTTAATTCTAACTAGTTTGACCAATAGTTATTCATAGTTTATACTTAACTATCGGATGAACCAAATATCGACGATACCTGAGCTTGTTAATCTGCTCAAAACAGCTGAGCAAAATGTCAAGAAAGACAATAAGGCTGTAATGCTAGTAGACTCTGCTTCTGGTTCTCTTACGAAGAACCAAAAGAAGAAGAAGAAGTCCAAGAATCCAGTGGGAGGTGTAGCTAAGAAGAAGGCAAAGGAGACAACACCAAAGGGTATATGCTTCCATTATAATAAGGAAGGTCATTGGAAGAGGAACTGGAAAGCTTATCAGGAGTCACTGAAGCAGAAGAAGGCACTAGATGCCCCACCATCTACCTCAAGTATTATATTTGTCAATGAGGTTAACACTATTTTTTATCATAACATTTTGGTATTAAATACTGGATGTGGCTCACACATATGTGTTGAGATTTAGGGTTTTAGAGATATTAGACCGCTCAAGAAGGGAGAGGTAGACCTACGTATGGGAAATAAACTAAGAGTTGTTGCATTAGCTATAGGGACAAGTTTTGAATCTTCCTAGTGGGCTAGAGTTAGTTTTGAAAAATTACTATTATGTACCTCTTGTGACTAAAAACATTGTATATGTTTCATGTTTTAATAAAGCGGGATTTCATTTAACTTTTTCAAGCAATGGTTGTTCAATTAAGTTTAATAAAATGTTGTATGGTACTGTTACATTGTGCAATGAAAATTACATATTAGATATATCCAATCCAATTTTAAATATCAATGAGAATAAAAGACAAAAACGAGATAACCTAAAATCATCTTACTTAATGCATTATCGACTTGGCCATATAAGTGAGAAATGCATGATTAAGCTGCACAAGAATGGCAGCCTAGGGTCATTTGATTATGAATCATATGACACTTGTGAATCTTGCTTGTTAGGCAAGATGACTAAATTACCTTTTAAAGGAAAGGGTGAACGAATGAATAAGTTATTAGACCTAATACATTCTAATGTATGTGGCTCGATGTCCATTCATGTCAGAGGTGGTTTTATATACTTCATTACTTTTATCAATGATTATTCACGATATAGGTATATGTATCTAATGAGATACAAGTCTAAAGCGTTTGAAATGTTCAAATAATTTAGAAATGATGTGGAGAAACAACTCGGTAGAAGTATTAAGACACTTCAATCAGATCGAAGTGGTGAATACTTAAACTAGGAATTTCTAGCTTATCCTGGAGATAATTGGATAATATCTCAATGGACTCCACGTTACACGCCACAACATAATGGTGTGGCTGAAAGGAGAAACCGAACCTTGTTAGATATGGTAAAGTTAATGATGGGCTTAGTAGATCTACCGAAATCCTTTTGGGGTAATACACTCGAGACTGTTGTTTATGTGACAAACAGAGTCCCTTCAAAGGCAATTGAAGCTACTCTATATGAGATATGGACTAACAAAAGGCAGTATCTTTCTCAAATAAAAGTTTGGGGTTGTCCGGCTTAATAAATGTCTGTTTATAGGATATCCTAAGGAATCAATTGGGTATTAATTGTATAATGCTTTAGAGCAAAAGGTTTTTGTCTGAAAGCATGCTATCTTTTTAGAGAAAGAGTTTCTTTTAAGAGAAGACAGTCGGAGCAAAGTTAAACTTGATGAAGTTCATGATGCTCAAACAGACACAAATCAATTGCCAAAACTTGAAAATGTTGTTTAGAGAAATGATACAACAATTGAACCTTTTGACACACAAATGTTCGTAGGTCAAGTAGGATACGCAATGTTCCAAAAAGATATGGATTTCTTGTAAGCAAACATAATGACGTATTGCTCATAGAGGACGATGAGCCTATAACCTATAAAGAGACTTTGAAGAGTTCAGAATCTAAAAATGACTTTAAGTCATGAAGTCTAAAATGGACTCCATGTATGAAAACCAAGTATGGACTTTGGTTGAGCCACTTGAAGGGTTAAAACCTATAGGGTGCAAGTGAATTTTCAAGAAGAAAATCGACATGGAAGGTAATGTGATCACTTATAAAACAAGGCTAGTCGCTAAAGGTTATCGGCAAGGACAAGGAGTTGACTATGATGAGACATTTAGCCTCGTAGCCATGCTTAAATCCATTAGAATACTCCTAGCTATTGATGCTCATTATGATTATGAAATATGACAGATGGATGTGAAGAAAACTTTCTTAAATGGAAACCTAATTGAAGATGTATATATGATACAACCTGAGAGCTTTGTATCCAGAGATGGCAAAAAGGTATGCAAGCTTCAGAAATCCATTTATAAATTAAAGCAAGCATCTAGGAGTTGGAACATCCGATTTGATGAGACAATCAAAGAGTTTGGTTTCTCACAAATTACTGATGAACCTTGTGTGTACAAGAAGATTAGTGGGAGTGTTATCATATTCCTTGTGTTATATGTGGATGACATATTACTTATAGGAAATGATGTCTCAAGTTTGCAATCAGTCAAAGTTTGGTTGTCCTGAAATTTTTTCATGAAAGACCTTGGAGAAGCAACTTATATATTGAAAATAAAGATCTATAGAAATAGATCAAGGAAGTTTCTAGGTCTTTCACAGTCAACATACATAAACAAAGTGCTAAATAGGTTTAGCATGAAACAATCCAAAAGAAGTTTTCTTCCCGTGACTCATGGGATAAAACTCTCAAAATCTATATATCCCAAGACGCAAGATGAGAGGACTCGCATGAGTATGATCCCGTTTGCTTCGACAATAGGATCAATCATATATACAAGACCCAATATATCGTTTGCTCTAAGTGTTATGAGCAGATATCCATTGGATCCTAGTGAGGGTCACTAGGTGACTGTCAAGAATATCCTAAAGTACTTAAGAAGGACTAAGAATGTATTCTTGATATATGAAAATGGAGATCTTGTAGTGAGCGAGCATGTGGATGCTAGTTTTCAGTCTGACTAGGATGTCTCCAAATCTCAGTCAGGTTATGTTTTCACACTAAATGGTGGAGCAGTTAGTTAGAAGAGTTCCAAGTAAGAGATGACTATAGATTCAACAACCGAGTCAGAGTACATTGTAGTTGTGGAAGCAGCAAAAGAAGTTATTTGGATCAAGAAGTTTGTTATGAAACTTGGAGTGATTCCTAGCATAGTAGACCTAATATTGTTGTATTGTGACAATAATGGGGCTATTGCCCAAGCAAAGGAAACAAGGTCTCATTAAAGGTCCAAGCACATACTTAGGAGATATCACCTAATCAGGAAGATAATTGATAGAGGTGATATGAGGATAGAGAGAGTCCCCATAGATCAGAACATCGCTGATCCTTTAACTAAGCTACTTCCTCAAGAAAAATTTGATTCTTGTGTACTCACCTATGGTATTAGATGCAAAAGCAATTGGCTTTAGTGCAAATGGGAGATTGTTAGAGTAGTGCTCTAAAAGCAATCACCTTTAGTTCTTTTGTACAAACTTTATTTTTATTAATAAAGAAAAAGGTATTTTTCATTGATTTGATATGAATTGATATTGATCTTAAATCGAATTAATGAAGTCCATGTTACAAAACATAGTATGAAGGAAATCATGATAAGATCATAATAATGAGATTACTATCATATGTAATTATATTAGTATCTAAATAATCCCTAGTCATAGAACTAATAAGATGAGACATTATTAATCCAGACGGAATAGTTATACTCCTTAATTTAATCAAGCAGTGGATCTCACAAACTGTAAGCATGAATTGTTTAGAGATAATATGTGTTTGCTTACTAAGAGTAGTAAGTACATCGATGACCCGCTATGAGATTATCATATGGATGATTCTAATGTCAATGATTAATCTCATCATAACAATGGTGCAAATATCCTTTTCTAATGTCAATGATTAATCTCATCATAACAATGGTGCAAATATCCTTTCACTTGAGGTACTTAAGAATATCTTGGATACTAATCCTGTGTTTTGACATCAGTCCTTGTTACCTCAAGATGAGGTCGCTCTTAGGGTGGTGATTGGACACAGTTATTAGTATTCGTAGGTAATTGGGTAGCCAATAAAGGATTCACCACTCTTGATAAAAGAAGATGATACTCATGGCCTCTTGTCAAGATTATTACTCGGGAGTTATGGCCAAAGCAATTATGTGTCATGAAGAGAGTCTTAAATGGCACACAGAGCAATGAGATCCTAGGACAAGAACTAGCATCACTTGGACTAGATGTGACGCAATCAATCTAGTGGGAGTTGATACATAGCCCATACTCCAAACCAAGTGAGGTATAGTATGTTGAAAGGACGAATTACACGGTAATTGTCTTGAGTCTTGTTAATCCACTTATATTCTGGCAAATTGGCATCATAAAACCCTTCATGATTTGATTGAATTAAGAGTTAATTCAAGTACCTAAAATAATCGGGAACCTAAGGGTTGTACATATAAAAGATCAGATGAAAAACAAGTGTGTATGGCTTAATTTAAGCAGGCTACAATCATGGATCATAGGATTACGATCGTGACAGAGGCCACGAAATGATATATAAGTGATTTCTTCACTTATATACAGGAGCTTCTTCCACTTCTTGCATGCATAAGTGGTAGCATAAGGGCTCTAGAAGAATTCTATAGTGAGAGTGAGGTGTCTTGAGTCTTGTACTTACAATTCATGCAATTGTTGCATGAATCAAAGTGTATGCAACAAGATTCTTGACCTATGTTCTATCATCTTGAGCACCTACTAAAATTCATCTAGTTTGGTGCTCAAAACACCCTTTTACATTGTTTCTTCATCTTCTTTACGTGTTCTTGGGCGATCAAGGAAGGGTTTGGTGTTTGTAACAACCCAAACAAGGAGAAGAACCAAGAAAGAAAAAGAATCATAAGGTAAAAAGTTTATGTTTCATGTTCTTAGATACATATCCTTACATGCATGTATAATTCTGTAGTTTTCAGGTTGTCAAGATTCCGACACTTACGTTGCATTTGCATGCGTGTGATGCATGTAATCATAGCTAACCTAACATATATTTTTAAAAAGTTTTTAAATACTTAATTTTTACATTATAAGAATTTAGATCTTAAATAATTATTTAAATATAATATATTGTTTAATTTAAATTATTAATACTTTACATAAAATATATAGTTTGTAAATTAATTTTATTCTCAACGTGTACTTAAAAAAAGTTTCCGCGTTGGTTAACTTCACACACCAAGGGAAGCAGCAGCACATCCACTCTCCGGTTAGAAGATAACAGACAATTACACATAAATTTGTCTTCCAGTTGATGAAGAAAAACCTACCACCAGCAATTACTAATTACATGATATCACGTGTCTTTCCTGAGATCTTCGGGTGCCGATATTATTTAACGGACCCTGAGAATTAGATGTAAACTGGTGGGATGCTTGTTTAAGTAACAATACTGTTCAGGATGATGTCCGCTTCAAGCTCCGATACTGACAATTCACGCTTTTCACAAGTCAATTACACCTCGTGTTGGGGTCTTCCTTTTGACCTTTTTCTGGTCTCTCACCTCCTTGAGAATAGTGTAGAACTGTTTAGATTCATTAAATCCCAAGATAGACAAAACTACGAATACACATGCATATAGCACACCATAATCGTAAAGGGCATATGGAGAAGCACGAGAACATGCAAAAACAGGGCAAAAGGAATGCTCAGATAAGTTTCAAGGGTGGAAATATTGGGGGCTTGGTCGTGTGGGGCGGTGCTCTAGCTGTTGTTGTTTTGATCGCTGCTTTTTCTGTCAAGAAAAGTAGAAGAAAAGCCAACGACGACAATCGTACCTCTGAAAAAGGAGTTGATGATACTGTCCATGAGAGTCAGTCATCGACTCTCTATCGGGAGCAATGGTTATTTTTTAGTCAGATTCTTTTGCGTGTTATTAATTCTTGTTCCTTTAATTTTTCTCTGTTTTGTTTTGTGAACATCCTTTTTAAGATTGATTGCTTCGCAGCTGTGCAAGCTTTGGATCGAAAAAGATGGTTGAAGCCAAGATTGACTCTTGCGAGGTAGTCTCTACCAAAAGTCTTAACTTTGGTTATTTAACCTTCAAAAACATGCTTGTGATATTTAGATTGTCAATATTTGCTTCTTAAATGATTCAATTGTGAAATTCGGTTCAGGAACAGAGTCCCGTGTCCGTGATCAATGGTCACAATGAAGATTCCACCGTTGAATCTGAAGATATACTAAACACTGACGATCCAAACGAAGAAATCGCCGAGTTTTGCAGGGATTGTATTAAAATTGAAGAAATTTTCTTGGGTAGAACAAACTTATCCGGAGAGGATTTGCAGTGGACGGAAAGTGTTGACCTGTTGGGAGAGAAAGAAACTTGTGATAGGGAAAGTATTGATCACAATTCACTGAATAATTCAGGTGATGAAGTCGCCGGTAATATTGACAGTACAAACATTGCTCAACACA
Source organism: Erythroxylum echinodendron (assembly GCA_027575705.1). Taxonomy (NCBI): domain Eukaryota; kingdom Viridiplantae; phylum Streptophyta; class Magnoliopsida; order Malpighiales; family Erythroxylaceae; genus Erythroxylum; species Erythroxylum echinodendron. The sequence continues at coordinate 6,985,691 of JANZXR010000004.1, forward strand.
AAAAGTTTTTGGATTGTAAAGCTTCGTCTTTTACTGATTACTTGTACACTTCAGTTCAGGAACAGAGTCTCAAGGCTGTGGGCAACGGCGGGAATGAGAATTCTACCGTTGACTCTGATGGCATCATCCTCAATAATGATCCTAAAGAAATTGTGGAATCGTGTATTGGGGTTGAAGAATTTTCATCGTCGGATGCGACCTTGTGCGGGACGGAAAAAGCGATATATAACTTTTCTGGGGAGGATCTGCCGGTGCATGAAACTGTTGATGTGGTGTACAAGAAAGAAAGTTCTTATATGAAAAGGTCTAGCTCGGAGGACAATTCACCGAATCAATCAGTTGAAGATGATGAAGGCATCAGTGATGAAGTTGGTTGTGACGATAACAATGAGGAAAAGGACAGAAGCATCTGTGAAGACTATGTCACAGAGAATGGGGAAGAAGAAGGCTCAGAGGAAGGAACTATTAGCTCTTCTGCTGAATCCAGAGCCGAAGCAATTTGGCCGGCAGAGGAAATAGAGGCATTGTCGCTGGAACTCAAGAGCAACGTTATAAAATGGGAAAATTCGGAAGAAAAGACTACCGGAAAAGGAGAGCAAGCTCACTTGAAGGACAACCAAAATAAATTGGTCGATGATTATGAGGTTCTGAAGAAGGGGAATATCGTGGAACTTGGAATGATGAATGATAAAATGGAGCACTCAAGAAATTGGGGAGTTAGGGTGTCGACGATGGTGATAGGGCTACTGGTTCTGCTGTTACTGCTATCTATTCATCGTACTGCTTTGTCCTACTATCTCGTTAATAGCGAACTGTCCTCGTCACATGAAGTTTGAAGAAACTGAATAATCATCCAGAAGAGAAATTCAATAACCAACTGCAATGAGTCAATAATTGTTCACCTTTATTGAGACTCTAAGAGCCATAAAAATGTAAAACGCAAGCCGTTGATCCTTTCCTTATTTTTATTTTTTTTCTAGTTGAGCACCAAGTTACGCGAAAAAGGGAGTTGTTAGTTAAATAATTAGAGTGCTCTCCTTATACAAGAAAAATGTGAAAGGTTATACACGCAAGTTTTGTATACATGAAAAAAGAAATGACGAACATGTTAGTTATTTTGGACAAGGTGGTGGATTTTGGGCTCCTCCAGTTGTAAATTCTGCATTCAGACATGAAGATGCTACAGTTGAATTCTGTGATTGAGGGTCATCGAAGGTCAAATTAATATCAAGCAATTCAACTCCTTTGCAAGGGACTGACGAGCTGCAGGAGAGACTGACTGCAACATTTGAAATAGTTGTTCCTTTGATGTTCTTGAAATGCACGTCACTTAGCTCTACTTTTGATGGCTGCAACAAATGCAAGTTAATAGGAGTTACATTTTATCCTAATGTTAATGTAGAATTCTTTAACAAATTTGGATAGAGACACGTACCTCAGGGCTACTGCGAGAACTATACTTCTGATCTATGATAATAGGATTTTTCACAGACTCCATAATAATGTCTTGATAAGTGATATTTGAGGCTTTGCTTGGCGGAGATGCAGCATAGGTTTTGATCCTGGCACCGTTGGTGGTATTAGATAATGTGCAATTAGTCACAAAAATGCCAGACACGTCCTTTTCATTTTGATATTTGCCTAGGCTGCCGACACTGATTGTTCCAAAACGAAAACAAATTAGTGGGTGAATGATTCAAATAATCTAGGGAGTTACAAACATGCACACATGCATAAATACCTTAAACCATGTCCAGGGCCACAAAAGACGTTGGATATGTAAGCATTAGTGACTCCTTGGCCGATGGAAATGCAGTCATCTCCAGTTCCAATTTTGGTGTCAGACACCGTAATGTCGCTCGTATCACTAATATGCATGCCATCGGTGTTCGGGCTATTGGCAGGTGCTGTTATGTTAACGTTGACGGCTGTATAGTTGCTGCTGTCTGTTATGTGGAAATGAAAATATTTGCTATTCAATGAAGTGATCCCATCAATTATCGAGTTGTTCACCCTTTGGAACTTGATTGACTGTTGAAAGGAAAAAGAATGTCATCCCTACAGTTCATACTTCTAATATTTCTGCCATCTAGTAACTATCCTGAAACTTACAGATGGAGGTTTTACACAAGTGTGTTCGTTCTTGCAGGTATTGTACTTCCACATAGATTCTCCTTGTCCATCAAAGATTCCTCCGCCAGTTATAGTCAGCCCGTCAATTATTTGAAACAAGAACCAGAAATCCTCAGCATAGTCACTTGGATTGGTAGTTGCTTTTATAGTTCCTTTAACTTCAAAAATTACAGGGTTTAGACATGGTCCTTGAAATACGACTGGTCCTGTGACAAAAGTTCCTTCCGGAACGAAAACCTTTGCCGGTCCTGTACTGTTCTTGCAAGCTGCAACCCACGTTTTCATGAATGCCTGCGTACGCATACATTTGCAAGCAAATGAGCGTCAATCAATATGAAATTATTTGCTTCCAACACTTCATTTACGTAAAATTCTTTCTATCTTTTCATAATAATCTGCTTTTGTAAAACTTGACAGAAATTAAACGAAAAAAAACCTAAATTAAGAAGATTCTATTTCATTTTTTATGTAAAAAGCTCACCATCTTCTAATTCGAATCCCCATTAGAATGATCTATTTTAAATCATCAGAACAACAAACGTCTTTTGAAATTAACTCACCATTGTGTTGATAGTTTTATCATCTGCCTTGGCACCGTAGGTTGTAACATCAAATACACCGTTGTTGTTTACCGTATTGATGTCATCACCTGCGGTACCATTGTTCACGGTAGCGGTACCGTTAACTGCGGTACCGTTGCTTATTGTACCGGTAACATTACCTGCAGTACTGTTATTTATGGGTTCAGTAGCATTAGAAATTTCAACAAGATCACGTCGGTCTCCTGAACAGAATTGGCGATAGGGTGCACCCTCAGCCGCGCAGAATAAGATGGCTATGCCTAAGACAAGAACAGTCTTGGCATCGAGTCTTCCTAAAATGGCCATCATGACCTTAATGAACTCAGAATATCAATTCAAGAATTGCTTGATCGATCTTTTTATTTGGTGTTAGTTTAGAATGATTTGGAAGGAGTATTGTGATGAATTTATACATTGTCATTTTTTGTAGTTATTCTACTTTTAGTTAAGTCAATTCCTAGAAACTGTCGTGAGGTGTTTATAGGGAAATGTCCATTTTAAGTGAGTTTATTTTTGTATTAAAATAGGATAAAAATTGTAGGGAAAGGAAGGTCATTACGAAATTGTGTCTACTTTTTCTTCTTTTTTATGTTTAAAGTTGTCTTCAGGCATACTCTGGCTTCTATGTGTTTTCTTTCCGCAAGTGTAATAGTTTTTCTTCTAAATTTGGCCGAGTACTCTTCTTAATGTGACCGTTGAATTCCTGTAGACTCGGGATGATTCTTCAAGCTATCTAATGCACAAACATAACACCATGAGCTAAATTTATATAGCAGTAAGTTACACTAGTTAATAAATAGATTTAAAACAACATCTGAATGTGGTAGTAATAACATGTTGTAGGACTTCAATGACTTTAACATGGGAAAGATATTGAAATCATGCCAAAAAAGACCTCTCGTGGAAAATAAAAGAAGATATATGAGCTTTGGATTGCGTTCATTCATAATTTTCTTTTACATTTCTTTTGATATACAACACATTATAAATTACATACCAACGCTATACATGCATAGACAACTAGGAGCTCCAATGTAAATAAGGAATCCTCCAGAATTCAGTAACTACCAAGATTGCTGCCTGGTAACAATCTCTACTCTCCTTATAATTGCGGTTAGACCTCAGGAGTTGTACGAATCAAGTTGGGCCTGAGCCTGGCCGTGATATTGGCTCTTTTGGTCGGTGAGCATCCCCTCCAATAATATGAAGGCCGATAATCATTTCTTTAACTATATTTTAACGAATGAATTAATTTATAATTATTGAAATTCATGTGGGGATCGAACCTATTTACAACAAAAGAAAAGCAAAATATTTTCCAAAAGTTAAGTTCACTTTAAATTTTTATAACATGATTAATGCATAAATATAATAAATAATAAACATTAAATATGTCGTCCTATGAAGTTTTATCTTTTCATATAGCTTCCCTGGAACCAGTTTTTGAAATATGTTTATCATTATCAGTGTAACTGCAGAAACGTCTAATCTGTCACTGTATCCACGTAAATAAATTAAAAGAACTCTACAAATGTGTAGAAAAGGGTAAGTAAAAAATGATAACTACTTAAAATATAATTACAATTTTATGATTAGACTTGATCTTTTAGTAATTTAGTTAAAATGTAATTATAATTTTAATTAAACTTTAATTAGAATTATAATTAATTCTAAATTAAATAAAAATTTAGGCTCCAATAGGATCTAATATTTAATATTGGTCATTATTTATAAAATATTTTATATTTAATTTTAAAGTTTCCAAAACTTTAAAATCAAATCCAACTTGATTAAGCTGCTTCTTCTAAAACAATTATTTATATGGGACATACTAAGTTGTTGGCAATAAATATAAATTACAACCCTAAACCTTATTTGGAATATGATAAATTTAAACTCATTCAATTTATCTTTAATTATTTAATTACATAATTTATATCTATAAATCAAGATTGATGTTAGGACCACCTAAATATCAGAAATATCAAAGTGAGTTTGAGTAACCTTCTTGTGCATCATTTTTTATATAATTTAACCCTTTAATCATATAATATTATGATTAAACATGAGGCATAAATTAAGTCCTACTTTAATTGAATCCAATCATATTAGTTCTTCATCACTAGTAATTGATTCTATTAATGACATTTAAAAATTATTTTCAAAGTGTCATTGGACCTTAGTTTAGTATTTCATGAATCAATAATAATCAATAACAACAAAAATATTCTTTTTGATCACTTTAGGGTAATAGATCTTATATTAATCACTTAACTACCTTTGTAGAGTTCATACGATATTAAGTAGCTACTAATTGAGAAACCATTGATTAGTATATTTCATAAATAATATAAAAAATATATAACAATCTCTATATGGTACTTTGCAAATCTTAAGTCAAAGAGTGGCTTAAATAATCATCACAATGAGAATTTTTATAGATATATAAGTAATGTTCTAATAGAATTCTTATATCCGGCCAATTTAGTGAACTTCTTTTCTAACAACTACTTTGTTGAACCAAAAGAGGTTCTAATCAAAGTTTTGATGACAACAAAACATAAGTACTACAAACAAGTTTAATGTTAATAAGAAGGAATATGAGAACAATATCTCACCGTATCAAAGGATTATAAAAGAAAAAAATGATGTTTGTAATCTCCAAGATCAAGTCAAGAAGAAGATCAAGATGCATCAAGGCTATCTCAAATATTAGTTATTGTAAGCTCACCTTGATTTTCTTAGATAGTTTTAAAGGCTTAGCACACATAAACATTAAATTTCATTTTCTTGCATGAGTCTTTAAATTCCTCAACAGGCATTGAAGCTTTAATCCTTTTGATCTTTCAAATAATCTTTGAGAAACTTTACAGGAAGTGTTTTTAATCATAATGACATTAATCAAATTAAGTTTTTAGGATGATTAGAGGACCTATATAGGTTAGTGGTCAATCAATATTGGTTAACGTTGTTAAATTTGAAGTATCAAGAGTTTGTTATAATATTGGTTGATGTACTGGTTGACCAATATTTACTAGTCAACTAGTGTTCCAATGACTAGTGAATCTAGTACTATAAATGCATAATGGTTGACCAATATGCTATACTGGTCAACTAGTGTATTAAATATAGTTGTTGTAACGACTAGTTCTTGGCTCCAATGACTATTTTGGATCATAAAAAATTATAAATAGGTATTTTCTCATTGGTTTTAGCATGTAGTATTTGAGTTTCCTATGCACACATTTCTAAGTATTTTTCCATCATTTGAGCATTCATTGTCTCATTTTGAGCGTCTGAGCCTTTTGTGATTATCAAAGTATCCAAGTGAGCAAGTTTGAGTTGTAAGCCACTTTTTAGGTTTGTGATCATTATATTATGTTTATCTAAAAATGATTTGGGTTTCCTCTTTACTTTGAAGAAAGATTGAAATCAAGACTCCTCTTTACCAAAATAAAAGACGGTATTAAAAGAAGAACTAGAATGGAAATCTAAGACGAGTTCTAGGATATAGGTAAGGACTATTTATTGAACCACTATAAATTGGTTTGTGTTTCTCTTCCCTTACTCTTTACTTTGTTGTTTATAAGCATAATTAAATTCATTTACTTTTATTTTATTCTTGCATTTGTGATAACTTTTTTGAAGGTTAAAATGAATATATATATTAGATATAGAATGTAGGATTTACAAAATATACCCAAGTGTTACATTAGAAAAAAAGATAAGTTTTTAGAGTGATGTTCATTATGATACCTATCTCATTCTGGTTCAAGCATTCTATCTTTTATGTCTTGCCTGGGTTTAGTTCCCATTAAGCTTTGTTTGTAGATTTTTTTTATCTTTTTCGGTTAGCAATTCTACCTAAAGATCCTTAATTTCATCATATCCCCTTTGTCCCTGATTTTCGGTTTCTCTTCCCTATTCCTTTTCCCCCTAATATCTTTCTCCTTGATCCATGATGGATTGCAGATCTTATAATTATGCAACTGTTTAAGCATAAAATCTTCTCAGGTATTCTCTTTAGTTGTTCATGAAATTAATATCCTTTTAATACCCTCTTGTTTGTTCATAGAGCATATATTTTCATTTCATTAAAAACACTAATTGATTCCGTATTTGGTGTTGTAATTATGTTGCAAATTTTGCTCCAATCACCTCACATATATGAGAGTATATAAAGTAGGTTATTTTTCTGACTTCCTGTTTAGAGTTACGAAATTTTCTATAATTCCTTTCTCTTCAATGTTCATATACCATCCCCATTATTGCTAACTTTAAGATTATTGAATCACTCCCCCTAGTTTGATTAGTTGTTAAATTCTATTACCCAAGTTCTTCTATAGTGTTTCACTAGATATGGATATCAAATTTATGTAAAATAATTCTCTAGACATTAGAGGAGTATTGAATTGAAATAAAATGTGATCCATTGTTTCTGTATAGGAAGGCATAGGTTGGTGATTTTCCATGGGATTTTGTCCATTTTCAAAAGCCTATTTTTAATTGAAAGCCAAAGGATGAAGGAGTACCTAGGTATATGATTCCTAAAGTATAGTAGTTTATTCCATTTTATCCCCCCTCCTTCCTATGTAAAAATTGCATTATAAGATTTGGATGTAAACTTGGATGATGGATTATTGAGCAGTAGAATTTTGTCCATTAGAGATTGGTTTGGTGAATATTGTGAAAAATTGGGGATTGTCCTTTCTAATCCCCATGCAACATACATCCACAAGTTATCTTTAATCATCACCTCTACCTTTGCATTTGATACACTCATATTTTCATATATGTTTAGGGTTTAATTTAGACTCTTTAATATTAATTTAATGCCCATCTATAGCTGGTTTATCATGTTTTAGCATTAATCGAGGTTCGTTGACGCAAAGTGTATAAATGAAACAAATAGACTCGAATTGTATTTTTTTTGAGTTTTTGACATACTTGACCTTTAGTCATTTTGGGAATTTTATCTTGAGATTGGTTTAGAAAAAAATTCTGAAATTTCATATTTAAATTCTTAACTCATTGATGGATTGTTTGGGACCAATTTGAGATTTTTATAAGCTGGCATTCATGAGAAATAAATTCCCGAAAGTTGCATCAGATTCTGGATCACCAAAATGACCTTTTGACGATGTTTCGATCGTAACTTTTGACTCAGATGGCAAAATCCCGTGATTCAAGTCTCATATTGAAGCTAACTCAAAGAGAAAGATACTAATAAAATTTGAGCTATTAAATCATCACCATTAAGTTTTTATACACTACCGAAATTTACCTTGAAAAAACGTCATCAACCAGCCAACATCCACCAATCAGCCTTTGGAGCATTCCTTGCACACCAAACGGCAGCATCTTTGCAGGTCCTATATACTCACCACAGCCCCCACTCCACGCAAACACAGCCTGGATTCACAGATAATGCACCTCCAATTATTCACGCACCTTCCTTCCACTAAATAAAAAAAAGCCTCCAATCATTCCTCTCCAGCAACTCTCTCAGCCCTCACCAACGCAACTCCAACAAGAGGCTGTCTCTTTATACCCCACACTCCTTTCCCTTAAGCATGCAGCCAGCTACTTCCACTCTCCAAGGCCTCCAAAATTATGCAACATCATTTCAGCTCTCATACTCCACACCAA
>JANZXR010000004.1:6994153-7015987 GCA_027575705.1 Erythroxylum echinodendron
CATCTAACTCCTCATACAGTATTCCAATGAAATCACCATGATAATGATTGTGATGCTTCAAGTCAAATGGAACTATAAATTGATACCATATTCCTATGAACTCTAAACTGTATGCCTTAAGTATATCCTCGATTCGATAATTAAGATCATCGGCAATTCAAACATTCAGTCACATAAATTTACATGCTTAACCATCACTAATTCATCTTCATGCTTTTATCCCATAATATGTCTTACTCATATATTACCACAATTCCTATTCAAATTTCATCATCTCTGATCGATAACTATCCATACACAAATTCATATATCAAACGATCACCCCTCATAGGTTTCAATTGTCTCCATGCATATAAATTCACTTCCTTTTGCTACATTGGATCTTATTCTAATCTCTCAATCAAACATCATTGTAGACTACAAAATCTCCCGGATATGGTTACTTAGAACATAACGTGAACCCATATACTCCTCATAATCGGATGCATCACATCAAATCAAATACATGCTTTTTCAATAGCATATTTTACCTAAGAATAGGACTCTAATACTCACTTTCAAATCCTTAAATATTCATACTTATATCCTTATATCCCTCAAATAATCCATGACAATACATTCGTATCTATGTCTATTTCGAAAATATAACACCACAGTACAATACTGGGGTCATTTTCACTAATTCATCCTCCAATACAGTCGCATACTTATCCAAAACTTTCATCTTCTCATATCAGAAAAGGGTATCATCATTTCTCACTAATTCTATTAACAAACTCTTAACAATTTCTCTTGCGACTGACATCTATCCGAACTCTTAATAATCACTCTTACGACGGACACCTATCTTGAAAGTTGCCTATGTAAGATCGTAATACCGGTGCTCTGATACCAAAAATGTTGGCCCCCATTTCTGGAGTCCAACTCCTACTTAGTCATATTCAGAATACACATATCCTATCCTAACATTTAATCGAAAATCTCATGACACTCTTTCATACAATTAAGACAACTGATCGACATAAATCTCAACAACCTTATCTTCATTAACATCATAAATACAAGAGTTTTACAAAGCCATAAAGGCATTTCTAACCCCAATACATTCATATCTCAATACCCCGAAATACATAAGATACTTAATCTAAAAATAATTAAAATGAATCTAAAATCCTCATTAATACAAAATCTAGCTTAAAATCACTTTACAACAAAATCTGAGATCTCGATATCCCAAAATACATAACCTACTGAACTTATTATAGTACTCAATCGTATCTAAAATTCTCATCGTTACAAAATCTAACTTAAAATACAACTTGAAATCGAAGTCTTGACTCTCTTCACTTTATCTCTTAATCATCACCTGTAGGTGGGGACAGAAGGGGGTGAGCTTGACAGTCTTTCCATTATATTAATCATCACCTGTAGGTGCTAGTCTTTCTATTATATTAATGTCTAGTATCAATAGAAGAATGATTAGGAATAATTTGGAGATGATACATAAATGGAAATATGAATCTTGTAATAATGATCTCATCTTAATTTCATTTTTAATATATATTTATCTCATAGATTTTATCTTACACATCAACTAACTAAAAAATATGTATAAGATAAATAATTCCTTTAAATAATCATATCACAAAACTAAAACTAATTATAAAGCATAAACCAATAATATTACTGTCTTGTGACCAAAAAGATTCATTTGAAGCAAAATATTTATATTATAAGGCTTGACATGCACATTTAGTGCCTCTTGGAATCTTTCAAGTCCATACAAAAGAGTATGGATGCGAGTTATTTTATTTGTTAATAGTGATTAACTAATCATATTCCTAAATTCTTAATATATAAACTCTTTAAGAATCTATTTTTCTTTCTTTGATTGGACCATTGGGGACTGAAGGCATATTTTATCCCTTAACATTTCATTTAAAATTTAAGTTAGACCTAACATTTAGAGATAGATAGAAAAAGACCATAACTTTTGAAAAATGTTTTAAAATGAACTTAAAATTTAAAAAAAATTATCCTTGTTAGTGTAGTTGACAAAACCCTAACAATTCCCTTAATTTGAAGGATGTTAAATGTTTTGGTCCCTGACAATTCCCTTAATTTAAAGGATGTTAAATGTTTTGGTACATCTCCAATTGTTATGATCTAATTTAACTTTTAGCTTAAACATTAATGTATAAAATATACCTTTAACCAAACATTGGGTGCCCTTTTTTTTACTTAATAAAATGACCTCAGTCCAATAGAAAGTTCAAATCAAAAGAATTTCCACTTTCAATTTGTCTCATTTAAGAGAAAATTAGACCATCAGAACATTTTAATCACAGGGATTCAAATAAAAGATAGGAGATAATCGTGAGAATAATTAAGAGTCTGTTTGTTTCTATTTATGTTTATGTTTTATGTTTGTACTTTCAAATTCATTTAAAAAAACTTGCTTATTTGAGTTCGCAGTTTCTACTTTTAATTTTGTTTTCTTCTAATTGTCATAGATTATGAAAACCTTAAAAGTGGTTTTTGTTTTTATTTTTCAATAATATGATTTAATATCAAGAAAAATATTATTTAATAATTTAATATAAACTACTTATAATAATTTATAAATAATTTAATTTAATATTATATATTTAATTATTTAATATTAATTATTAATAATAATTATGAATAATTTAATTTAATTTTTATAATTAATTTAAATATTAAATACAAAATAGAAAATGTTAATTTAATAATTATTAGTTAATATAATTTAAATTTAAAATATCTTCAAAATATGTAAATTTTAAATAAAATTTGTTCAATAATTAAAATATATTAAAATAAATATTAATTTATAAATAAAATTTTAATTATTTAATTAATTATTTAATAAACTATAATAATTTTCACTGATAAGTTTTAATATATATTATATAACATATTAAAATAAAATTTATTTATAAAAATGTAATGATCCAAAATTTTTATTATTTACTCATAATGGATCAATAAACAGAAAAGCCTACAGAAGTATAAGTTGAGTTTAAGAAAACTTAAGTTCATTTCTATCTTAAACTCTTTTCCCTATGGGTCACTATTCACTCCCAACTTTTGAGACTTAGAGATGTCAATGAATCGGGCTAGGCCCGATGTACTCGAAAAAAATATTCCACCTTTTGGATTGCTAACTGATGTCATTTTTAATTTGGCCTTTTTAGATTTTGATCAACACTTAGCTCTCTTGTATCCTCAGGCCAAGTTTGAGTATAGTAGATATGCCACTAAGGTTTTAGTCTCAAAGAATGGGATATACTTATCGAGTGAACGATTCCAATGATTTGTTTTGAATTTATTAGACAAACTCCATTTTTTTTGGTGAGATAATATCTATTGGCCCAGTAGAGGAGCCAATTCCTGGTTTAGGAGGCTGTCTTCTTAGTGCCAGCCAAGAAGGTTCCATTATAGTACAAGGGACAATGATGACATTCTACTTACTTATGCGCCAGCCATGGGCGGGTTGGACCAACCTAGCCTACCATATATATATTTTTTAGAAAAAATTCAAAAACGACGTCATTTTTGAAGTAACAGTAGGGTCATATGGTCGGCCCGTGGCCCAGCCAACTAGGGCCAAAATCGGGCTGGGCCCTTCCCCTTTTTGACATCCCTACCGACAATCATATCTTTACCGTTCGAGCATCATTTCAGTTTACCTAGGGCTCTGTGGAAAGCTCTCGTGCAAAACCTTAAACTTGTTTCTTAAAAAATGACCTAGATTTGGAAGAATCACAACTGAAAGTTTCGGTTAATTTAGGTAAGTCGCCAATCTCCTATTTTTAGTCCTTTTGTGTTGAAACTAACACCACCATCATTTCTAACGACCCTAAAAATGTTGGAAAGGAGGGAAATAGGTCATCTTTGAGCTTTAAACCTTCAATTCTCACAAACAAGAAGTTTTGGTGCAAGACAAGTGCCATTGGATTCCTCGAGGTAAGCTCGTCATTTCTAGGTAAGTGGTAAAGATCACCTCCACTCCAAGGCTGACGCCTGTACCCCACACTCTGGTGATAGTGGTGATTTTCTGACCAACCTTGGTCGAAAATAATTTTAAATTTTCAAAAATATTATGTAAATTAATTTTTGTAAAAGCAACATGTTGAAATTCTTCATATTTTATGAGATAAAAGTTTTAAAAAGGTTATGTTCTTATAGAGACGCATGAAATTGATTAAATTTTGTTCTTCATTAGAATTGAGAATATCTTGATGTATTGAGTATAAATAAGGATGTATGGGATAGAAATTGATACACTTAAATTTTGATTGGATTTATTGTAAATTTTTGCAATGTAAATGTGAACTTAATTAAGCAAGGACATGTAGTTTGGAGGCCCAAATTGAGCTGTAGTTACTGGTGGTTATAAAAGTGTCTTTTCATTACAGGAATGTTTATAGACACCTCCAAAATAAGACCATGACTCAATATTAAGGAGCTCTATTTTCTGTTTAAAATGACGATGTCACATTTTACGAGGAGCCTACTAAAAAGTTGGCAGAATTTATCCTATAAAATGGATATCTCCCTTCTGAAAGAAGGGTCATTCCTGCAATGAAAAGACACTTCAATAACTGCCAATAATCACAGCTCAAGTTAAGCTTCCAAATTACATGACCATGCCTAATTGAATCTACATTTGCATTGTAAAAAATCATAATAAATCCAATCATAATTCAAGTATACCAAATTCTAACCCATACACCCTCATTTATACTCAATACATCAAGATATTCTCAATTCTGGTAAAAAACAACTCAATTTAATCAATTTCATGCATTTTTATAAGAACTTAACCTTTTTAAGTTTTTATCTTACAAACTATGAAGAATTTCAATACATTGCTTTTATAAAAATGATCCATATAATATTTGGAAATTTTTAAAATTATTTCCAACCATTTCTGGGTTGGTCAAAAAATCACCACCGTTACCAGAGCGTGGGGTTCATGCGGTAGCACCAGAGGGGCGGTGACCTTCACTACCTATCCAAAAATGACAAGCTCAACCCCAGGAATCCAATGGCACTGTTCTCGTGTCGAAAATCTCCTGATTTGTGATAATCGAAGGTTTAAAGCTCAAAGATGATCTATTTTCATTCATCGACAAAATGGGTTGATTGATGTCAAGTTTTCCTCCTTTCCTACGTTTTTAAGGCTGTTAAACAAGATAGTAGTGTTAGTTTCACCAAAAAAAAGACTAAAAATATGAAATTGGTGACTTACCTAAATGAATTGAAACTTCCAATCGTGATTCCTCGAAATTTGGGTCGTTTTGAAGAAACAAATTTAGGGATTTTGTAAAACGTCCAGAGAGCTTTCCGTAAAGCCCTAAGTTGTCAGAAATGGTGGTCGGACAATGAAAGTATGAGTATTGGAAGTTAGAAGTAAATAGTAACTTATGAGAAAAAGAGTTTAAAAGAAATAAACTTGAGCTTTCGTAAGCTCTAACTTACACTTTTATATGATTTTAAGCTCTAACTTATACTTTTATATGATTTTTTCCTTATTGGTTCATTACGAGTAATTTAATAAAAAATTGGATCATTAAATACTAAATTTTGTTTTTATTTTAAATAAAAATATAAACTAACATAAGAAATTAAAAAATAAGTGAAACAAAGTGATCCCTAAGCAATTGTGAAAAATATTTGCACATTAAAAGAGTCTAACTAATCTTTAGATGGGTGCGAGTCACGTCCAAGTTCAATGGGTTTATTCCTTCGTAGTGCCTCTTAACCAAGTCTGACATTTCATTGGCATAATTGGATTTGGATGGGCTAACCTTTCAATCCAAAGAATGTAAATAGATCTTAAGCCCATAAGACCGATAACCCTTCACTTTCTTTGTTCTCTTCCAACTTAGAAAATCATAAAATTGATTATGCCTTGGGAATCATTTCGTCTCACCGAGTTCTTAGCTGGATGATTAAGGTTGGAGAATGACAGTTGGTATATTTGATTAACTTAATCCAACCAGTGGACTCTGTTTAGCAAATAGCAGTTACGAGGATTAGTTCCTTGGAGATATTGTTTCCTATGCACTCTAGTTTCGTTAGTGCATATCCACAAATCTAAAGTGTGATACGTCCCATGTTTCCATCATTATGATATTTTTTTATTTGGGTATAGTGAAACCGAAGTAGACATTCGCGGAGACATAACACCAATGCCCTCGTCTTTACACGAAGGAGACATAAACGTGAAAGGCCAATGTAGGAAATTGCTAAGTAGGGTGGACCCGAAACATGATTGTTTGGATAAGACCTTCACGTGTCGGTTTCACATTGAGACTAGTGAAGGGCAAATTTTATAGACTCCAATGATTCGCGGAAGGAATCCAATTACTTTATAGCATATGCTCATCTAGAAGGGATTTCAGAGCAGTAGAACACGGGAAGACTGTCTAAAACCAATGCCGCCTCATTTACTCTCTCCCTATCCAATCGCACATTGGTTTTAAAGATTTTGGAAACTGTTCACAAAAGATACATACGTGAATGAAGAACCTCCAACAAGCTTTAAGTTGTCGCTGTGCTTATTTTTGGACTAATAACAAGCTTAAGTTTGTTTTTCCGTAGATGGTGAATGAAATTACCGTTGAATTGGTGACTATTAAGCCTTCTGTCAGTGTTTTCCAATCCTAGTTCTTGATTAAGAATTACTAATTCCAGAAACTTATAAATTTCACAAAACGACGTACTTGTAGTATAAACTTATTCTTAGTTCCAACTTTTGATAAAAGAAAGAAGTATCCATTGAAAATACGATCACAACGATTCTAAGAGCTTTGTTCTATTCTTTTTTCTTATCTTTTCTTGGAACTGGTTTGTTACGTGTCAAGTACTGTATGAGTTCAAAGTGGAACAATGGTACAATACCAGCGGGCCAGTGTATACAAAACGGCAAAACCGCTGCGAGCGTTCCCAGACATTGGTTTTTCCCAGTGCTGTAGGATTTGCCATGTCTTCCTGGCCTTTTGACCTGTCCACCTTTTTACTGGTCACCACCTCCTAGTATTATTATTCTATCCTTATCGGTCTCAAGTTCAAACACGCAATGTCCTCTTTAGAAAAATGAAATAAGAATGGTTAGGAAATCAGACCTAAACATGGGTTTATCGGATTCTCTCTCTCATTTGTCATTTACTCATTTCTCGTTCTCTACGCCTCTATGTATATATAAATAATCATAAGTTGGTCTCACCCGTTGCCTGTATAAACTTGGCACACGTGATAAATAGCTCCATAGTTTGTCACTGGTCGGTTAGTTTCTCCTTCCTTCTGCGATCGCCGAGTGTTGTAGAAAGAAAGAAGCAACCTTTAGTCGTTTTTTCTTGTCTTCGGTTCATGGCCAACCCAAAGCTGTCTAGAATCCCTAGTATGAGGGATCGTGTTGAAGATACTCTCTCTGCTCACAGAAACGAACTTGTTTCTCTGCTTTCCAGGTTTCTCGCTTCTCATTTAAAAAATTGCCGTCTTTTCAAAATTTTAGAACTCTTTTCCTTTTAAGACGCTAGCTTGTACTTGTTTCTTGAGAATATTTGAGTTAATCGAACAAAACTAGACGAAAGGAAGAGAACAAGTTAAGTGCATATCATAGAAGTTCCACTGTGTTGACTGTGAAATGAGAAACACACTTTCTTTCTAACTTCTATTTATAATTGTGATTTAAAAGCTGTGTTGGTTTGCTTAAGACTATGTAATTTATGATCGGTTCATTTGTGAGTCCTCTTGTTTTATTCTTTCTTTGTTTTTGCTGGATTTGGAAAGATATGTGGATCAGGGGAAAGGAATTCTGTATCCACATAATTTGATTGATGAACTTGAAAATATTGTCTGCGACGACGAAGCGAGGGAGAGGCTGAAAAATGGCCCCTTTAGCGAGGTTCTTAAGTCTGCTCAGGTGGGTCTCTCGTTCACTCCCTTATTCTTTTAGTTTGTATTAGAAGAATGTAATGACTGGAACACTAACATATGCAAGCGTATTTGTTGATAAAATATGAAGGACTTATTTTTGGTAGACACTGAAGCGCTTTCTTCATTGGAAGCCAATAGGCTGTCACAATGATCCGAGTTGTTATTATTATTAGTATTTTACATTTTTTAGAAGCTTTAACAGAGGTGACTACAGTCAGGTAATAAGTCGAAACCTAATGATTGGCCCAAAAAGAAAACAAGGATGGAATCCCTTCTTTCTTGTCTGATAAATAATTGATTATATTGTTTTTCTTACCTGCAATATAGTGTTTCGTAAAAGGAGTGAGACAATGTTCTGAAAACTGAAAGTTAAGTCCTTATGCACCTCTGTTGATTGCCTAGTTTTTTTTTTTTTCCTCTGCACAAACATATCTAGGACTAAGTATTTTTCTTGAAGCATACTAATTGCAATCTTTTTTAATTTGTTTCCTTAGACCCTACGTCTTGGCGGGATTGATTTCTATTGGGATTTGTTGTAATCTTGTTCATTTGTTCATTATGTTTCTTCTCCTTACATAAAATGGCTGTACTGTTTTGTTGATTTTCTATCAAGATGCATGGGACATTTACATTTCTATAGTGTTCCAAGATATCTGACCTTATCCTTCTTCATAAATTTGTGTGGCAGGAAGCCATAGTTCTGCCTCCATTTGTTGCACTAGCAATTCGTCCAAGACCTGGTGTTTGGGAATATGTGCGAGTTAATGTATATGAACTCAGTGTTGAGCAGTTGGATGTTTCTGAATATCTTCGTTTCAAAGAAGAACTTGTTGATGGGCCGTAAGCAAACACATCCTTTGAACTCTTTATTTTTTGTGACAAAATATATGCTCGTACCCAGCATAGTGAATAAATCATAAACTGTTCCCATATAGATACAAATTCTTAACTTCATTTTGATCATATTTTAGGTCCAATGACCCATACGTCCTTGAGCTTGATTTTGAGCCTTTCAATGCTAGTTTTCCTCGCCCCAACCGATCCTCATCTATCGGCAATGGTGTTCAGTTTCTCAACCGTCATTTGTCTTCCATTATGTTTCGTAACAAAGACTCCTTGGAACCTTTGCTAAATTTTCTTCGAGTACACAAATATAAAGGACATGTAAGTAGGCTATCCAAGAGCTGCCAAGAGAGTCTTCACTGTTTATGCTGTTGGTTACAAATAAATTATTCCATGTATGTGTTCGTCTTAATTTCAGAAAAATTTTATCAATGCTAGTACTCACATGCCATGGATGTATAATGGTGATGAAAAAGTGGGATAGTACGTGCTATGTATTAATCATTGATAAGCTAATGACTAAAGTGTATGTGTAGGCCTTGATGTTGAATGATCGGATACGGAACATATCTCAACTTCAATCTGTGCTTCTTAAGGCTGAGGAATATATCTCTAAGCTTCCATCTGACACACCATACTCTGAGTTTGAATATGTGTAAGTATATGTGCAAATTGAAATAGTTACGTTTGTACATTTTTGGACTTATAAATTGTACATTTTGAGATCATTACATAGGTTTTACTCTGATTTAGGTTACAAGGAATGGGATTTGAGAGAGGTTGGGGGGATACGGCAGAACGGGTGTTGGAGATGATGCATCTACTCTCGGACATTCTCCAAGCTCCTGACCCCTCAACATTAGAGACATTCCTTGGCAGAGTACCAATGGTGTTTAATGTTGTCATTTTGTCTCCACATGGATATTTTGGACAAGCAAATGTTTTAGGTTTGCCTGACACTGGAGGGCAGGTACTAATGGCTTTGCTCTTGTTGTATATGAATATCACATAATGCTGCAAGATTAAATGTTTCTATGATCCTCCTCTACAGATTAAATAGAGAAGTTTTTTTATATATATAAACACTCACCTCTGGCCTGGCAGCGATCTCATTTTCTGATCTCTGGACTCCTTATTGATTTTATTGCCTCTCAGTCACCTGTATTTTCTTTATTACAATTACAATTACATAACATTTCTCCCAAAAAAGAATTCTAGAGTTTCTACATTTCTTGGATTGTGATCATCTTATAGGAATGCACTTGCAGGTTGTCTATATACTGGACCAAGTGCGTGCCTTGGAAAATGAAATGCTTCTTAAAATACAGAAGCAAGGATTGGATTTCAAACCTCGAATTCTCATTGTGAGTGTATTATAGCTACTGGTTGTCTACTTGTTCATATGGCACATTTTGATGATGATAATTGCTCCTCCTGTAACGCATCTCCATTGTATTGATGAAGGTTACTAGGTTAATACCCGACGCGAAAGGAACAACATGTAATCAGCGATTGGAGAGAGTTACAGGAACAGAACACACTCATATTTTGCGAGTTCCATTTAGATCCGAGAAAGGAATTCTTCGTAAATGGATCTCAAGGTTTGATGTATGGCCATACTTGGAAACATATGCTGAGGTAAGTTGTGTGCACAATGTACTGGTTCATATCTCTAATCTATGCATATATTTAACTTCTGAGAAGTAATACTTTAAAGGTTACATGAGAACTGAATGCTTGAAATGGTAGGTTTGACAGCTCAATAGGTTTTGAGAAGAGAGTAAATGGCTTGAATTAGTTGTTAATAGACCTACCATCACCTCAGTCAGCTAAGCTGCAGGTCTTTGTATTCACTGAGGAATATGTAGACTATTGTAAATGTTAAATAATTACATAATGACATTAGCTATGAATTAATGACCATCTGCACAGTTTCTTATCACTTACTGTGCTGAAGTGTTGAACTCAGGTTTGAACTCATAGACACAAACATAAACATCAAGACGGAGATATTAATTATCATCAGCACGCCCTGGAACTGATACAATTTGCAATTTCCGTTATATAATCTCTGCTTTTTGAAAATTTTCATATTAGGCATGCAGGCGAAGCCTCTTCTTACCAGCTAAACCTTGTTGAAAATTTTCAAAATTTTTTCCTAGTGGACTAAATGTGGAGTTGGAGTTACATTATTCTTAATCTATCTTCTGCTCTCTTGAACATCTTTCATCTTTCCAACAGGATGTTGGTGGTGAAATTGTAGCTGAGTTGCAGGGCATTCCTGACTTTATTATAGGGAACTACAGTGATGGGAATCTTGTTGCATCTTTATTGGCTTATAAAATGGGTGTTACTCAGGTTAGCTTTGTTCTGTTCTTATGCTAGTGTGAGGTTTATTGAACTCATATGAGAAGGGAGGTTTTGAATAACTGGATTCTCTATAATGCAGTGCACCATTGCCCATGCCTTGGAGAAAACCAAATATCCAGATTCAGATATATATTGGAAAAAATTTGATGATAAATATCATTTCTCATGTCAGTTCACTGCTGACATACTGGCAATGAACAATGCAGATTTTATCATCACCAGTACTTATCAAGAGATTGCGGGAACGTAAGTATCACCATGCATGCTCTAAATGTGTATCTACTGGTGTTGGAATCTTGGCAGAATTGTATGACTGTATGACTAAAATGTAGTGAGTAACATCCTAGAATGCTTGCTTTGTAGGTTTCCAGAATCTGAGATATGATAGTTAAAATAAGGGGGGAAAAAAAGGATATGCTGTAGTTCTTAGAGAACAGTCCTAGAGCATCTCACTTCATTTTAAACAAATCTCATATTACATTCTGCCACAGTTTATGATAAGGGTTCAGCTGTTGTAAGTACACCAACATTGCTTGAGATTCTTTTGATAGCATAAAGAAATTGACCCATCTTTTATTAACTGTATATTGTTAAGGAATTGAGTTCATCCGTATCATTCCAGTTTTATATATGCTATAGATAATGAAAATAATGTCGGCTGTCAAGTTCCTTGCTTTTTTTGATAAAACTCTTCCATGTGAACTGGAGTAGGCTAAAACAAGGTGCATAGTTTTCAAGGATGCTGTTGATAGTCAACTGCTTAACCTAGATGCTCTTCTTTCAGAAAGAATACTGTTGGTCAGTATGAAAGCCACACCGCCTTCACTCTTCCAGGACTGTATCGTGTTGTACATGGTATTGATGTTTTTGATCCAAAATTCAACATTGTCTCCCCTGGGGCAGATATGTCTATCTATTTCCCATACTCTGATAAGCAAAAAAGACTTACTGCGCTCCATGGTTCAATTGAAAAGATGCTGTATGACCCCGAGCAGACCGATGATTGGATGTGAGTCATCATTCTGTATTTTGCAATTGCACTTCCTAATTAATTGTCTTGAGGTGCATTTCAATGATCTTGAAAGTTGCTCCTAACAGCATGATTTTGATCAATATCCTCAAACATCATTACTGTTTGCATTTGATGCAACAAGTGTGTAATTGTTTGCCATTCTGATATTTTTGCTCTTTTGATACAGTGGCGCACTGAATGATAGGTCAAAACCCATAATATTTTCCATGGCAAGGCTGGACCGTGTGAAGAATATGACAGGGTTAGTTCAGTGTTATGCCAAGAGTACTAAGTTGAGAGAGCTGGTGAACCTTGTTGTTGTAGCTGGGTACATTGATGTGAAGAAGTCGAAAGACAGGGAAGAGATTGCAGAAATTGAGAAAATGCATGAACTGATGAAAGAATACAATTTGCATGGACAATTTCGATGGATAACCGCTCAAACAAATCGAGCACGTAATGGTGAGCTCTATCGGTACATAGCAGATACTAGAGGAGCTTTTATTCAGGTACGTGATGTGTTGCTTTTGGGTTGTATATAAATTTTGTCAGGAAACTAAGCTAGTTCCTCCTTTCCCCACCCTAATTTGTTTTTTGCAGCCTGCTTTTTATGAAGCTTTTGGACTCACTGTTGTGGAGGCGATGACTTGTGGCCTTCCAACATTTGCCACTTGCCATGGTGGTCCGGCAGAGATTATTGAGCATGGGGTGTCCGGATTCCATATTGATCCGTATCACCCAGATCAAACTGCTGCAGTCATGGTGGATTTCTTTCAGCAGTGCAAGGAAGATCCAAACCATTGGACAGAGATCTCTAATGGGGGGCTCCAAAGGATTTATGAAAGGTATTTATCTGGATATTTGAGAAAATTCACGTGTGTATTTGTGACTTATTAACTCAAATGCCGAGAAAACGTAGGTATACATGGAAGATTTATTCTGAAAGGCTAATGACATTGGCTGGAGTTTATGGCTTCTGGAAATATGTTTCTAAACTGGAGAGACTTGAGACTAGAAGATATCTTGAGATGTTCTACATTCTCAAGTTTCGTGATTTGGTAAGTTATTGGCCTTTATATTGCAATTATCATCACAGATTCACAGTACAAGGTTCTTACCAATCTATTTTCTACCCCTCAATTTCCTGGTTGGACTTAACCCTAATGATGATGATGATGTACTGCTTCTAATCACCTTAGTCACAACCTTTATTAACACACTACACCTTAGTGAGGGGACCAACCATGTGAGCTATTTTATATATTTAAATTGTCACTTAGATTTTCATGTGTTTTCCTTTTTTCAGGCGAAATCTGTTCCTCGGGCAATTGAGGATCAGCACTAAGCTATAATCACAAGCTTGGGTACAGCTACATTAGAGTGATGCAATAATAAAAGCCCTTGTGTGTGCATATAGTACAAGCTTGTCTACTTTTAAATAGAGAAGAATGGTTCATGAAGCTCTCACTCATGTACCTCTCTTATCCCACTAAATGTATTGAGAAAAATCGTGTAACTTATCCTATTATCAATAAATTACCACAAAGTTGATTAAGCTACCGTATTCCATAAAAGCGAAAACTTAAACCTACTCTCTGGGAATGTAATGTCATATTACCTCTGAACGGCAGGCCGAAAGCTGACACTTTACGTGTGAAGAACATGCCTTTATTACTAGCCAGAGACGGCCCTGTACTAGGCTGAGTTCTCTTGATCGTCTGGCGTCAAAGAACTAAGTTCTCTACTGACACTGACAATTCTACAGCATACGTTACAACCCTTTAGGCCTTTTGCATTGATTGCCTTTTGTTTATTCACTTATAACGACCTACTACTCACTACGTCAGCCCCAGCGGTCGTAATCTAATGAGGAATCTGTCATCCATCCAATGAAATCTTGTTAATTTATATATGGCTGTGCGTCCGATAACTTTTGCATATGGTTTAGTTAGTTGTTAGTTTCAACTACAGGACACCTCAAAGATTATAAAACTTACGTATAAAAACTAGTATAGGTATAATATCCAGAGAGCTAGAAAGAGGCATTGTTAGTGGACATCAACATGAAACTACGAACGCAAAAAAGGACGCCCAACGGCCGTTCGTTCTACTCTGCTTCAGCCGTTTTAACATTCGAAGGCCATTCTTGGCCGACACTTGCACTCACACCATTGGCTGTTAATAAAAGCTTGCAATAGTGACCTATCAACGTTGACCAAAAGGGCTTCAGGGAGCCTTACCAGTTACCAGAAACTAAATTGGAGATTTACGATTAGGCAGGTAGCGGGTGGGTGGGGTTTTCTAAAGTTGGCCAAATGAGTGAGCCAGATAAGCCAATGCTCCTACGAGTGGGGCGTTGACGTAAGTGGTAGGTTCTGACTGTTCATAATCAGATCTTTGATCTGGAAACTGATCGTGCTGGTCTGGCCCTCCAACTACAGCCCCCATAAGAATGTTGGGGTTAGGCGATTGAGAGTTCATGTAATTGAAGCCTAAGGAGCACGGAATCTTTGCTGGGTGAGCAGATTTGGAGGGTAGAGATGAGGCCCTGTGGTGAATCCTTTGCGGATACCTCGGACCATATCCGACCATGTACGACATTCTCAAAGGGTTGTCTCCCAGCAGATAGTCCACCTGATACCACAAAGCAAATTAAGCATCGACAAAGGAGGTTAACATAGCGGATCCAGGACATATGATACCTGTTTTTTGGCCATAGCTCGTAGCCTTTTTGGACTGAAAAGACTGCCACCACAGTTCACAACTGTGCGTGAGGATTTTAAGTACTTGGCATAGGTAACTAACAAGAATGAGGTGGAGGTCACATATTGCATGTTGTTGTCACTCATCTTGAAGAGAAGCCCACCTAACGAATAATTTAAAATAATGCCAAATATTAGCAAACCTTATGGGTTGGAAAATTACTTAAAAGGGAGGCATGGAATGTGACTTACCTGGAGTTTTTTCTCCAAAAAAACCAATAAAAAGTAACTTACCTGGAGTATATTGTGCTGAAGAGAAAGGGGCTCCAGGTATAAGGGAGCAGAAAAAGTTGTCGGCATGGGCTTTGTAGTCATGGAGAGGTTGCAATTTCTGAACAAGAAATTCCTGTATTCAAAGGCGTTCAAAGAACTCAGCATCAGTAAACATTCTACAAAAGAATTTTCTTTCAAGAAAGTGGAGAGAAAATCGGACCCTAGAAAGAAGAATCCTAGCTCCAACGTGCTTATTATCCCAACCAAAAGTGTTATCAGATTCTCCTGCTCCAAGTGTCTGTCCATTAACTTCAATGTACCTGAGGTAAATTGGGTTTTTCGTGGCCTTATGAAGCCAAGCTGCGCCCCACAACAACTCATCCTGCGAGTTGTGAACGCAACTATAAGAAATCCAACTTTTGCGCTTTTTTTTATGCTAAAAATGCTAATCAGTGTACATTTTACCTGATATCCAGAGTAATCGCAGTAAAAGGGGCAAACAACACTCTTCAAACCGTTGCTGTATGCTCCTCTGTACTTGTCTGCAAATTGGAAGACCTGCTTCAAGAACATATTAGAATCATATTCTGTGGAACAATTAAAACTTTAATTATTTTATTACTGAAGTTGTTACCCTAATAGCTCTTCCGACCAGAAGTTTGGAGTAAGTGGGGTCACATCTCCTAAACACCAAAAAGGCAGCCGCAAGAGCAGCAGCAGTTTCAGCGGCAACCTCAGAACCACGAGTGTTCTTGTCTATTTTAAAAACACTCCTCGGAGAATCCATGTCTTCTGGTCTCTCCCAGCAAGCGTGGTCCTTGTTAGCATCACCAACCTGTCAAACAAATCCAAAGCTGTTTAACGACTTCTTTTGAGTTCTTGAACCAAATGAATTTTGAAGGCCATGCAGGGACAGGGATAAACCAATGAGAAACCTGAACGTATATGGTATCTGGATGAGCAGTGGCTTTGAGTAGGTAATCAGTAGCCCAACGTACGGCTTGCCTAGCATTCTGCAACTCGCCTTTCATCAAACCTCCAAATTCAATGACACTCCATGATAACATTGTGGTAGTGAAAGCCATAGGGAACCCAAACTTTACATTGTCTCCAGCATCATAGTAACCTCCTACCAAATTCACCTGCATTTTCATTTCCATAAAGTCATATGAAAGATGGATAGGACAATGCTATAGAGAGTGAACCATCGAGTCTTTACATGCATGGCAGAACCATCTGAGAGACCAGAGTCTTTCCTCCAAGTCATCCTCTGATTAGAAGGTAGCTTGCCCGATCTCTGCCCTTCAAAAAAGAGGATTGATTTGGTGAGAGCATCTCTATAATCGTGACTAGCAAAGCGACGGTGCTTGTGCCGGTGAAATGGTTTGCTCTTGTGCTGGGGAGGAAAGCCATGGCAGAGAAGCAAACAAGCAGCAAAGCAAGAGAGGAGAAGTGGAAGTGTAAAATATGAAAGGGAGAATGCCATTGTGGTTCTTCCTATAGTGTAACGAACCCAAAGCATCCACCAACTACCTCCAAAAATCCAACGAGAGCACAGACACTTCCTTTCCTCTGTGTTTATAATGGAAAAGCTCCCTCAGTTTTTCTTCTACTCGTTCATTGCAATGATTAAGTACATTTGATTCGAGGATTAATTAATAGGCTCTTGTTTAAAACAAGGATGTCTATGCTTCTCCTATTTTTACACTACCGTCCTTATAGATTTGTCAAGGAAATCCACGAGCAATACACATTCAGTTGATTGATTTCTTGCTCGGAGGTTATGCATCCAGTTACGATGCCTACAGAGTAGGGAATAATATTCCACCGAACCTATTTATCCTTGGTTTTGTTGTACAGTTACAGATACAGCATTTTCTAATAACACGGCTTCTTGCTTGGTTTAACCCACTTAAAGGTGACAAAAGTGATTAATGATCATCCAATAATAACTAAATAATTAAACTCCTGTCTCGCCATGAAAATTGGCAACGACTAGTCGGTGTTAATCCACGTGCATGTAAGTTAAGCTTGTCCCAACTTGACCACAAGTTACTAAAGCAATTAGCATATGGAAGTAATCTAGAATAGATTCTCTAAATGACATCTAATTCCGGAGACAGAAAGTTTCAGAAAACGGTCTCACCAACTTGATGAGGTGCAACAAAGCTTCCGGATGACAAAAATTTATTTTGTTAGAATTTGGGAATTTCTGCAAAGACCAAATTAAGAGTTTTGAGACTCTTAAACAACGTCGAAATTAAGCAAATGAAAACTTGAACAATGGGGAGGTCACGAAGGGCCAGATTCCAGCTTTTATTCGTACTCACTGATGGTGAGCTATGCGGTTGTCGTGGGGTGGGACAATTGTTAGCAATATAATAAAACTGTCTCCATTCCTCACTTTATCGGGCATGTTAACTACGCTCCGATTACTTCTGATTTTGGAACAAAACTTGGGGTAACACTTGACTACAACTCGAGTCACATGGGTTACATTGTCAGACAAAAGGGTATGAGCTTGAAAGTGGTGTTGAACACTCAACTACAAAATTACTGTCGGAGAAAGTTGCAGAACACTGAACATGCCTATAGGGTTGATCCAGAAAGTATTGGCCTTTCATGCACTGAGTTCCCAAAAGAGTCAGTAAAGACCAGTGTAGATGCAGAACTTGAGGGATGGAGCTCTTGGAGAAATGAGAGTGGGGCAAGGAATTTTTGGTGTACTTATATGATACCAATTTCAGCCCATCAAGTCCATAACATGAGGAACAACTACATTTCATTATGTTCGGTTCGTTAGTTTTCTTCGTTAAACTAAACTATTCAAAAGGTGACTCTGAAACTTTAATTGAAAATCATGAACTTGTAATAAGTGCACCTACGCATGAGAAGGCTATCATAAACGAGCGTCTCAAGCTTCTTGATCAAGGAAACTATGGAGAAATTGAGGTCATTTGCACTATGATAATGACAAAATTCAGACTAATAAATGGTTTGAGACATCTTTGTAATGTATGCACGAACATCATCATTAGGTTTACGTACTCCGAAGTGTCATTAACCTTTACATGTCTGACAGAAAGATAAAACCAAGCAGAGATATTCCCCTCCATTCGCTCCTCACACATAAAGAGAGGAGAGGCACAGAGGACCCAAAGCATGTGTTGATAAAAGCAATCGGTTAGCAGTTGATTCACACAAAGCTGCTAAAGGGGTGCAAAGAAGCACCAAGAAAAGTCCCAGGAGACCTACACATTATTGAATCGGATTGGATGTGCTTGTACACAATAATTACAAACATTGATAATGGAAGTTTGGACAAAGGACGTGCCATATAAAAATACTGGAAAAGGAACCCAGTTTGACTCTATAGGATGTTCTAGGACTGGCTTAATTTTCTCACATCACCATGTGCTCTTCTGATATCTGCGCACATGCCAAGGACACTATTGTTCATCTTCTTTATGCTTCTCTGTAAAAGAGAAATTTAGGCCATGAAATTGAAACTGGAGCTGAAAAGCAGATACTTTATTCTCTTGTTGGCTAAGAACTGCATGACAAATGACACACATGAGTTGGGATTGTTGGTACCCTGTAGGAAGTGTATAGGATGCTACTCGATCCATATCGATATGTGTTAGAATTTTGGATAGAAAAAATAGAAAAAAGAGAACAAAAATGATCTAAGTGTTTTCGGTGTTATACAAATTTATTCTATCTGATCATGTCTTTATATACGCTTACAGATAAATTAAAAATTAAAAAGATTTTCAACAGAACCAGATATTTTGGCCATAATAAAGTAGAATAAAATCAGGAAACTACCCTACCAGAATTTGCAGGACTAAAACAACTTAAAGACTAATTCAGACTTTAATCAACTTCCAACACCCTCTCTTGATTCAAAATTGGACATTCAAATTTTCTAGAGTACTTCTCATTATCTTTAGGAAGCACTTCTTTTTATCAATTGATACAGTTCTCATCATCCTATTGATGCCCTTCTCACCAACCTACAATCATTGGAGCACGTCTCTCCAAATATATCTTGGTGCACTTCTTACCAACTTTTAAAAAAGAATTTCTTAATCAACTAACTCCACCATATTTGCTTTCTTTTTTCAATTTGCAATCTTTCTGTAGGTGTCCAAATATTTATAATTGAAATATTGAGGTTTTTCCTTATGCCAACAATCTTTTTCTTCATGTCTTGGTTTCTTGCAATGATCACATTGAGAAATTTTACCTTTTCCTTTTGATGATTTGGCTAGAAGAGCTCTTTCATCAATTTGCTTAGTTCCAAATTTCCTCGGGACTCTTCTTTGGTTTTGAGCCTGCAAGGCATTGATTAATTCTGAAAGGGTTATTTGATTGATATCTCTTAAATCTTTAACAGATAAAATTTTTGCCTCTATTCAATCAGCCAAACTTATAAACATCTTATCCACTATTCTACCATCTGGTAGATCTTCACGTAACAGTCAAATTTTATTCACCACTTCATCAACCTATCAAAATATTCCCATATGATCTCTTGCTTCTTTATGCTTAAAGTCACAAATTCTCTTTTGAGATCCAACATTTCCATCTTTCTTATCCTATCATTGCTAGAATATATTTTTTTCAGCATGTCCCAAGCTTCTTTGGCTGTTTCACAAGTTATAATTCTTGTGAAAAGTATTTCTGACGCAGCAGCATGAATCAATAATAATGCTTTTGGAGCTTTTGCTTCTTCTTCTTCATGGGCTTTAATTTAATTGAGCGTTGAATTTTTTTTAAAGGTGGTAGTTCTCTTACAGTATCAACCCACTGCCACAAACTAAGCCCTCTCAAGTGAGCTTATATTTTGACAGCCCAAATTTGATAGTTTTCACTATTGAAATTGGGGGAAGCAAGAGGTGTTGTGTTATTGGAGGCCAAGAGTTTTACATCTGAAGGATTTTTCTTTCTGACTCACAAGTCCAAAATTAGCTCTGATAGCACGTTAAAATTTTAGACAAAAAAAATAAAAAAAAGTGAGTAAGAATGATCGATGTATTTTCTATGTATTATATAAATTTATTCTATCTGATCATGCCTTTATATAAGCTTACAGATAAATTGAAAATAAAACAAATCTTCAACAGAATTAGATATTGGAGGTCGTTGGTTATTGGAGGTCGTCGGTGGGTGGGTGGGTTCTATTATAGTTATTGATTTATGTAATCTTTTTAGTTGAATTGTTGGTTTATTTGTTGTTTAAATGTGATGTTTATAGTAAATAATGAAAACATGCAGTTGTTTTGTTATTAGTTAGAGATAACTCGGGTTACCTATGAGTTCTTTGATGAAATGTCTCTTAGAACAAACATTTCCTTTTATATTGTTACGTAAAATAGATCATGAGTTTGAAGGACAACATGTTCCTATTGTCTTGTTCCCATTTTTTCCATGTATCACCAATTGATTGTGTTTTGGCCATTTGCATTGCATGCCGTGAATTGAACCGTTTTGTTGGCTCACCTTGTACCAATCTACAAGTATCAAGATCTTTGCATTTTCACACCTATGCATGTGAAGCATATGCATTTACTTTGGTGATCCAAAAGGATTGATCTTTTATAATGGTAAATATGAGGTCACCCATTTCGTTAATTTGAGCCTACTCATTCTTGTACCCATGCTTAAAGTAAATCCATACTTATGTCATAATCCACGAAGATCGACTTTTTTCATTGTTTTATATTTTATATAAAAATATCATTCCAAGATGTTTAAAGAAGAAGAAACCCAACTATCACTTCGATTAAATTTTGGAGTTAAATATAATAAAATTTTCAATAATTTGATTTATTTTATTTTGCTTTCATAATTTGAAGATTATCACTTATTCTCTTACATTATTATTTACATATCACATGATTTTTTAATTTTATTTCAAACAACATAATTAAAAACTTCAAATTATAAAATGAAGGAAATATGATATAGAAATTGCTTTTATTTAAACAATATCACAAAAAAGAGTAAATGATAATTGAAATGAGAAAAGGTTAAATTATGAGAAAATTGAATATAACTAACCCTATAATTTATATCTCACATATGCGTGATTTCTTACTTTCTATCCAAGTACTTATGGTTCATATTAGAGCATCTGAAGTGAAAACAGTTATATGTGAGATATAAATCATATAGCATCTAATGCACCTATAACTTGTAAAGTTTGAAACTTAAAATTTGTTGCTTTTCCAATAGCACAGGAAGTCAAAACAGTTAAGAAATAAAGTTTAATATTATATGATTTAAATTCCTTTTTCAGGAATAGAAGCTCGGGGATTTATATTTAGGCCTCTCATCGCATTGGAAATTGGAGCATAACTTGTCCCATTAAGAAAACCAAGGAACTTGCCTAGTATTATTTCATCAATTTTGTATTAGTTTCATCTAATATGTCTTGCGATATATATGTGCTAGGTCCAATGGCATAGTCATTAATGAGTTTTTATGTTCTTCTTTAATAGTCTAACTATTTATATTTGGGTTATGTTTGAATCACTGATGAGTAGATGTATGATTACATAAGCATTTATTGTATGTGGAATCTGTTGGACCCCGATTTTTCTTCTTACTATATGTTGGGGATTAATTTTATTTTTGTTGCGATTAGGTATAAATCAT
>JANZXR010000004.1:7031569-7052155 GCA_027575705.1 Erythroxylum echinodendron
TGTATGTGATGCCATGTGGAGTTTGATAGTTGTTTCACGTAGCATTCTATTATCTTAGGTTATGTGTCGGAATGACCCACGGGCGTTCCGGTACGTACTCTAGGGTAATGGGGTGTTACAAGTACGGGCCAGAAGAGGAAGTGTAATCAGTTGTGTAACTTCTAATAGACATATATGTAGAGTTTTTAGACTACATGCACATTTTTTAAAAGGCTGAAACAATGTCATGAATGGCTCCCTTATTTTTAAGACACGTGTCACTTAGAATGTCAACCTGATAGAAACCTTCTAAAAAGAATAGTAGCCTTCTAATTCAGAAGAATCCTACTAACCTAAGAGGGGGTTTTTAAACTAAGAGGGGCCTTCTAAACTCTAAGGAGCCTTATAAACTAACAGAGAGTTTTTAAGGAATTATAATAGAAGGAGCCTGCTAAACGAAATGTAAAGACAAGTAGCAGAAAATATTCATGCAAAAATAATATTAGAGAGCTTTCACATAATAAGCTCTTTTCTTAACACACAAAATCTTTCTTCAAATAATGGCTTGGTGAAAATGCCAGTTACTTAATAACATGCAAAAGATCAATGGTTCCTTCTAAAACATGATCTCTAAGAACATGATGTTTGATTTCTATATGCTTAGTCTTATAATGATGTATATGATTTTTAGAAAGATTTATAGCAGTAATATTATCACATAATATAAGAATATGAGAAAATTTTAAAGAAAAATCCTGTAGTTGATGTTTCATCCATAAGATTTAAGCACAACAACTGGCAACTTCTATATATTCCACTTCAGTAGTCAAAAGCGTTATGCAATTTTGCTTATTGTAGGACAAGATACTAGACATCCTCTAAGAAATTGACGGTGACCACTTGTGCTTTTCGACTTAGTTCATCACCTGCATAATCTACATCACAATAGCATATTATATCAAATGAATCAATTTTTGGATAACATAGTCCAAAATCCGTAGTTCCTTGGAGATATCAAAAGATTCTTTTAACTATTTGAAGGTGGCTTTCTTTTAGATTTGATTGAGAGCATATGCAAAGATACATATTAACCATAATGTTTGGTCTTGAGCTTGTAAGATATAATAGTGATCCAATCATTCCTCTATACTTTGTATCATCCGTAGTTTTGCCTTCTTCATCTTTATCAAGTTTAGTTCCAGTGTAAATGAGAGTACCCATCTATTTGGCATTCTCAAAATGATTTTTTTTATAAGTTCCTTTATGTATTTTTCTTAGCTATGAAGATTCCTTTTTTTGTTTATCTGATTGTAATCCGAGAAAGAATGATAATTCTCCCATCATACTTATTTCAAACTGGCCCTGTATTAATACTGAGAATTCTTCCCAAAAGGATGGATTAGTAGCACCAAATATTATATCATCAACATATATTTTCACTATGAGTAAATCATTCTCCTTTCTCTTAATAAATAAGGTTTTATCGACCTTTTCTCTCTCAAACTTATTTTTAAGCAAAAGTTACTTAACCTCTCATACCATGCTCGAGGAGCCTTCTTTAAACTATATAGAGATTTGGTTAACTTCTCCACATAATTTGGATGGTTTTTATCTGCAAAACTTGGGGGTGGCTTAACAAATACTTTTTTGTCAATGTAACCATTTCAGAATGCACTTTTAACATCCACTTATAAGAACTTGAAGTTTCTATAGCATGTAAAGGAAAGTAAAATTCTAATTGATTCCAATATAACAACAAGCATATCAGTTTCATCAAAATCAATACCTTCTTGTTGATTGTAATCTTGAGCTACAAGTCAAGATTTGATTCTTATTACCTTACCATTTTCGTCAAGTTTGTTTTGAAATACCCATCGAGTCCCAATCATTGATTTATTTTGAGGACTAGGTACTAGATTCCAAAATTTGTTTTTTTCAAATTGATTTAGTTCATTTTTCATAGTTGAAACCTAGTTTTTGTCAGTAATAGCCTCTTCAGCGATCTTTGGTTCTATTTGTGAGATGACAGTAACAAAATTGTTCTTGAAGGACGATCTTGTTTTTAGACTTCCAGAGGGATCGCCCGTAATATATTGATGTATATCAAGACCTTTTCATTCTCTCAGTGTTTTTCATTGCATAGGCTTCTGTTAAGATGAAGAAGCTTGCTCTGTTCTAGCTTCAGAGGGCCCTTCTTGAATTTGTAATTCTTAAGGTATTATAGGTGTAGTTTGATTCTCCGACATATTGTTAGGTACCAATGGATGCTCTTCATCATCTGAGTCAATTATTGTTGTTGAAGGTAGTGTTTCATCAAATATAATATATATCAATTCTTCTATCTTCTTTGTTCTTTTATTATATACTTTGAATCCTTTACTAGCAGTATTGTAGCCTAAAAATTAGCTTCGTCTGATCTCACATCGAACTTTACAAGGTTATCTTTTCCATTGTTTAGAACGAAATATTTGCACTCAAATGCTTGAAAGTAAGCAACATTTGGTTTTCTTCCTTTTTCACAACTCATATGGGTTCTTTTTTAGAATAGGTATTATGGGACAGCTATTATGTACATAACAAGCAGTTAAAACAACTTCTGCCTAGTAAATACGAGGTAGGCCACTTTCGCATAGCATTGTTCTATCCATATCTATGAGAGTCTTATTCTTTCTCTCAATAACTCTATTTTACTGAGGAGTCCTTAAGCATGAGAAGTTGTGAGTTATACCATTTTCATTACAAAAGTCTTCAAATTTGTTGTTATCAAATTCTCCTCTGTGATCTCCTCGAATCGATGTAATGCAGTATCCTTTTTCAGTTTGAACTTTCTTGTAAAACTTCTCAAAGACTTCAAAAGTATCATGTTTATTTGATAGAAAATAAACTTATGTAAACCTGGAAAAATCATCTACTATGACAAAATCATAGTGGTTGCCATCAAAACTTTGAGTCCTAGTAAAACTAAATAAATCCATGTGCATGAGTTCAAGTGGCTGGTTAGTAGTCACAATATTTTTAGGAAGGAAGTTGCTTATAATTTATTTTCCTTTTAAATAAGCTTCACAAACTTGATTTATCTCAAATTTCAAATTTCAAAATCCTCTTACTAACTCATTTTTGAACAATTTTCATAAAATGTTTATGTTAGCATGTCCAAATCTTATATGCTAGATAAGTGAATCCTTTTCTATTGAGACAAAACACTTGTCACTTTGAGAAGATACATCTTCCAGTTGGGCATAGTATATGTTCTAATTTCTAGGACCAACGAATACAATATAATTATTAAGATTGTCAGTTATTTCATAATGTGATGTATAGAAAATAACTCTGCAAGCTTTATGACATAATTGACTTACGTTAAGTAAGTTATGTTTCAATCTATCAACAAAAAGAACATTATCAATATAAGTAGAGTTAGAATCATCGATTTTACCAATTTCGATGACCTTTGCCTTGTTTTTATCAGCAAAGACAATAATACCTCTATCTTTTCTTTCAATATAGTTAAAATGGGATGTTTTATCTATCACGTGTCTTGAACAGCCGCTATTAACTATCCATTGATTTTCCTTTATCTCCATTTTGAAGCATATCTACAGAGTGTATTATCTCATTTTAAGTACCCAAATCTTTCTGGGTCCTTTCACGTTAGTATTTTGACCTTTTGGTCTCCAAACATACATTTGACATGGTTTTTTCATTTTTTTTTAAAAGTAGTAAGAGTGACTAATATGACCATGTCTACCACAATAATTGCAAGAAATAGATGAATGATAGTTTTTATGATTTTTGGCACTTACAAGTTTCTACTATTTTGGCTATAACTACTACTGGATTAAAAAAGAAGTTTCTCTTCTAATTGTTTTATCTTAGCAAAGTCATTTTCAAATAATGAGTTTTCTAACTGAATTAGTTTTTATTCCAAGCATTCTTTTTCAAAACATGTTTGCTTATTATCATTTTTAAGAGAAGTGACTTTCGACAACAAATCTTTGTTTTTTATTTTAATAATTTAATCTTATTCATTAAAGACTCATCATTATTTTTTTACTTCTTAACCTTTTTAAAATACTGCACTCTTAATTTTTTGTACTGATCATATAAGTCATGATATGCATCTCTTAATTCATCAATTTCAATATCAAAGTCATAATAATATACCTCATCATCTCCTGATTCAGCCATAAGCAAATGTTGCTGACTTCCTCAGACTCTTCTTCTTCAAAGTTAATCCTCATCTGACCAACCTATAGTTATAGCATGTTTTTTGAGTTTTTTGTTTTCTATTTTCTATCGTGTCCATTTGAAGAAAAAGCCATTCTGGTCTTATGTGTCCAAGCTTCTTACAATGATAGCATATGATTTGATTATTTTGTATATTACTACTGTCACTGTTGCCTTGTGATAGGAACTTGTTCCAATTTTCTTGTTTCTTTCTCTTTTCTTCACAAGCTTCTTTTTGTAGAAGCGAGCATATTTTCTGACCATGAAGTTGAAATTTTCATCTCCATCTATTTGCAACTCTGTATCACTTTCATCATCATTTAGTGGATTTGATCTGTTAAAGGCTTTTAATGTCATTGCTCTTCTCTATATGAATTTTTCATCTCGCCTAAGCTCGAATTCAAGAATCATTAAGTTTCCTTTTAGCCAGTCAAGTGAGATTATATCGAGATCTTTTGTGGTTTCTAAAGCTGTCACTTTAAGTCTCCATTCCTTTGGTAATATTCTTAGAATTTTTGTTACTACTTTGTCATTTAGATATATCTTGCCCAAGTTTTTCAAAGTAGTGATGACGTTGAAACATCCAAAGAATTTTTCTATTGTTTCTCCCTTTTTCATGCAAAATAGTCTTATATTGATGCAAAAAAGACTTATTCTATTTTTCTTTACCTCATTCGCTCCTTCAAAAGTAATTTGAAGCTTGTCCCACATTTCTTTTGATGTAGAACAGTATGATATCTTTTCGTACTCTTTTGAATATAGTGCATAGATCATATGATGTCTTTCTATAGCATTCAGTTCTACATTTCTTCTATCGACATCAATCCACACTTCTATGTTATCAGTAGCAGGAGGTGTAGCTCTAGCTTTCCAGATTTTGACATCCACTGATTAAAGACAGATGGTCATTCTCTCTTTCCAATAGGAGTAGTTGTTTCCATTGAAGTAAGAAGACTTTGAGACAATTTGTCCTTCAAGGCTTCTTAAGTTGTTTTCCATGATCTATCAAGTGTTGTAAAACATAATAAATATGAAACCTCACTCTGATACCAAATGATAAAGAAAACACAAACAAAAGACGGGTGAATTGTGTATAAAAAATTTTATAAGGTATTTTAAATCTTTAAAATCCTTCTTAAACAAAATGGGTTGATAAATGGAAAGATCCTATTAAACTTCAAAAGTAATCGGTTAACATTTAAAAAGAAAGGATCATGTTAGTTATTTAAAATATAAAATAGGTTTATTAATCGAAAGGATCCTATTTGTGCTCAAAAGAAAGGGGCTTGCTAATCGATAGGAGCCTACTAGAGCTCAAATACAAATAAGCCTGTTAATTGATAAAAGTATGTTAACGCTTAAAGTGAAAAGAACCTCTTGCTTTATAAAAATAGAAGGAGCCTATTGAGAAACTAAAAGAACCTCTTAAAAACACAAACTTATAACGTGGAAATTTAAAACTTAGGAACAGAGAAAGAATGACACAGTAGATTTATACTGGTTCAGCTAACAACCAAGCCTACGTCAATGTCCCCATATATCCAACTTGAGTCTTTCACTATAAGAACCCGAGTATTAAATTTGACAAGCCTCTCTAAGCTCACAAGTACATATTTTCAAGGTTCTCTAACATTCCACACTAGAAGTGTATAACAAGCATCTAAAAGCTCACCGAATAAAATGTAAATCAAAAGTAAGTTCTCAAATAACAAATTCTCTCTTAATAGAGTGATTTCACTTTCTAAGGCACAATAAGAATGATACGACTCTCAAGAATATAAATGTTGAATAAATGTTTCGAAACCATGTGTATGTTCGTTACTTCACAAGTGTTGTTACTCTTCTTTAAATATTCAATTTAATCAACTAACCGTTGCTTTCTCTTAATTTTGAGTTGACTTTGGATTTTCAATATCATCTCTACTGGAACAAAAACTTTCAGAGCTAATTATTTCAAAAGGTAAGATCCTCTCGGATTATAATAATGAAAGTTTACTAAAAAGTTTCCTGCAAGAAAGGAGCTAATTTTCCTATGACTTTGTTTCCTTTAAAAAAAACACTGTTATGTATACAAGTAAATAGATCCAATTTCAATTTTGAAAGATTATATAGTTATCATCAAAATCGTTAAATATAAACCTTGAGTTAACACAAATGGTGTGCATAAAACTACCTTTAGAATACATCAGAGCATTATGAGTTACTAGTAATATCATTTAGATTATTAACCAACGACCCAACAACTTTTTAAAACTTGATGAATTTGACTTCCATGAGTTACTTGAGGAAGTCAATGGTTGTGTTTTTTATTACATCCATATATATAATGAGAGTTGGAGATATTATGTTCAGTAAGTTATTATAGGAATTCAACTATTAACAACTATATGTTAAATAGTCAAAGTGTTCCTTTTCTACTAGAGAAGTAAAATGATCAGGTTATGTTATTAGTTCTTAAGGAGTGGTTACTAATATTAAGAAGACTTATGCTATTAAAGAGTGACCTTAAACTCAAACACTGAAATAACTTTGAATTTTTTGGGTTGGTAAGGTATTATAAGAGGTTTATTACAGGGTATGGTCAAATTAGTGTACCACTAAATTAATTATTGTACCAAAACAACTTTAGGTGGTTATAAAAAGCCACATTAGGATTTAATTAGCTTAAAGAAACAACTACAAGAACCTATTCTTACACTTCAAGATTTTAACAAAACTATGGTAGATCTGTCAAAAAAGGGAATAGGAGTATTACTCATATAAGCAGGTCATTCCTTGGCTTATTTCAGTGAGACATTAAGTCTTGGTTACACTCTTTCGTCAATTTATAAGAAAGAGCTCTTGCCCTTATAATGGCAATTTGAAAATGGTCCCATTATATAACTGGTAGATAATTCATTATATAAATTTTCTATAGAAGTTTAAGTTACCTACTTGATCAGAAAACTATAACCTTCTTTTGAAAGATATGGTTGTCAAAACTCCCAAGATTTTATTTTGAAATCAAGTATAAAAAGGGTGTAGATATCAAAGCTACAAATGCTTTGTCTTAAACCTCTATTATATATTCCATAATAGTCTCTAATATTCATATTAATCTACTATAACATATTTGACTTAGTTGGCAAGCTGATTTTATTGGGCCTTGAATTTTTGGAGATAGTAACATATTGTCTGTGTTACTGTTCATAGACTTCCTCTGTGTTCCTATTCACAGACTTCGTCTGTATTACTGTTCACGAATATTATCTGGGTTACTATTCATAGTTATCTTCTGTCCTATTTTTGACCATCCAGAAGTTAAAATTGACCTTCGAGGTCTTCACGAAAGTTGTAGCTCTTGAAGTCCTATACCAAAATATCCAAAGAATCCCTAAATTGGATGCCTATATAAAAAGTTATGCCTATAGCCCCGAAGCGTGTACATATGTAAAGTGTGGACTCACCAACGTTGTTCCTTGAGGTATTCAGGTTGAAGTTGATAAATGGACTTCAAAGAGGGGATCTGAACTTAGAAAGGGGAGTTTTTGAATGCAAGTATGGGTAATAAATGTGTGTTATCCGAACGAGATCGTCGGGCTTCAGAAGCGGGGCCCGACAAATTTAGTATTGAAAGAGGTTATGCAGAAGCTTCAACGGGAGACTTAGGTGTATTCATCTTATTCATGGATTAATGACATAGTACTTTAATGGGAAGTAGAATAATAGTTGATTCCAATCAAGAATTAACCAACTTATGTCTTTATTCCCTGATATAGCTAGTGGGGGTCATTCAAGATTTCTTAGAACATATAAGAGGATATATATGTATTTTTTTGAAAGAGAATATAAAAAGACATTAGAGAATTTTGAGAAAATGGGAGGTTTTCCAATGAAGTAAGTATGAATTAATTGTTATACCAAGTAAACTTCAACCATTACCTATTTCATATTAAGATTGGATGGATGTCAGCTTAGATTTATAGAGGGATTATTAAAAATAAATGAATTTTCAATCATTTTTACTGTAGTTGATAACTTGAGTATGTATAGGCATTTTATTCCTTTATAACACCTTTACTCGTCTGCTAAAATATCTCAAGCTTATGTGGATAACATCTACAAATTGCATGGTACGTCATTAACATTAGTAAGTGATGGTGATTAAGTATTTTAAATAACTTTTAGATTGAGTTCTTAATAATTCAAGGCATGTCCCTGTTACATTCCATAACTTATAATCTATAATTGGACAGTCAAGTAGAGGTTTTTAATAGAATAATAGAGACCTATCTTAGGTGCATGACTAATGATTACCTTATTAATAGCATCGTTGGTTATTCTTAGCTGAATGGTGCTATAATTATACTTACCATTATACCATTCAATGTTTTCCTTTTGAAATTTTATAAGGTTATCCACCTTTAATTCACACACCTTACTTAGCTATAGATTTAGAGGTCTTAACAATTAATCAAGTTATAAGGGGTAGAGAATTAGTGGTGAAGTTGATTCAATTTCGTATAAGAAGGTCACAAAACATGATAAAATAGTCAACCTATAAACATATAATAGAATGGGAATTTTAAATGTAAGATATAATTTATATCAAATTATAACATTATCACCAACAAAGTTTGTATCATAGATCTAGTTTATATTAAATTATAGTATTATCACCAACAAAGTCTGTATCAATATGATAATCAGAAACTAACGTCCTTATACTTTGTCACTTTTCCAATATTGCAGTGACTAACAGCTATTGTATACAAGTTATAGTTACCATTATGTATCCATTATACATTTCATGTTTCTTAGCTTAAAAAAAATACTCAGTCCACTAAGGTGAGTCTTTGATTACTTTCTTTACTCATATTGGTGCTTACAGATCCAGTTGTTACGTTAGATTATTATTTAATCAACCTAAAAAAAGGTTATAGTCGAAGTTTTGGTTCATTGGTCTCTAAATGATATACACGATGTATCATAGTAATACTTTTATAATCTTCAGAAGTGTTAACTAGATGTCAACCTTATGGACAAGGTTACTAGAGAGGGAGGAATTATTATAACAGGAAGTTGAGTACACGAAGAAGGAGATGAATGGTGAGGAGCATAAACTAGGTAGAAAGAAGTGACATCGTGTAATGGTAAAAGGGCCAATCTAAACAACAACATTTGCATAAGTGAGAAGCTAAGGAAATGACAATTGTATAAATCATATTAGCTAGATTGTAATGGCTAGTGTAACAATATAAATGGTTTTAACCAGAACAACAAATTAAGGAATTCAACTTAAACTTTTCTCTCTCTTCTTTCATCATCTTCTTCTTTCTCTCTTATAACTCTTAATTATTAAATCCAAAATTAAGGTTCAAAAGCTAAACACATAACAATGAAATGCTTTCGGTTGTACCTTAAAAAGGAAATATTAAAGCATACAACTATTCTCATAGCTTTATAATTTTTTTCAAGAGCTGAATCTTAATAAAATACAAATAAAAAAATATTTTTGGAAGATTTAAATACACATAAATGTCATACATAAAAAATCAATATTCATATTGTTTAACTAATTGAGAAGGAAATTTCAAGAGGAAAAAAATGGATTAACTAAGATTTTGAGAGTATATAGTACCTATAGAATTCAACCACTCCCTTTACTAAATAAATGTCCCAACAAAGAAGCAACTAACCTTAGTTAAGTTAGTAATGACCTTATAATTGAGCCATATCACTTGAGCAATAGTATTTGAACTAAATCCTTTATTCATATACTGTGTATAGTAAAGGGTACTCAAATCAAACACAGAATTCCATTCCAGTTATCTAAAAAGATGTATTAAATCATATATTGCAATGAATAAAAATAGTTTTATAATACTTATAAAATTGCTCTTCATTACACCTAAAAGAAGGAATATTAAAGGACAGGACTATTCTCATAGCTTCACATTGTTTTCTATAAAGCTTAAATCTTTGCTGGAATTAATAATATTTCTCGAAATATCAAGTCAAGGATCTTTTAAGTTCAACTTAGCTTGTTTTGATAAGTATAGAGAACAAAATGGACAAAGATATGATTATGTTCTAAGTTGTGCACAATATATTTAGTTTTAGAAGAGAACACGAGTTTAAGCACACCTATTTCTAAATTATATGAAATATAACTCTTTCTTTAGGGAAATATGAGCAAAGATACCCATGTTTTAGGTTATGTCTTCTTTACAACATTTTTAGAGAGAAATATGTCCCAAAATACAATTGCATATCAGGTTGTCTTCAGGTTAATGAACTATGAAAATAATGATTTTTGGTGCATTTGTGATAATGGCACAGAGAAATCCAAGCATATTATGCCATACTTAGTTTGAATACGTTAATTTGATCTAGTTGTAACTTATTTAGATGTTATTAATGTTATTGTAACCATTGGAACTATGAATTTAGAGTTTTATTATAAATTAGTGTGGTTAGTTGAATCTCTTGTGCTATTTAGACATCAAAAGCATATATGTTGTTTTTGTTTTTTTGTTTGGATTAAATCAATATTTTTAATGATAAGAGAGTGACATAATGTGTGTTATACTCTCCTTGTGCATATATGTACGTTTGAATAACTTAAAATCAGGTTTTTTTGTCTACAATATAAGTTGTTATTAAACTTAATTTTTCGATTTCTCTATTAAGGTTCCAGTTTTATGCCTATATTGTTTGACATGAGGTCAAAACTTTAAGAATCTTAAGTCTTTATTTAAGTGGAAACTAAAAGAGAATACTATTTTCTTCTTAAATATACAATAAGATCTACTATAACAATGACATTAATAAGTTTCTCTGTCCTCATGTTTAATAGTAAAAACTATGATATTTGGATTGTCAATATGAAGGCTTATTTGAGAGCCCATAACCTTTTAAAAGCTGTATATATAAGTGTTGAATTTTCTTCACTTTCATATAACCCAACAATCGATCAATGAAGAATCATAATAAGGAGAAGATAAGTAGATATAAGGCACTTGAAGCTGTTCGTGCTTTAATTTAAAATATATTTTTATCAAAAGACAAGGAAGGGTTTCAAAGGTCAGGTCAAAAGAAATAAAAATAAATTCTCAACCTTTAGAGGGAGTTTAAGTTATTAAAAATGTAAGAACATGAATCTATCACAGAGTTTAGTGGTACATATATAAATATTGTAAATCAATTAAGGCTACTTGGAGAAGACTTGAAAGAAAAAAAAAAGTTATGGGTGAAGGCCTGATAAATTCCCCTGAGAGATCTAAAATCAAAATCTCAATATTAGAGGAGTTCAAGGATATGTCATAGCTTATATAAATGAAGCTTATGAATTCTCTTTAAGTTCAAGAACAGAGAAGGCTCTAAAGGCAATAAGAAAAAAATTATGGAAGGGGGCATTTAAGGCTAAACTAATTCTTAACCAAGTTAGCACAAGTTAAATAAAAGGAAGGAATAAAGTTGGAGTGAAAAAGGAATAAGAAGGACAATATTATAGTAAAAGTAAGGAGGCAAATTTACACCTTGCAAACATTGCAAAAAGAGTAACCACACACTTAG
This sequence comes from Erythroxylum echinodendron, assembly GCA_027575705.1. NCBI lineage: Eukaryota > Viridiplantae > Streptophyta > Magnoliopsida > Malpighiales > Erythroxylaceae > Erythroxylum > Erythroxylum echinodendron. Next base: position 7,043,333 of record JANZXR010000004.1, read on the forward strand.
GTATTATTACTCCAAACTAAATGTAAGATGTGGAACATACAACTAACTTTAATATATTAAAAAGGTATGCAAGTCCAAGGAGAAGGAGCCACAATAAGAAGGTAGCTAAAGTTGATGAAGACAAAGAAGAGAAGTTGTTCATAACCTTTACAATGTCTAGTTGCAATAAGGATGAGTAACTTATAGACTCAATTACATATGTCTTATGACCTATGATGAATCTATTTTCAAGGTCCTTGCCAAGAGATTTTATTCAAGGATAAGAGTTGGTGGTGGAGCTTGAATAAAAGTGCAAGCAAAGGGAAGATTAATTGTCAAAACACTTCCCTGTATTAAGCTGATTACTAATATGTTATTTATGTCAAGTTTGGATCAAAATCTTCTTAGTATGAGTCAATTAGTTGCCAAAAATTATGCTATACTCTTTACTAGTGATGTCCGTATTATATTTGATCAAACTAAGGTTAAATTATTGACAATATACATGAATAAGTTCCTTGTTATATGGTTTGGAGTTGATATGAAAAATGTTAAAAAAAAGTTGACGAATATGTTATGATTGTTGTAGTCATTGAAAAATAAAATAATTAAACATGAGAATAAAAATGATGATGATACTTAAAATATGGATGAAAAAACTCTTAAAAGTATAATTTTAAATGATGTCAAGACTATCAAAATTGTATATTGGTGGCAGATTGAAGGCGTGGAAAAATTCAAGTGTTACCCTATTTTAGAAGCAAAAAAAAATTGTGAATCTTGATTATAAAGTTGAAAAAAAGGCTATGGTTGGCAGTGAAGTCATTTATTTAAGATTTGTGATGAATGCAATAAGAAATACATGAAGCAAGCTAATTATGCCAAAGTTATCAAAAGAGAAATTTAGGTTAGAGGAAAAAAAGAGGAGTTTAAAATGATTGCTAAGACTCACATGCAAAGAGGGTGATCTATTCACAAAACGGAGAAGTTGAATGATGAAATGAAGTTTCCTCATTGCTTATCAAAGGAACAAGTTGCAGCCATATTAAATAAAGTTCTTTTAAGAAGAATATATGAAGACTTAATGGAAAAACTTAGTGTTTTAAGTAAAACAACAAAGAAGAGTGTTTTTAGTGATACTTTGTCTTAAAACATAAAGCCAAGGATCCTAAAGTCTATTCACTTGTGTTTGATAAGTTCAAAAAAGAACACAATCAAAGACTAACTCATGTTCTAAGTCTTGTTCAACATATTTGGTTGTAGAAAGAAATGCAAGTTCAGGTATACATGTTACAGACAGTGTAAAATACAACTCTTTTTAGTGAGAAACGTAGACAAAGACACTTTCATATTTTAGGCTTTATCTTTATTACAAAGTTTTTAAAGAGGAACATGCTCTAAAATATGATCATGCTCAAGATGATGAAACAATAATGTTTATTTAAAGAGAAAATTGAATTATTAAAGAATGAAGTAACAAAACAAAGGACGCCCAAGACTATACCCTTTAGAATTCAACACAACAGAGTATAACTACCAAATAAAAGATAAAAGAAGTGATAACTTTGTTGGACGTTCTGATTAATAAGAGTTGATGGCTTGATGTATTTGTTGTCAAAACTATGACAATAATGTTGCTTGATGTATTTGTCACATTTAGTTTGAATAACATAATTTGATTCATTTAGTCAATTTGCTATAATCGTTAGAATTAAGAATTTAGAATTTGGTTATAAATTAGTGAGATTAGTTGAACCTTTTATATTATTAAGACAACATAAACATATATCTTACTTTTGTTACTTGAATGTTAGGCTAAAATTGGTGTTGTATCTGACATACTATGTGTTATACTCTCTTGCATATATATTTATATTTAAGGAATTAAAAATCAAAATTTTGACGATAAATACAAGTTGCTGTCGAATTTATTCTTTCATGTTAAGGTTCCGACTTTATTCTAAGCACATAACCCACATTGTTTGACAAATATTACCAAAATACAGATGAATATCTTTTCTGGAAGATTGAAACACGAATTCATAACATAAAAACTACAAATGCTTATTGTTTCATGAGCTGAGGAAGAGATTTTATGGAGCAAAAGAAAGAAATTAATTGAGGTTGAGAGAGTATGGAATACCCGTAGAATTCAGCCACTCACGTCCCTGAATAAATGTCCCAACGGAGAAGAGACTAGCCTCAGCCGAGCTGTTAATGACCCTGTAACCAGGCCATGTCACTCGAGCACTAGTATTCGAACCAGGTCCTCTGTTCATATACTCTCCATAGTAAAGGGTACTCAAAGCAAACGTGGCATTCCATTCTAGCCATCCCGCAGGATGTATCAGATCGCCTACATCGCAACGAATAAAAGCAGTCCTGGAATACTCCTTCCAGGGTCTGCCTAGGTACGTGTGGAACGAGGATTGAACCGGAATTAAATCAGCGGCCGCAGCCACCTTGGAGCTGATGATTGATATTCCAGTGTTTTGGTTAGGGTCATCTCTTCCTTGGGCTGTGAATATGTTCTTCTGTTTCTCGTTAGGTTTGCGAGCATATAAGTTGCAGTTCTGGAAGACTGCAGCTGCATTGCCAAAGATGAAATCTATCGTGCCATATATGTCACATTCGCGATAAAATTGTCGAAGGGAGTGAACGTAGAGCGTGTCTTGGTATCCAACAAAGCTACATTGGTAGAATGCCGAGAGATCTGAGCCGCTTCTCAGTGCCACTTCTTGGTGTTTACTAGGTCCTGCCCCATTCTCAAGGGTTATTCCCTTGGCTATGAACCTGTTCCCTATTACAGCTGCATGCAAGAAACTAATTAGCTGGTACATCTATAATCCGGAAGTATAATATAATGGTTTCTTATGACTACAATTTAAAGTTTTAAACTTTTTTCCAATCATCAAACCTGTAGCTCTAGACCCAATATCTGAAAATTTCTTTAGTGGCTCACGCCAATTTATTATTAAGTTCAAAGTCTAAATAAAGCACCTGAACTTCGAAAGAGACGGAGTCTTATTCTAAACACATATTTATCCAAATACAACTAATCTCAAAGCAAAGGTAATAGAACCACTGCGTAACAATTTACATCTTCATTTTTAGATTATATTTTTTACTCACCCCGCTAGGAATAATTAGCTCCCATTAGTGCTTATATCTCTAGAAGCTTATATCTCTAGAATAAAAAGTGCTATGTGCTTTCCAATGTGCCAAAAACAAGTAATAAAAGGGAACCTAACTACTCCAATTGTGCTAAAAATAAGATTTTTTTTAAATTATAAGCTTACTTTTAAAAAAAATTTGTACCATTAACTTATGAAATAATTTATTGAATATACATAATTTTACCAAATGAAAAAAGGGCGATATATATAATTCACCCCAACTAACCAACATTTTGAATCTCGTACCATACCGGATGGAGAACGGTACGAGATCAGGGTAGGTTAATGCTGGGTATAAATACCGGTCAGTACTGATAATACTAGCTAGTACTAAAAATTTTGAAAAATATAGGGATCAGATTGTAAAATTTTCAAAATTTTTTAAAGTTTTATCTCCTGCCTTCCTCCCTTTTTTTCAAAGTTTTTTAATTTGTTATTTAGTTAATCTTTTATTGTGATTTGTAAATTTTTATTTTTAAAATAAAATAAATATTTTATTACTAATAATAACTATACATTAAACAAAAATTTAAAATAAATTATTTCATTTAAATTTATTTTAATCTTTTATATAATATTTATTAATAAAGTACTAATAAAAATATTTTGTTTTTAAAAATAAATAATTTAAAAATTATTATTTATAAACTAATATTTAGTTTATATATTTTTAATTATTAAATCAAATTTTATTTGAAATATATTTTTAAAAAATAATTTTAAATTTAATTATATTTATTAATAATTATTAAATTAATTTAATAATTTAAATAAATGAAGATATTTATAATTTTAGTAATAATTAATTTTAATTAATTAAATATATAATATATTTAATTGATAGTAAATTTAATAATATATGTTTTTGTTTCATGTTTTAATTCTACTTGATTATTTCCTTATCACGAACTCCTGTTATAAATTATAATAATTTGAGAGTTAAGGATATTTATTATTCTTTTTATTAATTTTTTGTATAATTATTATTTATTATATAATGATTTTAAGTATTTTATATTATTTTTAATTTTATATTTGTATGATAATGATTGTCTTTTTTCATATAAATTGTAGTTATTATTTATATGTCATATATCTAAAATTGTTATTATCTCATATTAATTGTAATTATTATTTATTATTTTGATTTTTAGAGACAAGGTTAAAATATATAATAGAACTGTATAATATGGCGATTGACTATTTTGTAATTTTTAAAAAAATTACAGACTATTTCATAAATTTAAAAAATTACCTGAAATAGTATTCAGTATTGACCGATACCGGTACAGTATCATACCAGAATCTAATTCGATACTAAATTCGGTTCGATATTCAAAACATTGCAACTAACCCCAGATGATTGGAAAACAAATTGTCAACTATGCTCAATTGTCTCCATTTACCATGGCAACTATAATAATGTTGGTAGATTAAACAGAACAATAAACCATGGCAACTATAATAATGTTCTTAAATAAGTCCGCAAGCCTTTTAAGAGATAACAGACACCAGAGTAATTAATTTCCTCAATTTGTCAAAAACCTAAAGAACGATGTTTTTCTCTACTATAGCCTGCATTTAATGCTCATACCCCACATTACTTACTGAAAATTTCTAGTCTTGCGAACTATGTAAAAACTAGTTATGTCGAAACAAAGAAAAAATAAATGAAACGCACGGAAAAGAGACAATTTTGCGACAGCAACCCGAAATAGGCGCTTCGGGACCTTCACAAAATCACGTGTTCAGTGATCTAATCGACGATTACTCGAAGAGCATGTTCATCACTTTAGACAAAATAAACTCAAAGGTCACTGCAAAGTCAAAAAAGACAACTCTTTTTTCCGACAAAATTTCGCAGGTTCCGCGTGTTGGTGTCCACCAGACACTAGGCCACCGACACATGCATTCCTAAAGCTACAGGTCTACTGTTGTCAAAGTTTCAATTATTTTGAAAACTTCCGCTCTTTGAAATTTGAATATATCATATTATATCGTTACAGTAGACCAGTGTTGAATCAAAAGGCAATAACAACGGGAGAGAAGAACCGAACAAGAACACACCTTGTCTAATCAGGACTGAGACATTTAAAAAAAAAAAACTTTTAGCTTCTGATCTGATTTAAAATCCATCAATATGAGAAGCTAATGGAAGTATGGGAAGTTCCTATTTCGAAGTTCAGAGTACCCTGTTTTATTTAGGATATTTTAATTCTATTTCGCTTAATCTAGCTTATATAATATATAGAGATAAAATTTAATAGAATAAAATTAAAATTTGTTAATTAGAATAGATAATCTGATTCTCTATTTTTCAGGCTATCATAGCTAAAAATTCCTGTTTAAGAAATGTAACATACGTGCGTGACGCATATAGAAAACTAGCTTTGTAGCTTTGCACTTAATTGTATCCTAAATCTGATAAGATGATTCCATGCTGGAAAACGATCATGTGATCTTATGCGTAGGATCTTGGATTGGCATCTAAAATTAAGATAGGACAAGAGAAAGAAGCATTTGGTCTGTAAAGCTTACTCACACCTTTAAAGTTTCTCTTTTTGTGCCGTTGTTGACGGATGGAGATAACCTTCTCTTTTTGTGCCGTTGTTGTCGGATGGAGACCTTCCACTATATATATTCTTTTCCTATGCAGCCAACCTTGTCATGTTAAATAACCCTTTTCCTAAATTTTAATCTCAAATAAGGTCAAGATTGAATTTGAATATCCTCCCAACTACACCCCCAAAGACAGAAAATAACTAACATTTGTGATTGTTAAGTGTTTTCTTACCATACGGAAATAAGCAATTTAAATGGAAACTTTTATAATGTATTTCATAGTTGTTGAGTCATAAATGTTGTTCACAAAATAAAATCAACGCGTATAAAGAAAGATTTTAATATTTTACGCTAAGGGCATGTTCGTTGTACTACGTTTTTTTATTTTGATTTTTAAATTATATAAAAATATAAAATTTTAAAATAATTAATTAATAGAATTAAAATTCTAAATAATTTTTTACATTAGTTATCAATAATTAAATTATAATTACATATTTTTATTTAGTTTGAAAATTTAAAATTAAAATTAGAAACCGAAAATTAAAAATCACTAAAAGAGAAATCATTAAAAGACGAGACAGTATCACTTAAACATGACCGCACAACTCACAACCGCACCCGTCTATTCTCGATTAACGTTAGCTGTAGCTCCTCCAAAGTGTAAAATCATCACGATATTAGAGATGATAATTTTGGACCAATTTGACCAAATTTTAGCCTAAATTGAACAAGTTAGGACGTCACGAATTGATTATGATTAACTTGCTTGTTTTGGACAAAACGGTATCATTTTGTCTAAAACGACGCCGTTTTATTTATTTATTAAATATATATATATATATATATGAGCCAAGTTAAGCCTAGGTTACGGGTTGATCACGGACTAATTGACTAATTGATGGGCCAACTTATAGGCTGACCCATAGCCCATCATAAAAATGACGGGACCGCGGCCCGACCATTGCCATCTCGAGACCCATTTCAGTTGGATATATTACTAAACTACAAAAAAACACAATCATATCAACCAATATTTAAAGGTATATTCAAGGCCTTAAAACTCACCGACTGTTGCTGACCGGAAAGTAGTCCATCCATCGACGACGTTTCTACTTCCTTTCACTATTGTCTTCCCAATCCCATCCCCAAAAAACATTAACATAGTCTTTTTCCTTTCCACCTCCACGTTCTCAAAGTAAGCTCCTTCTTTTATATATATCACAAACCTGCATTTTGTTGGCAAATCATTAAATTCAATGTCTTAGCTGGTACATAAAATGTGCATTATAGAAAGGGCATTGATTTGACCTGGTGTCACTAGAATTTGGAGCAGCTGCCACTGCGTCGATGATAGTGGTGAAGTTTCCAGTGCCGTCTTTTGCCACTATTAGATCGTATTTGGTTGAATTCACTGGAGCTTGCAAAAGTTTTCGGTCTTTCGACGACAACCAAGTTGGGAACCCATGTTTAACTTTACCGTACTCGCGGAAAACCTGGGACTTTGATTTGTTAACACCAGGGACTTTCTTGAGCATGACTAGAGAATTGCTAACGTGACGAGAAACGTTGAACAAGCTGTTCTCGATAATGTCTCTGACGTTTCCTTTACTGTAAGCGAACCCATCAAGACATGTGTACTGATTAGTCATGGCTGCACTTAGTAGAGTCTGCAAATCCTTGTAATGTTTAGGAACTGACTTCTTATGGGAAAGATCAGAGACAGCCGACTTGAGCTCGGCCATGGTGTTGTCGAAGAGGTCGAGACAGTCTTTAATAGCTACTTTCTCGAGTTGGTCTAGAGTTTCAGATTCGTTCCTTCTGATGTACGTGACATTGGAGGTGGAGGCTCTGATTTCCCACATTGTGCGGTTTAACGTTGCGATGATAAATTCTGCTAGGGACATGGAGTGAAGATCTGGTAGAGATCGAAGAGTGGAGACGCATAGTTGCGGGTATAATGTGCCTTCGCAAGTGGAGTGAGCAATCTGGAGGTGTTCATGGACATGTAAATTTAGTGTCTTGGAGGTTGTTGAAGAGGCCGTTTTGAGAGGCAGAGGTGGTAGTAGGGAAATGACTACAGCTAAGATAAGCAATGAGACCGGCAAGATACAGATGACGAGTTTAGTTCTACTTCTAAACCAGCTATACATGGTCGAAACCGGTAAGGCTTGAGATAGGGAAATAAAGAGAAAAGGAAGTGTTTGCAAGAGTGAGATGTCTTTTTAAGTTTGAACTCAAGAGGGACAAAGAGAAGAGTAAAGAACATGGTTATTATATATAAAGAAAACTACGTTGTTGCGTTTAGGCCTGATGGAGGAACTGGTCCTGCTGGACCACGAATGAATCAGAAAACGTATATTCGATTTATCGGCTTGTGTTGTAATTAAGGACGGCATTAGATTTTCAACCCGAATAATATCTGCATCGTTCAACTCAAAAAAATAGATATGGAGGCTAAAAAATAGATTTTTACATAAATTTTAAATGGATGCTTAAAAATGGATGTGGATATGAATTTAGATATGAGTCTAGTGATAACCCGAACCGATGAATACCCTTACCCTACTCGTTTTTTATTAACTATATTTTTCCTATTTTTCTTGAATATTTGTAGTTAAATATAATAAAATATTAATATTTTATAAGAAGAAACCAAATGTCTTTAAAATCAAAGCATTATTTTAATTAATTCCTTCACGTTTCTAAACAAATCGTTTAGTGCACCCTATGCTATCATCGACATACTCTTAAAAGCTCAGTTGATTAGTTTATTACTCTTTATCTTGCAACTCTGCCCTATGCTATTAAATCAATTATCTCTGCAACTCTTTATCTCTACAACTTTGACAGAACTTGTTATCTCTACAACTTTGCCGTTTTCTCTACAACACAGTGTGGACATATCTGTGGTAATAGCCAAAACCCACGTATCTTACCAATCACCATATATCCAATTTCAAGTTCAGTGTATGTAATAGCCAAAAACTCACGTTACTGTTAAGTCAAGAGGACTTTACGATGATTAATTTGATGACAATCAAATAATAATAATGTTAGAAACAAAAGAACGTCTTTGACAAGTATGTTAAGTGTGCAGACGCAA
>JANZXR010000004.1:7052255-7063600 GCA_027575705.1 Erythroxylum echinodendron
TCTAAGATCGCCACTGGTTGTTCTTCATAAGTTAAATCTTCCCTTAATTGAACTTCTGACGGTTGAACAATGTGTGATGGATCTGATCTATATCTCCGTGTCATGGATACATGGAAGACATTATGAATTTTACGTAACTCTGGTGGCAAAGCTAACCTGTAGGTGAAAGCGCCAATCTTCTCAATAATCTCGGAAGGGCCTATATATCTTGGACTAAGTTTACCCTTCTTTCCAAATCTTAAAACTCCTTTCTATGGTGAAGCTCGTAGGAACACTTTATCAACCACATTATACTCCATCTCCTTCCTATGTGTGTCTGCATAACTTTTCATCTTATCTTGAGCCGCTTTAAGTCTCTGCTTTACTAAGTTAATCTTATCAACTGTAGATTGCACCAATTCAGGTCTTAGAAGTTTCCTTTCGCCTTCCTCGGCCCAACAGATAGGGGTTCTGCACCTTTTACGATACAATGATTCATAAGGTTCCATTTGGATTCCCGAATGATAGGAATTATTGTATGCAAATTCAATCAAAGGTAGGCGTTCATCCCATGAACCTTTAAAGTCCATTACATAAGCTCTTAACATTGCCTCCAATGTCCTTATCATCCTCTCTAATTGTCCATCCATCTAGGGATGAAAGGCTGTACTAAAATGCAGTTTGGTTCCCAAGGCTTCTTGCAAACTTTCCCAAAATCTCGAGGTGAATCTAGGATCTCTATCAGAGACTATAAAACTTGGGATCCCATGGAGTCTGATTATTTCATCTATGTACTTCTTAGCCAAGATATTCAAAGAATCTGTCTGTCTGATAGGCAAGAAGTGTGCTATGTACTTCTTAGCCAAGATATTCAAAGAATCTGTCTGTCTGATAGGCAAGAAGTGTGCTAACTTAGTCAGTCTATCCACAATCACCCATATTGTATCATGCTTCATGTTGGTTCTTGGTAATCCCATTAAGAAATCCATAGTAATCTTTTCCCACTTCCATTCAGGAATAGACAAAGGCTTCAGCTTACCGACAGGTGCTTGATGTTCTTTAGCTTGTTGACACACCAAACATTTCCCAACATACTCAGCAACATCTTTCTTCATCCCTCGCCACTAGAAATGTTCTTTTAAATCTCTGTACATTCTTGTGCTTCCCGGGTCCATTGTATATGAAGCATTGTGCGCCTCATCTAAAATTTCATCCTTTAGCTCTTGCATATCCGGAATGCATAATTTATTTCCTACCACCATCAATCCATCTTCTTTCACTTCTCTTTTCGAAGACTTACCCTTTTTAATTTCTTCTCTAAGACTGATCAAGTATTCATCTCGTTCCAATAATTTTTTAATCTTTTCCTTCAATACTGGCCTTACTCTGAAATTTGCCAATAAACCACCGAAATTGCCTTATCTCAATGTCACCTTAAGTTTGGCCAACTCCTTCAAAAAAGGTAAATATGTAGTCTTCACATGAGCCATAGTAGATTTCCTACTTAATGCATCTGCCACTACATTTGCTTTCCCTAGGTGATAGGCTATCATCAAGTCATAGTCTTTTAATAATTCTAACCACCTTCTTTGCCTTAAGTTCAGCTCTTTTTGACTCATCAAATACTTAAGGCTCTTATGATCTGTAAAGATCCTGGTGGTATCTCCATATAAATAATGTCTCCATATTTTCAATGCAAAGATTATAGCAGCCAATTCTAAATCATGCGTGGGATAGTTCATTTCATATGGTTTCAATTGTCTAGAAGCATATGCAATTACTTTATCTTCTTGCATCAACACACATCCTAGTCCTTTCCTCGAAGCATCACTATAGACTGTATATTCATCACTACCAAAAGGTAAGGCCAAAATTGGTGCAGTTGTGAGTTTCTTCTTCAGTTCCTCAAAATTTTTCTGAAATTCATCTGTCCATATAAATTTCTGATTCTTCCTTGTCAATTTGGTGAGTGGGGAGCTATAATAGAAAAACCTTCTGCAAATCGCCTGTAGTAACCAGCTAATCCCAAGAAACTCCTCACTTCTGCTACATTCTTGGGTTCTTCCCATCTTATAACATCTTCTATTTTCCTTGGATCCACATGTACCCCTTTTTCTGAAATCACATGTCCAAGAAACACTACTTATTTTAACGAAAACTCATATTTATCAAATTTGGCATACAACTCCTTCTCCCTCAAAGTCTTCAAAGCAATCCTTAAATGCTCTTCATGCTCTTTCTCACTTTTAGAATAGACCAATATATCATCAATAACGACTATGATAAATTGATCTAAGAAAGGCTTGAAAACTCAAAAGGCATCACTAAAAACTCAAAATCCATAAATATATATTTTCCAAGATCAAGCTTGGTCTTCTCTTTGCTCTTATTGTCGGTGTTCTTGGTCACCTAAAACAAACATATTTCATTTCATTAACACATATGCATGAAACTTTATGCAATCCATAAATAACTCTAGTTTGATGTATTTCTTGATCCTTTCTAACTAGAAAACCGAGATCTATGCCGATCTAAAGAAAACACCATTCTTTTATTCTTCTTCTTCACCTTCATCATACAAAACTTAGTTTCTCCACTTCCTTCTTCCTTTTCTTCACATGAAACGGACTTTTTCTACTTCCTTAAGCTATCAAAACAAGAAAATATAGACAAAGAACTCACCTAAGCTTTTCCTTCTTCTCTCTCTCTTTTTTTCTCCTTGCTTTGGTGTCTCTTTCTCTCTTTCTAGGTTTTTCTATGATTTTCTCCTTATTTCTTCCTTAACCCTCATGGCTCTTCTCTTCTTTTGTCTTATTAAGACAACTTTTTGAGTTTTCACTCTTTGTCCTTCCTTATTCATGAAATTCCTACTAACTCCTTCTTTTACTTTATACCACCTTACCAAAATCCATAATATATCATATTAAACTCCAAAAATTTCAACTTCATACTTTCTGATTTATTTTCCATGCTTGATAATCTAATAAAATAATTAAAATAAAATAAAAATATAAAAATCCAAAAAGTGGGATCTAATAAGATGACTTCAATGACAATGATGATACTTTGCTGGAATATATTAGTGATGAAGAATCAAACGAACATCCACTTAATGATGATGATTTTCTTCATCTTGACGATGATAATTGAATGTAAGTTTCATTGTTTGTATTGTTTCAAATTTTAATAACATAATTATAGGTCTTATGTTGTTGATGTTGTAGTTATTTTTATTTACGATGACTATAAGTATATTTTTAATGTTTCAGTTATGTTTTTGCGGTAGTTGATGATTTTCTATATTTGTTGTCAATTTTTTGATATTGTTGATGTTGTTAATTTTTATACAGGTTGAGTATAATGGCACCTGATCCTAACAAAGGAAAGAAGGTGGTTACGGGCAATGAAGTTTCTCTAACAGAACAGCCAGCAATTGCATCATCACATGAGGAAAGTCAGCAATAACAACCTTTACCAACATCGTCTGGTAATCATGAGGGATCTTCAGGTTTGTTATTGATAACCAAGCATATATACATTTATGCTCTCATTACATGTTTAGTGTATTTTAATCATTATGTTGTTTTTTCAGGTTCCAATACTGGCCTTAGAAAATGAGGTAGAGGAAAGACAAAAGGCATTGAGTTGCAACGGATGAATGTTGCAATGAATTCGAAGTTGTCTGTGACTATTGACCTAACACAAAGGCACCCAATTGATAAAATCCAAGCAGCAAAATTAGCTAGTGAGTTAGGCATTGTTGTTTGGAATGAGTTGCTTTGCCTTCAACATAACTTGCTACAAAATGCTTTGGATAAAGTTTCGGTATTATTTCAATTTATTTCATTATCAGTATTTTAATTTTACTTTACTAATTAAAAATTATCTAATACATATTTTCACAGATAAAGCTCAATATTGTAGATATCAAGCAGCTAATAGTGTTGGTTCACTGCTGAAATAAAGGGTGAAGGATTACCGCTATCGACTGCATAAATATTATCAGTCTTTCCCTTCCGATGAAGAGGCCAGGAGACATGTGCCAGAAAGGTAGACTGAAGAAAATTGGAATAAATTGTGTGATTATTGGGCTTCACTGGAGTTTAAGGTTTGTTTTCTTCTCTTCATATTTTCCTTCCGTTAATTGTATTGATACATTTTATGTCTAATTCTCTTAATTTAGGAAAAGTGTCAGAAAGCTAAGGCCAACAGAGCAAAAATAATGACTTCGCATAACATTGGCTCCAGATCATTTATCGTTGGCCGACAAGAATTAGTAAGTGTAACGTGTTCAATTTATTATTCTATTTTTTAATACAATAAATCCTAATTGGTTAAATTTTATTTTAATTATTGTAGAGTCAAACACAACTCTAAGGGCAACAATGTGATCATATCACACTGTACAAGCACACACTACAAGAAAAGACAAGGCTGGACATATGAAGAGACAAAAAGTAATTATATGAGTACAAATAAATTAATTTTACAATTTATTTTTCTATATAATATTAACTAATAATTTTTAAGTTAACTCCATTTACTTTACATTGTAGAACAAGATGTAGAAGTTGTTGCATACGTCATTGGCTGAGAGAAATTAGCCCAATGTCGATGACATTTGCAACAATATCTTTAATACACGATCGGGTTATATCAAAGGCCTTGGTTATGGCCCTAAGCCTGTTGGAGCCTCTTCCTCACGACTAGCATTGTTGACAGCGCTTCAAAAGAAGAACCAGGTACTGAAAAGAAAATATCAATATACAGAAAACAAATTACAACGTACGGAAGACAAATTAAATCGGGGACCAAAGAAATTACCAACATTAAAAAATTGGTTAAACAAATGTTACGTTCTGCATATATTAGTGTTAGTGATTCAGATTCAGACTCTTAGTTTGTAAATGATGTAAATATTATTTTATATATAATGCATTCCATTTTATATGTTTATTTAATTTCAATTTATGATTATTTACAAAATATTAAAAATGTCTTAAAATTTGTAATAAATTAAAATATATTCGTTTTTAACAATTATAATAATTATAAATTTCAAATTATAATCTGTAACTAAATAACACAAGCTATCAAAAATAATTGGTTAAAAAAGTCTTATAAAATTGTAATAAATTAAAATAAATTTGTTTATAAAAATTATTAAATATAAAATTCAATTTCGTCACTAAATACTATTAGCTACCAAATAAATTTCGTCACAAAAACTAATTCATTACGTATAAACAATGTCGGTAAAAAGTTTTTGCTATAGGTCAAACTTTCGTAGCTAAAACGTTTTTGCTACCAAATGAATATTGTCACAAAATCATATTAGCGACTAAACTTATTTTGTCACAAAAGCTTTTTGCCTACGTTTAAAAAACGTCTCTAAAAATATTTTCCTACAGGAAGAATTAGTAACTAAAACTGTTTTGCTACCAAAACCAAATTGCCACTATAAATAAATACCGACATGTAAGGTTTTGTGGGAAAAAACATTTATCTAACAAAATTAAACGTCACGCAAAACCATTACTGACGTTCTCTCTATCATCGGTAATAAGTTTTCCTGACGAATTATTTTTGTCGCAAACATGTTTTCGCGTCGACTTATGTTAAACATCGCCAATGTTGTTTTGCTACAGCAATTTGGCGACGAACCAGAATCGTCGCATATTACTAATTGGGACGATTTTGCTTTGTTTAGTGACATTTGAAATTGTCGCTAAAAATACTGTTTGTTGTAGTGAGACCGTCTGAACTGAACAGGCATTGGTGTGATAGGGTTAATTTATTAAAAGTCAACTGCTTCTCGTTGTGCAATAGATGCTTCCATGCATCTTGGTTACTCCAGATAAACCAGTATGCTTAGTTTGTACCTGAGGAGATATGTAAAAGGAAGTCATTTGATAGAATATTTTGCAGTTGCAGGTCTTCTATTATATATGTAATTCAAAAAGAAATAAAATTGCAAAGAAGTTATTGAAATGAGCCCATCTGATTCGATAGTTCTTGAAATGAGCCCATCTGATTCGATCTTAAAAACAATTTAATTGCAGATGCACGTTAAGCTAAGCCCCCGGTTCAGGATCTTAGTAGATCTTAAAAACAATTTAATTGCATATGCACGTTAAGCTAAGTCCACGGTTCAGGATCTTAGTAGAAAAACGTACAACGTTTTGGGAGGATATCTTTGATTATACTTTAATGCATCTCCAGAAATTCTTAATCTAATCTCTAGATCCTCAAGTATTCGATTTTGTTAACCTTATGAAGTCTATTATGATAACAGTATTATATAATGTTGTTGAGATTTCGACAACGTTATGATGATATTTTTATAATTATAAGTTATAAATCAATACTTACACTATTAATTATCATAGTTTTAATTGTTCAACTTGTCTACAAACACATGACATGGCTACATAAATCCCTGCAATTAAACCGCCAAGAGTGCTTCGGTTAGAAAAAGGTTTAAAAGATCAAAACATCATTAAGAAGTTTTATTAGAGGGACTACTTCATTGACTTCACTAAAAAAATGCATCTCATATTTTTCTTTTAAGCGCAAGAAACACCATCAGCCATCGGAAGTATATCACTCTTCTCTTACACAAATGAACCAAAACCCACTCATGTTAGCTAGCTAACTCTTTCTCTTGTATCCAGCAAAGTGCATACAATGGGTTCTAAGTTTTTTCTGATAACAATACCATCTCTCCTAGTCCTAGTTCTTACCTCCTTAAGCACTCAATGTTTAGCAGGTGATTTGGCACCTCATAAACCTGTGTCCCCAGAAATCCTCTGCAAGTCCTTGCCAGACCCTCCCTATTGCATTTCTGTTCTCCCTAATAATACTTCCAATATATATGAATACGGTCGGTTTTCAATTCAAAAATCTCTGTCCCTATCGGTTAAATTCTTGAATTTAATACATAGATACATCCGTGGTCTGTCCGTTTTGTCTACGGCCACAGTTCGTGCTCTGGAGGATTGCCAGTTGCTAGCAAGCTTAAATACTGAATTCTTGTTGAGTTCCTTCGAAACAGTCAATGCTACGAGCACAACTTTGAGTCCTTTCCACGCCGATCGTGTGCAAACATTGCTTAGCGCCATTATAACCAACTTACAAACTTGTCGAGATGGCCTACAAACTACTGCTTCTGCTTGGAGAGTTTATAATGAACTCTCAGCCCCTTTGACTAATGACACAAAACTTTCCAGCGTATCTCTGGCTTTGTTTACGAAAGCTTGGGTTCCCAAGCGAAATTTGACGACTTGGCTACCAACAGATCGGCAACGTGTATCGAGACATGGGAAAATGCACCTACACATGTCTAGCCGGACACAAAAAATTTACGAATCATTCAGTCGGAGAAACCTTCTACAGACAACCGAAGATGAGGTATCGGTATATGATATCCTTGTAGTGAGTCAGGACGGAAGTGGGAACTATACCACTATCAATAACGCTGTTACTGCTGCCCCAACGAACTCAAATGGTACCAATGGCTACTTCTTGATTTATATAGCAGCTGGTGTTTATGAGGAGTACGTATCCATTCCAAGCAACAAAACATATCTTCTGATGATTGGAGATGGAATCAATCGGACCGTGATCACGGGGAACCGTAGTGTTGCCGATAATTGGACTATTTTCAGCTCGGCAACGTTCTGTAAGTCCAAAAAATAAACCAAACCAGTTTTTAAATAATAAAAGGAGAGAATCCTTGTCTTCTGAATTTATGGATAAATATTTTCTTGTTACGTATAGGATTGATTTTAATCTAACGGTACGACGTTTGCTGTCAATTTTGTAGCTGTGATGGCATCTAACTTTATTGCAGTAGGCATAACATTTCGTAACACGGCCGGAGCAATAAAAAATCAGGCTGTTGTGGTCAGGAATGGAGCTGATTTATCCACATTTTATCTTTGTAGTATGGAGGGGTATCAGGACACCTTATATGCACATTCCCTTAGACAATTCTATAGAGAATGTGACATATATGGTACGGTGGATTTCATATTCGGAAATGCTGCTGTTGTTCTTCAGAACTGCAACTTGTATCCTCGTCAGCCTATAAAAGGACAGTTCAATCCTATTACTGCACAAGGTCGAACTGATCTGAACCAAAACACTGGCACATCTATACATAATTGTACAATTACTGCTGCTTCAGATTTGGCGTCAAGCAATTTCACGGTCCAGACTTATCTTGGAAGGCCATGGAAGATGTATTCAAGAACTGTCTATATGCAAACATTCATGGATAGTTTGATAAACCCAGCTGGATGGCATGTGTGGAATGACACTTTTGCATTAAACACGTTATACTATGCCGAGTATAATAACTCGGGACCGGGATCAAATACTACCAATAGAGTTACTTGGCCTGGTTACCACGTAATTAATGCTACCGACGCCGTTAATTTTACTGTGTCAACATTCTTGATGGGGGATAGTTGGCTACCTCAAACAGGAGTTCCTTACACTGGCGGATTGATCTGATGATCAGCAGCTTTTAGGACACTCATGTTTTTGCACCTGTAATTTTAATTATTTCGATTATGAAACGAACTTGTAACGCCCGAACTATATCACGAGCGGAGCTTCATTACGCAAATTGTTGTTTGTTGACGAACTTAATCTTCGAATTCGACAGTAGCGTACAACTACCACTATTTTCTTCGTCAAAGCTACACTACTTTTCCATTTTATTAAACAATGCTATCACCCATTAGCCCATAAAATAGCCTAACGTAAAAGACCAAGAAGGGCTCCAGGAAAAACTGTCAGAGATATTAAAAGAATATGGATAAGGTGCTGGTTTTAATGGGCTTAAAACAAAAACTTGGAGGTTAAGTCAAAATGAATTTTGATTTAGGACTTACTGAATGATAAATGGTGTGAACTTTGGTAGCGATCAGAAAGCCTGGCTCTTTTTAGATATTTGCTATCTGAGTAATGAAAAATGTTATGATTTGAATTCTGTTTATTTCAAGTAGTTGACGGTTTAAACTGGTTACGAGGTCGGTTTATTACAGAAATTAATTTCCTATTGTTTGTTATCTTATTCTTTTGAGAAAATAACCAACAAATAGTAGATGATCTCAGTCTTTCTTCTTACCTTTTTCTTTGAAAAATAAGTGAACTAAATTAATAAGAAGGAACTTACAAGTACAAAACTATAATCTTTACGTCCCTCGTTGTTTAACCAGTTAGTAGTGAGCTACCAGTACAACTCAAAGGATGAAAACCAAAACTAGAGCCTCCATCTACTTCTCATCTCAATGCTTAAAGTTTCATTATCATTATTTGATAGGATGGATAGTTGAACGTGTATAAGGATCTTCTGATAGATAAGCTCCTTGTCCACTAGAGGTGCGCCGTGTAATTTATTATTCCTAAGCTTAATGTGTACAGCCCATTGAACTATCTTAAGCTAAACAGTTTTGTTGCAATGTGTACCAAAATGTGAGAGAAATTACCCTATATCCAAGCTGAGAACCGGCTTCCAAAGAATATGTGCTTAAAACCCTACGGACAGATTTCACAGCTAGTGTTAATTGCCAATCTGCCCCATTTATCTAGCAATAGAGTGAATGAGTGTGCAGGGGATATGCTTGTATCCTAAACCAGGATATGTCAAGCCTTGGTTGAAGGGTTGAGGGCATCAAGTAGCTGTCTCCTGCAATAATGCAATGTGAAGCTTTTGGACTTATCATCTAACCATTGGATGATGTTTGATAAGGAAGTATCTAATAAGTATCCAGGCATGAAGTTGAGAATTTCACTTATTCCTCTGGTGAATGAAATTGCTAAATCTAATTGTTTACCTTGATCAACTCATGGAATTTAGTCCTTAGAGATATAAGAGTTCCCATAGAGTTGAATATCCTTTACTTGTATAATGGACCAAATTCGTGCCATTGATCAAACCAAAATGAAGTTTTTTTATCCATTGCTAATCCTGTGCTTGATTAAAGGTTGCTTCCAATCCTTTGTATGTAGAATTTGTTGTAGAATCCATGACGTCTTGGACGTGATTGATGTCCACCATATTTTTTCCTCTTTAATGTGTTATAAGTGAGTCCATTTGACCTTTCTACTACATAATTTCCAGCTTTTAAGCTAGTAGAGCTTTACTTATGATTTTTACAGATGTGATACCAAATCCCCTATATTCTTTGGGTAGGCATATTTAGGACCATTTTACTTTAGGAATTTCTTGTATTTGTTGGTGCCACTTTATAAAAATCCCTTAGCCTATTGTTTATGTCTTTTATTATTCCTTTAGGAAGGGTTATGTGCGAGCATCAGTAAGTAGCCAAGTTGCGTAGAATATAAATCCCTAATTATACCTTTCTCCATAGCTTAGGAATCTATTACACCAATTGTTGATTTTAAAAGAGGTAGACAATCCAAAGATGATAGCTTCTTCTCAATAATTGGTATTCCTAAGTACTTAAAGGAAATAGAGGCTAAGATGATACCTAAGGAACTAGCCAAATTTTATATTATGCGATCAAATGAGATGATGAATGAGCTCTTATTTGGATTGTATCTCAGCCCAATAGCTTCTTGAAAGATCCTAAAGTGGAGATGAGGAGATTGATGGATGTTAGAGAAGTATGACATAACATGAGAAGATCATCTACAAAAGCAAGTACAAAGATCTATTATTCAGAGCATCTATAGTGATACATAAAGCTTGAATCCTTTAAAATTCTTGTGCTTATCATCCTAGTGAAAATTTCCATGCTTATTAGAAACAAAAATAGGGGCAAAGGATCACCTCGTCTTAAGTCTCGAGTGGCCTTAAATATCCTGTTAGGTTTATTATTGATTATGATTGAATAGGATACTGAAGTGATGTATATCTATATCTATGTAACAAATAGATTAGGAAACCTCATAACATTTAATGTATCAAGGAAAAAACTCCAGCTGAGGGAATCAAAGGCTTTATCAAAATCTATTTTGAATGCATATATCTTGATGCTTGTGTTATCATTATAACTTCTGAATAGCTCCTATGATAAGAGTATATTGTCACCAATTGTTCTTTTATGGATCCAATCACTTTGTGTTAGGTTGATTTTCTCTTTTATTTGCTTCTTCATCCTATTTGTTATCACTTTTGAGAAAACATTGTAAATTACATTACAATAAGTTATGAGGCAATAATCATTTAATGTAACATCCCCTCACCTGTGGGAAGGGTAATTTCGTAAATTGTAACGGGTTAGGAGTGGTTAACAGCATTGCTATGTTCATACATTCATATATGCACATGAATAGTGAATAGTGAATTTTTGCACATGTAAATGATTGTGCATGCATTCATGACATTTCCC
>JANZXR010000004.1:7068639-7080404 GCA_027575705.1 Erythroxylum echinodendron
AAAAGGAAGCATTTGGAGCATATTTGAGGAGTATTTGGAGCATAAGAGCTGAAGCTGAAGATTTCTAGATGAATTTGATGCTGCCAGGAGTTACCCTTGGCCAAGACTAACAACAGAGCAGGAGATGACGGGATGAAATTACCTGGACAGCAGGACCCACATTTTTACCTAACATTTTGGGCTTAAAGTACTGCCTAGGAAGAAGAATTAATTAGTTTGTATTGGGCCTTTTTGTTATATTAGGGTTGGCCCCACTTTTTATTAATATATAAGCATGTTTTAGGTCTTTCGGAGGGCATTCTTGGTTAGCCTCTTCTCCAAATACGTTTTTAGGGTTTTATTCCAGATTTCTTCATAGCCATTAGAGGCTAAACTCTTCCTTTCAGCCAGGGGTTAATTCGACGTGGATTTTCTCTGTGTTTGTGAGATCTTAATGCTCTTTATCTTTCCCTTTTTAATTTCTATTGCATTCATGCTTTTACTGCAACTTATTGGGAAACATCATCCTTAATGTATTCTTATTAGTTATTTGATCTGGCCAATTGATTAATTGATAGAATGCATATAGCCAATCAATTAGGTTAAATCTGTAATTGTTTAGCCGAATTGATGCAAGTGGCAATTGGTATAACTTGATTGCGTAAAAGCCTTTGGGTTATATTAAGTAATTGTATGATCTAATTTAAATGAATTCTCGTAGTCCTTGTTGATTAGGGCAAGGTCTTTCTAGCGTTCATTGCGATTGACAAATTAAATCCTTCGTCGTACTTAGGATTGTTTGTTGGCTAGGGGTTATTATTAGATCATATCTTAATAATCCATTAATACGGAAAGATTGATTGGAGGGACGTTCCCTTTGACTATAACTTGTCCGTAATATGAAATTATAAAGTAATCTTAGAATCAATGATCAAACATAAAAATTTCTTACTGAGAATTATACCTTTGGCTGTGTTCATTTTCTATTGAATTGATTTTAGTTTACTGCTGCATTTTTTTGTTTTATTTATTTTTGTTCAATTCAACCCCCTCCTTTTCTATTCTAGCACTTTAGAAATAAACTTGACCAGTCTCTGTGGGATCGACCCTGCTTATCACTATTTGCAAATCTTTTAGAGTAGGTAATTTATTTTTGGTGGTTTCGACACCCATCAGTACTGTTTATTTTCTTTTTGTTAATTGCCGTAAAGGTGTGTGAGTGGTCAACTGCCAATTGAGTTCTTCATGCAAACCAAGTCATTATTCTTGAATGAGGTCATCTCATGTTGGCTACAGTGATGTGTGGTAAGAGAAGAAGTTGATTTGTAATGGGTGGCGTGTTTCTCCTTTTGGTCTTCTTATCGTTGATCAGTAAATTGGGTGCAACTAAGTTCAATTGTAGTTTTATGAAATTTGGGCAATAAATTACGGCTATTCAATTGGTGAATAATTTTCATATCTGTCTTAGGAGTTAAACTATAGGGAAGTTGTTTCTTTATATCTCAAGTGTTTTGGTTCTTGTTCCCATTTATTTCAATCACTTGTTTTTTCAATAAAAGTATTCGAGAAAATCGTCTCTTGAATTACTTTCACGAGTTACAAGGATGAGAGATATTGACAATAATTGAGTGTGTTAGCTCTATAAGACTTTCTATAAAACTATTATTATTTTTTGATGAAAAGATTAAGCTGAGTGAGGGCCCATAGATATAGATAAAGTGTGTCAAACTGTATTAATAAATTTAAGAGTTGATCTATATTTGTGTATTTAATATTCTGTTGTAATTGTGTTAGATTTGCGAAATTATACTCCAAAAATTTTCAAGTGAAACAGACACTCTCGAGGAGAAGCCAAGATGCTAATGGACTCCCATCACAATATTTCGCAACAAAGTCAATCAAATCTGTAGGAAATCTATCAAACCAGTAGATGTAATCGAAATTTCCAAATCAAATGTTTTGGTTTCAGCAAGTCATGGCAGCCGGTGCTCGATTGACTGTATCGAAAATTGACAATTCATTTACAAACTGAAACGCATATTAAATGTAACATCACCATCCTGTTTGAGGACCTCATTTTCAAAGTTCCACGTACTACGAAGTAATACTATAAATGTTTAAACTTTGAATTCGATGTCACCTCACACGGAAAAAGACACTAATTTGAGACTTTGACCTGAAAGTTAATTGAACGATGGTTCTTTTTATCCCATAGAGAAAGTGTTACTGACAGTGTTCGACCTTTTTCTATATCTAAAACTTTATACTGTTCCTCGTCCAACTCGATACAGAAAAACGTAAATTATTGGTGTAAGAGAAGGAAAGCCTAGCGGTGGATTTCCAGTTGTGAGAGTTGCCTTAAATTTAAGGACAAGTTGAGGTATACTGACTCTTGAAAGTTGACAAATTTTTGTTTTAAAAAGGAAGCGTCATTTCTTTTGCAGCGCATACACGTTCCCTCATTAAACTACCAAGGTTTTTCCATCTGATGGGGCTGCATTCTCTGTAATCAACTCTACGTCAAACCCAATTTGTGTATTCTGAATTAGGCAACCGACTTTTGGATTACTCTTTCAACAATTTAAGGTATGACTAGTCCACGTCTTGCCAAATTTTGCCCAAGCTTATTTAAAATAATGTTGAAAGCAAATCTTGTGTTTATGTATTGAAAAGACAAATATATTTACGTACATGTGATTGTACAGATTAATATTGAAATTTGACAATTATGTAATTATTTTTCGTATTTCATTTTACTTATTAGATTACCTTATTAAAGATACTGATTTTGGATTTTGGGCAAACAAAACTAGAGGATTCATTATTAATCAGAAAAAGTAATGTTATGATGGTTGATAACAACTGTGTCCATGGAGTTGGTGGCAGAACAACTCCTACTCATAAGACAACGTAAAACTTGCAAGTAATGTTCTAAATTACTGAGCCTCTAAATGCAAAGAGTTTTGTTAAATATTTTAAAAAATTGAACCAGCGTTAAGTTGATAAGAGAAAAAATTTAAAATCTAAAATGTTCAATTAGTATTAAACTTTTATAAAATTGGTCAAAGATTGAATAAAAATAAAAATTTTAAAATATGATTAAAAAATATTGTCATTATTTATAAAAGTTTGAAATTTAATTAAAAAAATTGTTAAATGAAAATTAGTTGACTTATTTTAATTTATAAAATTTAATTCATTTATGAAATCAATTAATTAATTAACTAACTAGTCGATTTAAACAATGATTTATTAATATAAAACGAACTGAAAAATTTAAAATTTAAAATTAAATCAAAAAAAATAGTTAATTCATGATTTTGACAATTGGATCGGTTAAACTAGTTGAATTTTTTAATCATTAATTTTATTACCGATGGTACTACAACATTTTATCATAAGTAGGCATGTATGAAATCATTATGCTAAGTAAGTTTGTTACATCAATTCTTACAGTTATTACTTTTTAGTAAATGATCAAATTATCATAAGAATCAAATTTATCTATTAAAAGAGTCAACTTGAGATTTAGTTTATTCAGGTTTGACCATGCTGATGCAAAAACTGAAGTTGGTATTCGTGCATATAGAATGACAACAAGTTCCGAATTCCTATAGTCATACGGCTTCTTGTCTTGTTATCAAATACCGAAGGTCCAAAGCGGTGTACATCCAACTTTAATCTAGCTTGTCTTCTCGTTTCCATTATTAAATCAATCAATTAGGAAGTAAGATTCACGTCAATGACCAACTTTGTACTGTCGAATACTCAGTTTCAAACTTTCATTCTCGAGTGGCCCCTCATAAAGCTGGCAAATGTAATCTTTAAACCTACCACACCTTTAAAATAGCCGGACGGATTCCACCTTATCTTATTTGCTAAATATCTGCGACACTTCTAAACTGGATTTCTCCGGCCCCCAGTTAAATTGGTTAGGACTAACCAGACAGGCACGAACTTGGGGAGCTGTTTGCTTAAAATGTTTCTGCCTAATGGTTGGCTACCGTGGAATCATTCCATAGACGACAGTAAGTACGCATGATTTGGATTTGATTAAATCTCTCCTAACTGAACTGTTGTTGGAGTGTCGTATATGAGCCTTGAACTAGAAAAGAACAGGATGAAGAGGCTTGGAAATAAAAGTAGGAAGGAGAGCACATCATGAAAGAAGGAGATTAATCTACTTCTATTTTCGCATAACTTATTCATGAAAGTAAAGTAACAGACAGTAGACATTGTTATTTGTTACCCCTTCCAGTTACCAACTTGGTGTTCTTGCTAGTGAATAAAAGGGTCTAACATTCAAAGTAGGATTAACGCGTTTTGTAGAGAATTTCCTGCATTGACTTCACAAAAGGACAACGTCTGAAATTAGTCCACGTACGTATGGCAACCAAGTGGCAAGCACCAGAATAAGTATCACAGAAATGCATTAGATATTCTTCTTTTGTCTCTATAAATGCAACTAAACCACTAATACAAATTGAACAAGTTAACTAGCTTCATTTTGTTCATCAAGAAATCGTAATGGCTACTAAGCTCTTCTTTCTGACAACGATTCCCTTTTTACTTTTCCTTCCCTTCTTTACCACACCATGCTTGGGAGATGTTCCTTCAAGTCCAACCACTCCTGTATCTCCAGGAACCCTCTGCAGGTCAGTGCCAGACCCTTCCTATTGCGAATCTGTCCTCCCCACTCAAGCTGGCAATGTCTATGACTATGGTCGGTTTTCAGTCCGTAAGTCTGCGTCCGAATCACGTAAGTTCCTCAACCTAGTCGAAAAGTATCTGAGTCACCACTCCACTTTGTCTACTGGAGCTGTCAGAGCCCTTGAAGATTGTCAGCAGCTAGCCAATTTAAACATTGATTTCCTGTTAAGCACAGCTCAAATAGTCAATGCTACTAATTCAACTCTGGCTACCTTTAAAGCGGATGATGTGCAAACCTTGCTTAGCGCCATTATAACCAATCTGCAAACTTGTCTAGATGGCCTACAAACTACTGCTTCTGCTTGGGGAGTACAGAAGGGTCTTTCAGTCCCTTTGTCTAATGACACAAAACTTTACAGTGTTTGTCTGGCTTTATTTACCAAAGCTTGGGTTCCCAAAAGAAGCAGAAGAATAGCAATGGAGCTTACTAGCGAGCAGCGTATATTTAGAGATGGAAAGTTGCCTCTACATTTGTCCAGCCGCGCACGTACAATCTACGAGTCCGTGAACAGATCAAGAAAACTACTACAGACAACGACAGACGGCAATAATTCGATATTGGTTGGTGATATGGTTACTGTGAATGGGGAAAAAGGTGATGGGAATTTCACGAATATCAATGACGCAATTGCTGCTGCTCCAAATAACACAGACGGTAGTAATGGCTACTTCTTGGTCTATGTCCCTGCTGGTACTTATAATGAGTACGTGTCAATTCCAAAGAACAAGAAATTCTTGATGATGGTTGGAGACGGAATTAATAAGACAATAATCACAGGGAATCGTAGTGTCGCTGACAATTGGACTACCTTCAACTCTGCAACTTTTGGTAAGTTCTGTAAATTCACATCTCATCTCAAATAATATCACATCTACAGCTACAAGTCATTATTTTCCAAAATATTTATCTGATATAAATCATTCGTCAATATTGCAGCTGTGGTGGCACCTAACTTTGTTGCAGTAAATATCACCTTTCGTAACACGGCTGGGGCGATCAAGCATCAAGCTGTTGCAGTCAGAAATGGAGCTGATTTGTCCACGTTTTACCGTTGCAGCTTCGAAGGTTACCAAGATACTCTATATGCACATTCACTTAGACAATTTTATCGAGAATGTGATATATATGGTACCGTTGATTTTATATTCGGAAACGCGGCTGCTGTTTTCCAAAACTGCAACTTATATCCGCGTCAGCCTATGAATGGGCAGTTCAACGCTATCACTGCACAAGGTAGAACTGACCCGAATCAAAATACGGGTACATCTGTACAAAATTGTACAATTAAAGCTGCCCAGGATTTGGTTACAAGCAATTATACGGTTGAGACCTATCTTGGAAGACCATGGAAAAACTATTCCAGAACAGTTTACATGCAAACGTTCATGGATAAGTCGATAGGTCCAGCTGGATGGAAAGAATGGGATGGAGATTTTGCATTGACTACGTTATACTATGCAGAGTATGATAACAGAGGACCAGGGTCAAATACAGCCAACAGGGTGACATGGCCTGGTTACCGAATAACTAATGCAACTGAGGCAGCAAATTTTACCGTGTCTAACTTCATAGTTGGGGATTCTTGGATTCCGCAAACACTAATACCGTATTCCAGGGGATTGGTTTGATTAGTGTATGACTCTTAGGATTAGATTCCTGGTCTTTTGTCCAAAACTTTCGTTAATTGTTTTGATAATGTAAAAGCTGTAGGGCGTAAACTGGAGCTTGGTGACGTAGGTGGTTATAAATTGACATGTATTATTCTTTGACCTCAAATGTGAAAGAAAAGCTAGTATTTGCCATTTAGGCATGTTAATTTTGGCCGATCTGACCTTTTAAGTTAGGCTCAATTTTGACTTGATTGATCGAATTATGGGTCAAAAATAGGCGGTCAGATCAGGCCATGGGTTGAGGTAAGATGACCCTCACCTGTGACCTAATCATTATTTTAAAAACAACGTTACTTTTGACATTTTTTAAAAAATATATAATATGAGCCGGGTTAGCCTGACCTGCCCGTAACTATTAGGTGACGAGGGGAGCTACAGGCTAATCTATCCCGACCCGTCAAGCCATGGGTCACCTTAACTTGGACCCAACCCAACTGATTTACATTCCTATAGCCATTCTAATGCAGTTACCGAAATGGTTTGGATTTTGAGCTACAGAACCGACGAAAACAGAGAGCTTAAGCCAAAGTTTGTTTGTTCTAATTAAAATTGGCTGATCAACCATTCAGCAGCAGAAAGTGGGAAACGGTGTTTTAGAAGAATGCTTTAATTTGTTTGCGGTGGACGTTCCAGCCACAAGGATGGAATGCTATGAATTATTTTTCAGGAAGGTGTACACACTGTTAATAGGTGACTTACAAACACTGCATCAAGATAGTACTTATAAATACTAGTTCGAAATAAAAAACGAACAAGCTTGAACTAGAAAAACGCATAAATCAATCATAATATGATTATATGCTTTACATATTTACCTATTTGTGGCTCAATTGCCTATGGCATGCTTATATGAAGTACTCCTCCTGGCTTTCATACAAAAGTTCCATAACATGTCAAATGATGCACATCTACACTTATAATTTTGTCTTTTTTTTATCATTTATGATGAAGACTTCCATTGCATTTTTTAACGATTTTTATTTGGCCTTAAATATTTTTTGTCGTTTTACTGGAAGATCTTGTTGGATCTGGTTTTAAAATTCTGTGTTTCCATAAACGTGTTGACTGAAGTTGTCCATCCCGAGATGAATTTCAATCGAATGGCTAAAGTTCGATAGATAAAGTGCCTCCAGTCCAGGTGTGAAGATTACGGAGGCCCTAATCTTAGATGGTTGAATTATTTTTTCAATTATAGATTTTTGATCTCACTGAAAAAGGCTATCAACTTAACATAGATTTCATTCTTATAATGACCCGTCATTTTACTAGATTTTATATAGGAAAATTATTATCTTATATAAAAATATTATTTAGGTATCCTATGTAAGACTTATTAAGGAATCCTTTTCTAAGATATTGGTACCCTTAACTGAATCTTCATAAAGAGACTGAAACTTAACCATTAAGTTATTTTATTTTGTATTCACCAAAAAAAGTTATTTTATTTTGTCTTGAATTTTATTGTCTAATAATTATACATAGATAAATTAATATTTTATTTTATTTTTTCCAAGAATAAAATTTAATTAATAAATTATGTTATTATCTTATTTATTTTTTTACGAAATATAAGATTTATACCATTACAGTAAAAAACGATATATCATAATTTAGATTTTTAAAAAATTTCAAATGAGATGATTTGTAAATTACAAATTAAAATTTTGATTTAAATCTCCTTAATTTGAGATTTTATGAAGATATCAAAGATTATTTTTCGAAAATGATTTTAAATTATAAATTATTTTTTAAATTTTATTCGAATTGGATAGTATAATTCGCGTAATAAAAAGTTTGAGAGTGCAATATATATATATATATATGTACACCTTAACTCGTACTAGTATATAAGTCCTATTAGTTGGCAAGTAGGAACTTAAAACTGTAACGTACATTGCATGTTAAACATAAAAAATTAAAAATAGACCTTGGTAGCAGACAAGTACAACCTCTGTAGTCGTGAATGCTGGTAAACGTACGTTTGCGCAGATATGGACATTCTGATTTCATATCACCAGTTGTCATTATTTCGGGGTTGTTTGATAAACAGCTGATAATCTGTATTTCAACTGATTGACTCAACTTAAAGGTTTGACTTGACTGATAAGATATTTTTTTGTTTGATTAAGATCTAGTTGAGTTGGCTGATTCAACCCAACTAGCTGTTTTGTGAAAAGCTCTTCTATGGGAGCGTTTTGGCCAAATAGCTGATATCGCAGCACCTGATTGAACAACCTATAGAAATGAGAACGAAGAGCATCCAAGAAATGCTAAGGGCACAGTAGTAATTATTTCTTTATTATATTCTAATTATTTCTATACTAATTATTTCTATATATAATAATTATCTATATATAATATATATCTATATATAATAATTATCTAAATATAATAATTTATTGTAAAATAATGAAAATAATTCAAAATTTTGAATTATTAATTATTTTTTTTATATTTTATCAAAATTTTGAATTATTTTTTTAGGTTTTTTCACATTCCATTTCATTTTACATTTAATTAGACATTTTGCACGCTCATGTCACGTCGAGGTACTGCAGAAGGAAAAACTGCAAAATCCGATCCAAAACTACTGTGCCCTTAGCATTTCTTGGATGCTCTTCGTTCTCATTTCTATAGGTTGTCCAATCAGGTGCTGCGATATTTATAGCTAAAATGGTTGAGAACGCAGATACAGAGGGTGATAAGGATGCCGGTGGCAATGTTAATTTGTCAATCCTGGCCTTTCAGAAGTTGTGTCCAAGGATCTGTAAGTTGCTGAATGGTCAGAATTTCCAGGCTAAAGCCGCTTTGTTGGGTGTGGTGGCAAGCTTATCTCAGGTATGAGTATTCTAGTAGTTGCATTTGAATCATTTGAAAAATTGCGGAAATCAATAAGTAATCCTTTTCTTATTCAAGCCAGTTGACATTATACGCAGTTGCTATGTAATATGTGAAAGCTGAAATATCGATGCATTTGATGGTAATATATAGAGATGTTTAAGTTAGTTGCAAAGAGTTCGTAGGTGGATATGGAGAGTTCAATTCTTAATATACGTTTAGATAAATTAGAATCAAGGTTTATGTCTTTTGGGGTTAGCAATTATTTATTAGATGTCGATTTATGGCCAGTCCAGTACTAGGTGTTGTTCTGATTGGTATTGTTCTGTCTATATTGGTTTGGCAAGCATAAGGCCAGTACTGGCTGTTGTGCTGCTTCTATATAATGTTGTGTCTATATTGGAGGACCGGAGAAATTTTTTCTCTTGCTTCTCATAAGTCCTTTTAGCTTTGATTTCTGAGACTCCTTTGCAGTGCAACCTCTCTCATTCTGTCATGCAATATGAACAGAAAGCTATTCAAATATCGAAATTCTTTGAATTTTTCTAATAAAACCTTGAATTAATCTTCCCCTGGATTTAAAATTGAAGAATTTATCGAAAATCATATCCAATATTGTTAAGAGATTAATGGATTCAAACCCAAGCATTAAAAAAGCCTGCTGTCAGGCAATTTGGGATTTATCAAGATTATATTTAAAGAGAGGAGCAGAAAGTAGAGTGCAATTGTCTGTAGGGCCAATTTTGAAGGCAATGCAAGAGCAGAACAATGTTTTTCAATTGGGTGAAGCATTGTGTATGGCAAAAATGGTGGAGAATGTAGCTTCAGATGTCACAACAATCAAGCTATTCCAGAAACTGTGTCCTGGGATTTGTAAGTTGTTTAGTAGTCAAACTTTCCGGGCCAAGGCTGCATTATTGCGTGTTGTTTCTAGTCTCTCGCAGGTTGGGTATAATGTTCCTATGATATTTGTTTTGTAGATGCTTGTAGTATTATTTTTTCTAAGAGATGATTCTTGATTGTTTTGAATTGCATTGCATGGTTATGCATTCCTCTGTAAAGGGATTCATTATTATGGGATTCTAATGTCACTGTTATAGGTGGGAGCAATTGCACCACAAAATTTGGAACCTTTGCTTCAAAGTATCCATGAATGTCTTGGGAGTCCAGATTGGGTAACACGTAAAGCTACAGCTGATTCTTTGTGTGCTCTAGGACTGCATTCAAGCAAATTGATTACAAAAAGGCCTGCAAATTCTACGCTTACAGTGCTTGAGGATTGCCATTTTCACAAGGTAGTTTCCTTAAATCTGTCCTTTTGTGTGTTAAACCTTAAGTTTACAATTTTCTTGACTGTTGATTTGCAATTTTCTTGACTGCTGATCATACTTAATATTAATTATTCAGTTTCACAAAACATTGATAGTTCTTATTACCTAAAGTTTTAGGCTGAATTTCAAAATACAAGGTGCTTAAGCCTTGTAAGCTCTCTTTCTATTGTCATCTGAAAATTATCTTGGTTACTGTTTCATGTCAAGATCATCTTCAAGTAAATACTTAAAACTGCAAGGGTGCATTCCAAATATGGTATTCCTTGCTAACCTTGTTCAAGAAATTAGTCTTCTTAATATTGATGCCAATATTGATGCCAATCAGTATCTGGGCTTGATGTTTAACCATTTAAAATGTGGAAAAGCAGTTAATGCAATTACAAATGCTGTCAATATGATAATCCAAGGCATGTAGTTGTTTGTAGGTGTCGACATTTCAGTGCCCACTTTCCTGAGAATCCAGAGGGTTGGTGGATGCAACGTTATGGTGTACAAACAAAGAGGTCATGCCTCATTTTATACAATTGATAAGGGTTTGGAAAAGACATGCTTGTGCCTTTTGAATTTGCTTTTATGGCAATGTTTCAGAAGGGTAGAAGATGGGAGGCCAGGGCGGTGCAAGACATTGCGGAAATGGGAATCAGTTTTAGTTTCATCTTGTTATAATTCTACTTCTATTGAGAATTTGAGATTGGCTTTGGCACCTAATGTTTGCTTCTTTGTTGAGTGTAACTTTTCGTGGACAATTAAAATTTCTTATTGAGATGGATGAGTTGTACTTGTTAGTTTCTTATAATTTCAATACTGTTTTATTTTGTCTTGTATGGTTCAATTTATTTTGTATCATAGTTGACAACATCCAGTGAATATGCACACTAAAGTAACATGTCTAATTTTTTTTTACCTAATTGATGTTAATATTCAATCTCTAATTTATAATTAGAGAATACGTATATCATGCATTAAAAGTTGATTATTTAATATTTACAATTTTTCTGATATTATTTAATTATTTAATAATTCTTTCGTTAAATAAAAAGATATTACAATAAAATTTTATACAATTTTTATATAATACTCACATGTTAATTATATTAATCGTTTTAAATTAAGAGATCAAATAATTTTAGATTAAGTAATTAATGAAAATACATCAACCTTAAAAGTATTTATATAATTATTTTGTTGGAATAGTGTAATTGTAACCAATTATTATTATTATTATTATTATTATTA
>JANZXR010000004.1:7114768-7152363 GCA_027575705.1 Erythroxylum echinodendron
ATCAGAGGAAACATGAATAATCATGCATGAGGAGTTAGGTTCCGAAATCAGGGCCCAATAGATTTATGGTATCAGAAAAAGTAAGCAAGTCCGAGTTAGGCTCGGGAAGCCGGGTCTGACACTCCTCAAGCTCAATAATAGAAATAATCCCAGATGCCATCGAAATTCCTAAACTTCCCATTAGCTGGAAATATGTTTTAGGGAAATCACCCCCATTTAGAGCTTCATTACAATCCCCTATTGCTCAAAGATGGAGTAGCTATTGTCTCTCCCCCTTAGTTGTCCTCAAATAGGGGGTAAGCTCTTGGTCATCAACAATGGTGGAGTTCTTCACAAGGAAAAAGTCAAGATTCCCAATTGTGAAACAATGGGCTTATAAATAATGGAAAAGTAGAGGAATTTATGAGGTAATACTAAATGAGGACTCCCTTTTCCTTTTCAAGTTACAGGATAAAAAGCCTAGCAAAGAGGTTATAGAGGGAGGTTCTTGAACTCTAAGTAGTATACCTATCTTCATAAAAATATGGAAGCTGAGAGTCAAGCTAGAAGATGTCCAACAAAAATGGGTGTCATTGTGGATGAATTTTCACAAGATCCTTCTTAAATATTAATCACCTGATGGGTTAATTTCCATCACGAGTTTTAACAAAAAACCTTGGTAAATGGACTAAACAACATTAACCAAGTGTAGAGTGGGCTATGTTCGCATCTGTGTTGGAATAAACTTAAAACATGAGCTCCCCGATAAGGACCCCCTCCTTATGTTAGGATAAAATGATCAACAAATCAAAGATACAGCTAGGGTCTCCTATTAGTGAAGCTACTCCCTCATCAAATAGAGGAAGGTTTGGCGTCTAACAAGAATATCATTTGTAAGGTGTGATCATCAGGAATTGATGGAGCTCTTAAAAGATCAAAAAAAAAACTCAAACAAAATTGAATGAGTTGGATAAGGAAGCTGAGAACAATGGAACCTTGTCGTCCCAAAGGGAAGTTTTAAAGGTTCAATTTGAGTAGGTAGGTGGAAGTTTATCGATAGACATAGATGGTGACTCTACACTTTAAGAGGCTCCAGTAAAGAAGATTCAGACGTTAAAGACAAGAAAGTCAGGTTCTAAGAGTATTCAAAAGGAGATTGAGGACCCTTCTACACATCCATTTACTCTAGCATTTTTATAAAAAAATTTAACCATTTTCGAGAGACATAAATCAGACCAAAAGGCCAAGAAAAAAATCAAAACAATTTCTTAACATGTGCGTTTTTCCTAGAATGCTAGGGTGTTGAATGATCCAGGAAAGCAATAACTAGTGGATGACTATATTAACAACTTAAAATTAATGTTTTGGCTTTTGGAAAGCAGAATAAGTTCACATACTTGATCTAAAATCAGATTCCTAGTAAGGAATTGGAGGATTATTACAAAACATTCTAATCATCTAGGGCATAAAATAATGGCTTATAACCCTTACTTTGGTCAACATCCTTAACATACATACTCCATTCAAGGCATCAGTGTGAAGGTGGATAAAAGTGAACTAGGAACAAGTTAGATCAACTTCAAAAACCTTTCTAACTTTGCTTTCTAGAGACACATGTTGTGGAAGGAGCTGCTGGATATCAAAAGAAAGGTCTTAGGACCATGGTTGTTCCTAGGAAATTTCATTACATTCTCTACACTTTAGAAGGATCCACTCTTCCACGTCTCTAAGCTAGAGGTTACTGACTTCAAATACACTAGATACTATTTTACATAGAGTAACATGTAGCAGAATCTTTGTATTATTCAAAGGAACTTGGATTGAGTGTTAGAGAATGGGGATTGGCTAAGAAAACACCAAAATTGCTTCATAAAATTTAGTGAGTCCTTATGCTCTAATCATAGTCCTATGGAACTTCACGAGTTCCAATTCATTAGCGTCAACAAAACTTCTTTCATATTCTTTAACTATTTGCAAGTGAAGAGGGGTTCAAGGAAGGTATTTCAAGGTTTGGACAATGGGTAATAAAGGTACGCATCCTTCAAATTTCATAAGAAATTATAAGCTATAAAGAATGAGCTTAATAGGCCTAACCAACTATACCAAAATCATTTCCAAGTTACTTGCTTCTAGATTAAAGAAGGTAATCTCTCCGCTCTTTAGTGATAATCAAAGTGCCTTCATATGCAACAGGCAGATTGGAGACAATATTCTAGTTATACCAAACAATGCAGAAGCTTTAGAATTGTTTGTGTCGTATTCGTCTTTTGTGTTGATGGTCCGTCAGAAGTGTCATAGAGATAGTCCATACGTAAAGTCTGTCCACAACACAATATACTCCAATGTCCCCACAAACTCCTAGTTGTATAGTCCCACCATCATGGAGAATTGCGTGTAGCTCATTTGAATCATTTCTAACATTAATCAGAATTAGATCATGTTGGGATGATCTCTGTTATAGCAACCTTTCTCTATGAAAAATATGGAGAGCAACTTTAATGTCAACTCCCTAAAGGAGGGCTCCATAATCTCAAATAGTCAGGACCACACACCGAGGTCTATAAGTTCCTGAACTTTATAGGCTAAGCCCATTTGCTCTAGTGCCTCCCAATCAATAAATCGGTCGGTATTGAACTTTTTGTCTTATAGTCTTTGGTATTGTTCCTTCTGGGTCTCAACATTCAACAATAACATCTATGACTGCTCTAGTGGCTGGGCTATAGATGAGGAACTCTCTCCTCAATGTCTTTTATTGGGGGTCTCTTGTGCTCACCCTGATCTTGTCATTGTGCCTAAAACTTAAGACAAGTGTGAGAACTTACAAATAAATGAATTGAATATCATTTTCCTTACACTTAAAATTTACTATGCTCACTAAATTAAATGCGAAAGCATAACGACAACAAAAATTAAAACACATAGAAATAAATTAACACAGATAAATAAATACAAAAACAAATTGAATCATTCAAACATATGGGTAAATTTATTATTTAATTATTAAACCACAATCAAGCATAAAATCACATAAATCCTCCAAAAGTCTCAAATTCATGAAATTAACGTTTTTGATTGAACAATCTTTAAATAACAAAAAAATCTAATGAATTATACATAAACAAGTTAAAAAAATAAGAAAACGTAAATGGATGTCGTTAATTTGGCAAAAAATTACAAGAATTTGGTTGAAAGAAGTTGGAGGCAATAGTGAGAGTGAGCAAGAGAAGAGATAAGTGAAAAAATTAAAGTTATTACAGAATTTTAAACCTACATCGCATACTTACACCATTTGATACACTGAATTTCAAATTTTATGAATTTACACAGTTTGGTACACAAGATGCATCAAATCATGTAAATCACATTTTTGTGTTTTGAGAGCATCCAACTCTCCGTAAATGTATGCAACTTCAACAATATATGAATAAACTTAAAAATTTGCACTTTATAGTTATAAACCTTTAACACACATAACCTAAAACCTCAATTACGCAAGATCTTATGAAGATGTTTAATATTCCAATCCTAAAGTACATCAAACAAAAGTTAATCAATTAAAACCTATAATAACACGACTGCGAAAATAATATACTAACAAAATTGAAATAAAATTAAAACTAACACATAGGTTGCCTCCTATATAGTGCTTTTTTAATGTCGATAGTTTGATGTAATCTACACATTTCCATTATATAGAATCTCTAATAAGTGGCTTGCTTCCACTCATTTCTCCATATACAGGTTTTGTAACTTATAAGTAATCCATCTGTTGTAAGATAATGACAAGGGCATAATTTATCAAATTAAATAATCCAATTGCTTGCATTAACACCCTTTTTAATGACAAACTACTAATAAAGTAGGGAATAACAAAACTCCCTGAATTATCGATTGGCTCAAGGATCTTGTCTTAGAGGAAGTAAGAACCCTTCGTACTTAAGATCACCACCAACAACTCATCAGTAGTTTTTTTTCTTGATTGCTCTTCCATTTCTTCCTCAACTATCTTTGTTCACTCTTCTTCTTCTTTTTGGATAGAAGTTTTTGGTTTATATTCTTCTATTATCTCTTGCGACTTCTCTACTTTCTCTTCTTGGATGAAGGTTTCTTCATCATCTTCTTCTTCTTCTTCAGGATGCTCTTCTTGGAATGTCTCTCTATTCATGAAGCCAAACCATATATTTTCTTCATTCTTGAATTCGTGCTGATTAGATTTTATTTAAGCTAGGGGAAGTAGTGGTAGCAGAGAGGGAGAATCCATAACACTACTAGTCATCGCTTGTCATAATCTCATAAGCATCATCCTATATTCCATTAAAAATGTAGCACCCATAACCTTTAAGGATGAAGGTTTCCCGTATTGCTACCACATTGAGCACTCCCCCTCATGGGTGTTTTAACTTATTGCCTCATTGATAATGAGTTTGGGTTTTAGGAAGGTGACAACAACTTTTTTTTAAGTTCTCCTAGCTTTTTTGTTTTCATTTAGGCTTTTCTTTTCTGTTTTGTCTTATATAAATTGAGATTTCATCTCTTTAGATAACTTAGCATGTTAAACTTGACTAGTAGAGCCATATGAGAAATGAATCGTCTACTTTTGTTGTTGTGAAGTTCCAAATGATTTGCACTCTTTTAGATTATGACTGTTAATATCTATGGTAATTGTTTACTATAGAATGCCCTTAGATATCTAAGTGTGTAGTGTTTGACTAGTAATCTTTAGAGTGTTTGCTTTCATGTAAGGTTCATGTTTGTTTCAAAATGTCCAACAAATAAACTACATATTTCTCATCCATAATGAACATATTTTTTAATACTAACTTATCCCTAAGACATATGATAACATGCCGAATAATGCACATCAATAATTCACATAATTCATATGTAGGACATATTAATACTGATAATCAATTATAAATTCAACTAAAGTACAATTTCAATTTTATAAAGATAAAATTTATGATTAAGATACATATAAAATATGCTATGATATTAAGATAAAAAATATTATTTAACATTTAGATAAATGTAGTACCTTTTAAAAATATAAAAATTACTAATAAAATTACTAATTATGTCTCTCAAATAAATACTATCTTATATTTGCAGTTAACAAAACAGGTGTGTTTATTTAGTTAGTTTATGTCCTATAACTAATCAATTTGGTTGTAGTTTAATGAGAATTATTTAAAGGCATTAGTTATCTTGTAAATGTTTAAATGTATATGATAAAGTCTATAGGATAATTATATATTGCAAATGAAGTTATAAAGAGATTGTAAATATGAGATTCATATTGTATTTATGTATTATCCTTAAATTATTCCTAGTCATTATTCTCTTAAGACTGGATATTAATATAATGTAAAAAGTCTAGCACATGTTATGTTTTTCCTTATGAAGGAAGTAGTCGATCTTATAAACTAAAGTATGGAGATATTTAAACAAACTTATAGGTGCTTGTCAGAGAAAAAGTTTACTGAACTAACCCAATACGAGAAATACATTTGAAACATTACTTGTATATCTATGAAAATTCTCATTGTGATGATTGTAAAAGTGATCCTTTTACTTGAGGTATCCAAAGTTATCTTGTATAGGAATTGCTATATTTGATACTACTTATGACATATTCTAATTATGGGTTATTTAGTAGGTAGTTATTGGATGTAGGATGGTATAGATGGAGATAGTTAAGTGATCAAGATAGGATTCATCACCCTAAAGTAAGTAGAGATAATGTTCTATTGTTCTCAATTAGTATTGATTTGAGAAATCCTTGACCAAGGTAAAATGACACTTTATCAATTCTCTGCAATTACCTATTGATTCAATTAATAACATTAAAGAACTAATATGATTGGACTCAAAATATAATAGACATTAATTTTATGCTTTATGTCTAATCAGAACATTGTATGATAAATGGATTGAATTATACTGAAAAATCATGCATGGAAAGGTTAGTTAATTTAAGTATTTCAATAATTACAAATGGAATGTTGGATTTGTAAAATGTCACTTCATATACAATTAAAGGAGCTCTTTTTGTAATGTCACTTTAAATCCATTAATAACATCTATAATAATATGTAATTTTCAAAGAGGGAAGCTTTAGCTGAATTAAATATGATATAAGAACAAATGAAGTTAAATCCTACAAATTAAATTCTTGTGCAAGCAGAAAAGGATGCTTTATTAGTCATGCAAAAGGATTGGAGACTTACAATTTCCTAAAAATGCAGAAGTTTAGGATTCAATAGTTTCAGGAGGGAGATAAGAGTACAAAATATGTATATAATTCCCATATAACTAAAAGGCATGAAAACATAATCTTTTCACTAATGGATACTAAATGAAATATAAAAGAGGGAGACAAGATTCAAAATACTTAATATAAAATGCACAAAAAAATCTTTGCACTAACAGATTATAAAGGAAATATAAGGACAAACCTCTAAGAGTTTAAGGATCTTACCTATTGTTTTTCAAGGAAACTATAGGCACTGGTAACGAACTTTCTTTCTCTATAGGTGATATTAAACATTTATTTCATATCCCCTTCTAGAAAAGTATGCAACCACACTAACTAGCCTTATTATATGTTCAAAAATAAGGGGCATGTAATTTTATTTGTAATTTTACCAATTGTTTTTGTAGTAAAATCCTTATAGTGTAACAATTAGATGACAATATAAAGGACCATCTCTATTTTGTAAATATATCTAAAGGTAGATAAAAGATTGATAGTAAATCCAGAGTTTAGCATTTTGGTAACGAAGTATAATTTGTAGGATGAGGCTTGGGACATAGATGCTTTGATTGTTTGATGCGTAGTCGAAGAGGAGAGGTTAAAGAATACTACTCATAAGGTCCTCCTAGTAACCAAAGGAAAAGAAAAGGTCAAGCCTCAAAGGTTTAAAGATAAGAGATCCAAGTTCTCTATGCTTGTATTTACTGGTCAGTCTAGTATTGCTAAAAGTTCATAAGATGTGAAGAATATAAGGTGCTTCTTCTATAAGAAGAAGGGACATAAAAAGCCCAATTGCCAGAAATATAAAGATTGGAATGAAAAATAATAATTGCTATGTAACTCCTTGCTTATATATCTCATGAATTTAATCTTACTATAGCCACATACAATGTTAAGTGGCTAGATAGTGGAGTATCTAATCATATTGCCTCCACAATGCAGGGTGTTATATCTAGGAGAAAGCCAAATAAAGGGAAGGAGAAACTGATGGTTGGCAACAATGAAGAATTTAGTGTAATATATATAGGGGAGGTATATTTAAACCTCTACATGGGGTTTTTGCTTATATTACATGATATATTGGAATCTTATAGCAATGTTAAACAAAGAAGGTTATCATTTTTCATTGATACTTCTATTGCACAGTTATATTTTAATGCAAAACATATCGGTACTGCCTTTTTGTTCATAAGGATTATATAGAATGTGTCTTATCCCTCATGAAATGTATGCTTCTTCATATATTGCTAAATAGGTTACTCGAGAGAGACGTCTGATTAAGGAAAAATCTTACATGTTGTGGCATAAAAGATTAGGCCACATTTCCACACACAAAGAGAGAGTTGAGAGAATGATAGAGGAAAAAATTCTGCCAACTTCAGATTTTAAGGGTCTAGAAACATGTATTGACTGTTGCAAAGGTAAGTTGATCAAAATAAAGAAAAGGGGTCAACTTGAGCATCTGGCTTATTAAATCTCATACACACAGATATTACTGGACCTTATATAGTTACCTTGTTTCATTCTAGATATTTTCTAACATTTATTGATGATTATTCCCGTTATGGTTATGTGTTCTTACCTAAGGAAATGTCTAAAGTTCTTGAAAATTCAAGATCTTTAAGAACTGAAGTGGAGAACCAATTGGAAAAATCTATCAAAATTGTCAGATCTGACTGTAGAGGAGAGTATTATGACAAACATGGAGTTTTAGGATAAGAAAAAGATTTTTTTTCCAGATATATGAAATCATATGAAATAGTGACTTAGTTTACTATACAAAGTAGTCCTGAGCAAAATAGTATGGCCGAAAGGTGTAATTGTACCCTAAAGGACGTGATGAGGTCAATGCAAAGTAGGACAAAGCTACCTGATTTTCTTTGTGGGTGAAGCCATCAACACAAGATTATATATACTTAACAGATTCCAAGCAAGTCAGCGTCAAAGACACCTTTTGGAATTTGGAAAGGGTGGAAGCCTAGCCTTACACACGTTCATGTATAGGGCTGCCCTGCTAAGATACATTTATGAAAGTAAATTACATGCTCGATCTACTCATCGCTATTCAGTTGGATATCCTGACCACTCTAAAGGCTACAAATTTTACTATAAAGAAGGTTTAGAATTGTGAAATCACAAACATCTAAGTTTCTGGAATATGATGTCTTTGATGAGGGTGGTTAAGTTCAGATACTACATTTATTTCTTATCTGCCACTCATACAGTTAAGTCCAGAGGATCAAAGTCTTAGTATCGTGCCAGTACAAATACACGTATAGGAATTCATACGTATACAAACAAAGGTTCCTTAGGTACAAGAACCAATATAGTTGTGAAGATCCATTAGAGTGAGATGACCTACTATTGCATTTTAGTACATAATCTAATTGGGTAAACAAGACTATGATATTAGACATGTTAAAGATACGATTAATTTTTCAGAAGCTATTTCTGGACCTCATGCATATTTGTGGTATGATACAATGAATGACAAGACGCAATCTATGAAGCATAACAAGGTTTGAGAGTTAGTTGATTTGCCTCAACATTGCAAACTGTCAGCTGTAAATGGTTGTCCAAGACCAAGAAGGACACTCAAGGTAAAATTGAGTAGTTTAAGGCTCGATTGGTTGCCAGAGGGTCCACTCAGAGAGAAGGGGTTGACTTTAATATTACCTTTAATTGAAATTCTCTACAGCAGGATCTAGTTTAAAAATATGCATTGACCTCCTAATAGCCTCATAGTGCTGGTGCAAACTAGAGTAGTAAGTGGACTGAATAGAAAGAAAAACATAATGACTTAAAGCATGCATAAAACATCAATGGGATCCTCAAACAACTTGTTTTCAAAATAACATGAAAGAAAATTTACAACAAAAGAAAAATTTAAGAAACCATGATAGAAAAAAGAGGAGCTCCTTTAGCGTAAAAAAAAGAAATTGTAAAAACCCATAAAAAAACATCTTTCCACTGCCTGTAGGGCCAATAACAAGTTGTGCATAGCCAATGATCAACCTTTTGATTAAATTTCAAAGAAAAAAGAAACAGTAGCTTTAGTATCCACAAAGAGAAATGAAGACACTGACGGAAGAGAGAATAGCCACAATAATATAAGCAGTACACTAAACACTGATGGCGAATAAGTAGTTCAGGACATTAGAGGAAGTCATAAAACACCCAGGTAGAACAATGGAAAAAAATAAAGGCCTGAATTAGGAAAAAAGAAATAAAAAACAAAGGTCTAAATCAGGAAAAAAGTAATAGCAAAGGAACAGCTTCAAAACTTAATGAAATTGGATTAAATAATGAAGAAGGAGTTGAAGTTGGAGTCATAGTCTTAGGGAAGAGGGTTACCAGCTAACAAGACAGAACATGAGAGGGTGTTGCGAGAAGGAAATGGGTCCAAAGTTGAGAAAGTTGGAAACCAAAGACCCTGCCAGGGTTTTCTTTTTAATTCTTAGGATTAAAACATCTACTACTTTAGATGAATCAAATTATTTTTAGAATTTTCAAATCAATATAATTTGTTTTAAAAATTAAAATTAGGTAAAGGGTTAGGGTTACTGACTTTTTGTAAGAAAATAAAATAAAAAGGTATAACTAGTGCAGGAAAAAGATAGTGGAAGAATAAATATAATAATAATAATAGAGAACTACAATCACAAAGTTAGGTTTTTTTATTTTATTTTTAGGGATTCATAGTAGAAGTATCTTGTTTCAATTCTCCAGCTAGCCATACTTTTTCACTTGAACTCTTTTTATTTGCATTTCTACCCATTTCCACTGATCAAGCTTCTTGTGTGAATCCTTTTATTATTCTACTTAATTAAACGACCTAGTTATAGGGTTCTGGAGTTGCCATTGTTAACTCAATGTTCATATTTAACAATTATGATGATAACCTTGTAATATTTCAAAATTTAAAATGGATTTATTTCCTTATATATAAACAATGATATAATTCTTAAAAGGAAATAAAATCGTGGAATAATTGCTTTTCTTCTTGCAGGAATCTTCTTTATAAAATTACCTTATTAAAAATGGTTTATCCGAAAGGATCCTATTTATTATGAAGTCCTATATTAGTCACGTGATTATTGGAGGATTTTTAGTAAAGAATATATTGAAGTTATTCATAATTAAATCCATCTAGTTGACTAAGAATATAAGTGAAGTAATGACTAGTTGAAAGAAAAGCCTATTTAAGGAAGAGCAATTGCTTTTGTGAACACAGATCAGAGTTTTGAACATAGATCATACTTTCAAAATACAACTTTAGCATAAATTCTTTTGAAAGTGATATCATTGAAAAATCTCTTGTTCTTTAGAAAGTGAAAATATTTTTGTGAGAGATCAGTGTAGCTCATATTCAGTGAACTTCATTTTTAGTTAAAGAGCTTGTAAAGGCTAACTAAATTCTAGTTTGGAAGGTTGGAGAACTTTAAAAAAATTAACTCGTGAGCTTGGAAAGGCTCATCAAATTATTATCTGGATTTTCATAGTGAAACACCCAAGTTGGATACTTGAGGACTGGACGTAGGTTTAGTTTGTAAGCCAAACTAGTATAAATCGACTACGTCCTTGTCTCTCTTCTCTTAACTTTTATATATTCATATTATATTGTGTGCTTATTAATTTCAGGAAGAGGCTACTTCAATTCTAAAATAGGTTCCTTCTGTTTATAACTTGTTAAAGGTTCCTTTTATTTCAACAGGCACCTTCTATTTTAAAATTGTTTTAAATTAGTCTTATTCTTTAGCAGGCTCTATCATTTTATAGGCCACTATTGTCTGACAAGCTCCTATTGTTGTTAATTTTTAACAAGCACCTATCTTTATCTGAATTGAGAGCAGTTTGCGAAAATTTTTTAAGTCACAGACAATTCACCCCCTCTTGCGTGTATTTGCTTTTATTATTTGGTATCAGAGCAAGGCTTCACATTTTTATGTTTAATAGCACGTGATAGAACATGGAAAATAATCTGAGAAGTCTTGAAAGACAATATGTCCCAAAGCCTCCTTACTTCAATGGAAACAACTACTCTTACTGGAAAGAGAGAATGATAATATATCTATAATCTGTAGATATTGAAGTATGGCAAGCGATTAAAGAAGGAGCTACGATTCCCGCTTTTGATAACGTAGAATATGGACTGATGCTGACAGGCAAAAATGCATAACTAAACGCTGGGGCAAAACATCACCTAATATGTGCACTGTCTCTAAAAGAATATAAAAAGATATCTTACTGTTCTACAATAAAAGAAATGTGGGACAAACTTCAAGTCACCTTTGAAGGGATGAATGAGGTAACAAAACATAGAATAAGTTTTTTGGTACATCAATACGAAACTATTGGCATAAAATAGGGAGAGACTATAGAAAAATCTTCAGACGCTTCAATAACATCATCATGACCTTGAAGAATATAGGAAAAATATATCCTAAAGACGAGCTTGTAACAAAGATTCGAAGGTCACTACCAAATGAATGGAGACATAAGGTGACAGCTCTAGAAACGACAAAGGATCTAAACACTATCTCACTCGGTTGGCTGTGAGGAAATCTAATGATCCATGAAACTGAGCTTAAGCAAGATAAAGGATCCTCCTATAAAAAATGAATGGTAATAAAAGCAACTGATGAATCAATGGTGATATGCACGCTTTTATAAAAAGAAGTTAATAAAGAAAAGAGAAGGAAATAGGAAGGTTGTAAACAATAGGCTGTTATCAAAAAGCAGCAACAGCAGTAGCCATACATATATGCTATCAATGCAAGAAGCTTAGGCACACTAGACCTGAATGTACTATCCTTTAAAAGGATAAAATAGAGAATAGAAAACCTAGAAAGCAAGCTATAACTACAGCTTAGTCTGACGAGGATTTTAAAAGCTTTGAAGAAGATGAACCTGAGAAAGTTAGCAATGTCTGC
Source organism: Erythroxylum echinodendron (assembly GCA_027575705.1). NCBI lineage: Eukaryota > Viridiplantae > Streptophyta > Magnoliopsida > Malpighiales > Erythroxylaceae > Erythroxylum > Erythroxylum echinodendron. The sequence goes on from JANZXR010000004.1 coordinate 7,126,934, forward strand.
TTCATGACTGAATCAGGAGATGATGAGGTATACTGTTATGACTCTAATATTGAAGTTGATTAATTGAAAAATGCATATTATGAATTGTATTATTAGTACAAAAGGTTGATAGTGAAATATTTCAAAGAAGTTGAGAAGTCCAAGGCAATGATGCATCTCTAAAAAGTAAGATTAAATCATTGGAATCAATGAATGAGAATCTAACAACCAAGAATATGTTGCTTAAAGTTGAGTATAAGCAAAAGGTATCTGAAAAGGAAGTATTGGAAGAAAGAATATCCAAGTTGGAAAATACGTTACTCAAAAATGATTTTGAATAGGTGAGACAGTTGGAAGAAAAGGTCACCACTTTAAAACTTAAAAAAGACAAAAGTGCTGAAAAGATCTTACCTCTAGAAAAAGATCTAGCAAATTTTGTTAATGGAAGGAACAACCTCGATAAATTGCTTGGCAGTGGTAAATGTGTGTTTAATGAGGCCAAAATAGGATACAATGAGAACAATAATATTATGCCTTATAAGAATTTCTTTATCAAATCAAGTAGTAGCTATAGTCAAAATAGCAGGAACTTGATATATGGTAGAAATTATATCAATTCTCATTCATTTGTTTTATGTTTCTACTATGGCAGACTTGGTCACATTACATTCTTGCAACTTTCATAAAATGGAGAAATTATCTTAAACGTATATTTGGAAACCAATAGGTTAAGCTACTAACTTGAAAGGACCCAAAAAAATTTGGGTACCTAAATTGAGATAATACTTTTTGCAGATATGTTTCAAAACAGAGACAAGAGAAAATGAGTGGATAGTTAATAGCAGCTGTTCAAGACACACGATAGGTGAAATATCTCACTTCAACTACATTGTAAGAAAAGACAGAGGTAATGTTGTCTTTGTAGGTAAAAATAAAGCAAAGGTCACCATAGTTAGTAAAATTGGTAATTTTGACTCTAGCTCTATTGATAATGTTCTCTTTGTTGATAGTTTGAACATAACCTGTTGAGTGTGAGTCAGCTATGTGATAAGGGTTACAAAGTCATTTTCCATACATCTCATTGTGAAATTGTTGATATTCATAATGATAATATTGTGTTTATTAGTCCCATAAATCATAATATATATTGTGCTCAACTGGAAGATATGTCCTCACAAAATGTTAAGTGTTTGGTCTCTTTAGAAAAGGATTCATTTATTTGGCACAGGAGATTTGGGCATGCCAAAATGAGCATTCTATCAAAATTGTCAATTAGAGGACTACCTACTCTAAAGTTCGAAAGCAATCAGGTTTGTGAGGCCTGTTTAAAAGGTAAACAAGTTAGAAGCAACTTTCCTCCTAAACATGTTGTTTCTACCAGCTAACTAGTTGAACTTGTAAACATGGATTTTTTTGGTCCTACTAGAACTCAAAGTTTTAGCAGTAAACATTTCAATTTTTATTTAGTAGATGATTATTCCATATTTACATGGGTTTACTTTCTATCAAATAAGGATGATGCTTTTAAAGTTTTTGAGAAGTTTTGTAAAAAAATTTAGATCTAAAAGGATACTGCATTACTTTAATTGAAAGGCATCATGGACAGCAATGGTATAACTCATAACTTCTCTTATCCAAGGACACCTCAGAAAAATGAAGTTGTAGAGAGAAATAACAGAACTTTGGTTGATATGGCTAGGACCATGCTATGTGAAAGTGGACTATCTCATGGATATTGGGCAGAAGCTGTATCCACGACATGTTATATACTCAATAGATGTCTTATAAGACCTATTCTAAAGAAGACCCCTTAAGAGATGTGGAAATGAAGAAAACTAAATATTGCTTACTTTCGAGCATTTGGGTGCAAGTGTTTCGCTCCAAATAATGGAAAAGACAACCTTGGAAAGTTCGATGTGAGGTTAGATGAAACTATTTTTTTGGGCTACAGTAATATGAGTAAAGGATTCAGAGTCTATAATAAAAGAATAAGGAAATAGAAGAACTAATACATATGGTATTTGATGAAGCACTACCATCGACAATATCAGCTTATTCAAATAATGAAGAGCACCCTCTGGTTCCTAAAAGTCCATCAGAGATTCTAACTACAGTACCTTTGGAATCACAAGATCAAGAAGGTCCCTCTAAAGCTAGAATAGAGCAGGCTCCTTCCTCTTAGCAGGAGCTTATGTAAAGGAAGAACACCTAGAGAATGAAGAGGTCTTGATACACACCAATACATTCTGGGAGATCCCTCTGAAAGTCTAAGAATAAGATCATCATTCAAAAATAACTTTGTGCTCTCATCTCATAAGCAGAACTAAAGATCGTTGATAGAAACTGGGTTTTAGTCATAAAAGATGAACTGAATCAATTTGACAAAAATAAGGTCTGGAATCTAGTACCTTGTCATTAAAATAAGTCAATCAGTTTGACTCAATGGGCTTTTCGAAACAAATTTGACAAAAATGGTAAGGTGGTAAGAAATAAAGCTAGACTTATAGCTCAAGGTTACAATTAATAGGAAAGTATTGATTTTTATGAAACTAATGCACCTGTTGAGTGTAGTGTCCTTCTACTTCCGCTGTTCAGGAACTTGCCTTCGCATGCTATAGAAAATTCAAATTATTCCAAATGGATATTAAAAATGCATTCTTAAATAGTTACATTAACGAAGAAGTATTTGTTAAGCAATCCCCAAGTTTTGAAGATGAAAATCATCCGAATTACGTGATGAAGTTAACCAAAACTTTGTATAGCTTAAAACAGGCTCCTCGAGCATAGTATAAAAGGTTAAGAAACTTTATTCTGGAGAATAACTTTGAAAGAGGAAAGGTCGATAAGACCTTATTTATTAAAAGAAAGGAAATTGATTTACTCTTATTGCAAATATATGTTAATGATATAATATTTGATGTTACTAATCCATCCTTCTGTGAAGAATTCTCAGTATTAATGCAGTGGGAGTTTGAAATAAACATGACGGGAGAGTTATCATTCTTTCTCAGTTTACAAATCAGACAAATAGAAAAAGGAATCTTCATTATCCAAGACAAATACACAAAGTTACTTTTCAAGAAATATCACTTTGAGAATGCCAAACCAACGAGTACTCCTATATACACTGGAACTAAACTTGATAAAGACAAAGAAGGGAAAGCTACAGATGAGACAAAGTATAGAGGAATGATTGGATCACTACTATATCTTACAAGTTTAAGAACAAACATTATGCTTAGTGTGTGTCTTTATGCTTGCTTTTAATCAAATCCAAAAGAAAGTCACCTTTAAGTAGTCAAAAGAATCCTTTAATATCTCCACAGAACTATGGATTTTGGGCTATGGTATCCAAAAACTGATTCATTTAACATAGTGGACTATTGTGATGTAGATTATGCAAGTGATAAAGTCGATCGAAAAAGCATAAGTGGTCATTGTCAATTTCTTGGAGAATGTTTAGTATCTTGGTCTTGCAAGAAGCAAAATTACACAGCGCTTTCGATGACTGAAGTGGAATACATAGCAGCTGTCAACTATTGTGCTCAAATCTTATAGATGAAACATCAACTACAGGATTTTTCTCTAAAATTTTCTCATATTCCTATATTATGCATGTAACATCCCGTTACCCATGTTGAGATTAGACTAGAAAATATGATAGATTAGTAAGAAATTAAAATATCCATTTCATGCTCATACTCTTGAATATTGAATTTTTACATATAAAAATAATTGTACATGCATTTATAGACATTCTGGGATAATTAATTTATAATTGAATCGTGAATGTGATTTTGTTGATAATTGTGGCTTTTATTTGTTGAAAATTTATTTGGAGAGTGAATTTAGTGGTTTAGAATTTTTGTAGAATTTTAGGAAAATTTCAAAAATTTTGGGTATTTTCGGACTAGGAAAAACGCCAAGTGGCAAGACAATCGATGAATAGCAGTAGAAATAAGATTCAAATGGTAGTGAAAATTTTTATAAATGACTTTGAGTTTTAATGACTTATGTCATTGAAATTTGGAGACAATTGGAGTAAAAATTGGAGTTGATTGGATTAGTTTAATAAAAGAACTAGTTTGAACCTATACGATTATCACATGCGGCAAGTGGCCAAGTCTTAGATCACTATTCTTTTAATTTTAAAGTCCCTCTTTGTTTTGTCTTTCACGATCTCACTCTTGCTTCCACTTTGTGACTCTCTCTTCTTCATTTCTTTCTCATTTTCGAGGCTTCTCTATCTTTTTTCTTCTTCTTTTTTTCACTCCCACGATCACTCACCCAACTATCAACACTTTGCTCTCATCTTTCAATTGCTACTCTTACCTTCTTTTCTTCCTCATTCCCTACAAGAAAACCAAACTCCCACCTTCAAACATGGGCTGTCAACCAAGATAGGTTTGGTGTTTTCTTGAAGGATTAGGAGCTAAAAAAGTATAAGCATCACTCTTCTTTAATTGTTGAATGAAACATGTTGTGATGATAGTTAAGTGTTAAACGATCATAAAATGAGGATGGAAACATGCTAAAAAAGTGAATGAGTAATGTGGTAGATTTGTATCTTGCTTTTACATGGATGATGATTAATGATTCATAAATTGATTTAGACATGTTTTAGAGTTTGAATGAATCCTTAATGAATATAGAAAGAAGTGCAGAAAAATTGAATGATGAATGGATATTGTTATGTTCTGTTTTTTATGGATAAAAACGTGCATCATTGGTTGTTTTAGGAATGGATTAGATTGGGTATGGAAGTTAAAGAGAAGGCAAGTATAGTGTCTTGAAAACAGAAGAACTAGGATGAAAGTTTAGAGATAAAAGATAATGGTGTTTAAAGTGGCTGGAATATGTTAGCTGTAGCAATTCCACCAGATATGCTTCTGTAATTTAGCCATAACTTGTTTTGTAGTTATCCAAATGAGATGGTTTTTGATTTGGATTAAATTACATATATATGGATACATTTTGGATGAAGACATCGAATTCAAATTCTGTCTTTAAGAGTTTCCAATTTTGACTTGCAGTTCAGTACTGGGTGTAGGAAAAAAGTGCAAAAAAAACTGTATACATATTGGTCTTTTGTTCTATTTTCTTGATGAATAAATGTGGATCTCTTTAATTATTTTTTTGATAATGTAAAAAGATTCTAAATCTATGGAAAGGGATTAATGTGGTGCCTTGAAATGTGAAGAATCAAGATGATAGTTAAAAGTGAAATGAAAGCGGAAATAAAGTTGAATATGTGCAGAAAATGGATGACGAATGCACATATATGTGTATGTTCTGTTATTTGTATTTATGATCAATCATTGGCTATAAATTTTTTATGGATGATATTGAGTTGAAATGGAGTTATAATAATGGATAAATGAAGAGCATTGAACTAGAAATAATAGATTAAGCATGAGGAATTGAATGTTGTAAGTAAAGAGTTAAAAAAATTTGATCTGAAACTTCCATGAATTTTCTGTATTAGTATAAAGAGTTTTTGACAAAGTTGTCTACATAAGTTATAGATATTTCTTTAAGCTTTCCAGTGATATTAATTTTGTAATTTTTGGAGCTCTGGATCAAAAATTATGGAGGTTTGAGGTTGGGATGTCAGTGGAGAAGATGAAGTAAAGAATGGTGACTTTACTGGTTTGACCAAAGGGGTTGACTCACCTTAAACAGCTTTCCTTCTTTTGACCATAACTTCTTCTCTAGATCTACAAATGATCTCATTACTAAACCAATAGATTCATAACACAGTTTTCTATCCCTCCATAAACATTTGTAGGATTATGAACTGAATTGAGAAATATTGATTAAATCAAAGTGTAGAATTTGTTGGAACAGTGGAATAGTATTTTTTTTCCTGAACACCCTTCGGTATTTTGATTATATATAGATCTATAAAATTCCAAATTAGACGCTTTTTGATTAGGATTAAACTAGATATATAGGCTTACAAATTTTCTCAAGGACTAGAATTTTTATTCTTTCTCTAAAATATTGAATTTCTGGATGGAATTTGTACATAGTACACTATTTTTTATTGTGAATAACCCGATAATGTTGGAGATATATCTTCAACATTTCTGAACCAAATTGAGTGACTTTAGTGTCAATGGAAAGATAAGACATATAGGAAAACTTTTATAGAAGATAGTATGACCAAATTATATCAGTTTCGCTTTCTAATTAAATGTGAACAATAGACCTGAAAGTGTGACTTGATAAAAGCTGAAGTGAGTAAATAAGAAATGAATTACGATTTTAATGGTTTTAGTGAGGCATAAACCTAAGTATAAATCGTACTTAGATGAGTTTTGATATGAAAATGATTTTGTGGTGAAATTGATGGGAAGATACACGGGGTTTTCTTGAACATGCATTGTACATAATTCATTTTATACATGTGCATTATTAAACACTCATAATTGTGCAAATTGTGATATATGTGTATGGTGTTTGATATAGAGGAGAAACTGGAACGTCAACCTCCAAATGTTGCCGAAACTTCTAGGCAATATCTTTGGGAGCAACTTGTGAGTAATCTAGATGGTCTCACTCAATTACTTGTTTGTTTAAATTCTGTTTTGAAATGATTGAATGAATGTGATTGATTGTGATAGTTTCCGGACAGGAGGTCCAATGATTGTGATGCTTGGTTGAGATATTGAAGTGTTGCTTGTATGCGAATGAGATGAGCTAATTGTACATAATTTGATCATAAATTTTTTTTGAATGAGCATGTGCATGTAAGTGAAAATGTGATTCTCAACTTAATATTGATTGTCGGAATAAGGTACGATGATATGGGAATGTGATTAAATGGGATGATGTAAGTGTGATTAATGCATTTCATGTCATGAATGTATGAAACATAATGGCAGTAGTGACTAGAGTAGCCACTGATCAGAGCTTAAAGCTCAACGAGTGAAAAAGAGCCTCGAGCTCACAAGTGATTCAGAGCCTCAGGCTTAACGTTTAATGAGCCTTATATGGACATTTATCAATGAGCCTGGTATCCAAAAATGGATACAGGATAGTTTAGGTACTCAGTCACAATAACATAATAATGGGAAAAGAGTCTCATGAGCATTCCATATGCATTTGCTTAAGTATGTTTAATTGATTGAAATGCAATTTGCTTATGCTTAAGTGAAAATGTGATACTGATGTAAACTACAATTTTGGAAAATATGTGTTATGTAAAATGTTGTATTGCATGAATTGAGTGAACCTTCGATGATAGTTACATCATTGAGTTCGTAAAACTCACCAAAATTACAACGTTGTCTTTTTAGGGCCGAGAGACGGCTCTAGCTACCGAGAGGCTTTAGCAGCTGTGTAGATTGTGATTTGGCAAGAGAAGTGATGGTTTAAAGATAGGTCAGTCAAGATTTTTGGACAGATTAGATAGACTTTATATATTTTCCTATTTCATGTAGTAATTTTGTACTAGGTTTTGATAACGTACATGCAGTAAGTGTTGAAAGATCCATTGTAGACTTTTGGTTTTGTGAAATGAAATGAGGAAAAAGTTGGTTTTAAAATATTGTGTTTTTCTTATGATACTTTATAAGTGAGTAATGATATGATGCCTTATAAAGTGAATGTAGCGATCAAATCTAGCTCAACCTTATCGTAGGATATATACCAAAATGACCTCTGGGAGTCCCGATAAGCACCCTGTGGTAAGGGGGCGCTACAATGCGTTAATACTAGTGCTATGAATCTGTCTAAAAATCCTATGCATCATTCTAGGACTAAGCATATATAAGTCAATCATCGTTTTCTTAGAGATTATGTTTTAGAATGAACCATTGATCTTTTGCATGTTAATACTGAAAATCAAGTAGCTGACATTTTCACCAAATCACTTTCTAAAGATAGATTTTGCATGTTAAGAAAAGAGCTTAGTATATGTAAACTCTCTGATATTATTTTTGCATGAATTTTCTCAGCTACTTATCATTGCATTTCACAAGCACCTTCTATTGTGTTTCTTTAAGAACTCTCCATATTTAATAGGATCCTTCTAATTTTAGAAGGCTTTTCTCCTTTTATCAAAGTAAAGGTTTGAAAGGATACCAAAAATTGCAGGTCTTACTCTAGAACAACAGGCTCCTGCTCCCCCTCAAAACGAAAATAGCATGAGTAATCAATTTCTTCAACTACTGAGGGAAATTCGCTCTAACCAGGATCAAATGTTCGAATAAATTGACAGCATCCAAAACCAAATCTTGGATTTACAAATTCATATTAGGAGAAATTCTTCCTAATTTTATTCACTTCCTCTCTATTTCTTTATTTTTTTGTTTTTGATAACGACAAAGGGGAAGAGCTTATATGGACATATTTTCTACATATATATGATATGATTTCTTGATGCTGCCTTGATTATACCTGTGATTAATTCTGCTGTGAAAATTTGTGATACATAATTGATAAGCTCCTTTCCTAAGAGGCAAGCTCCTTCTAATTATATTTGAATATATAAAAGTCTCAGGTATCTTTCGAAATCATTCATTATCTTTTTGAATTTTCAAAGATATATCTATTATTGCTTGTCATCATCAAAAAGGAGAGATTATTAGCTCAAGGTTCATATTTAACGATTTAGATAATAAACTTATAATATTTCAAAATTCAAATTAAAATTGTTTCCTTATATATAAACAATGGTATAATTCTTAAAAGGAAATAAAATCATGGAATAATTGCTTTTCTTCTTACAAGAACCTTCTTCATAAGCTTACCTTATTAAAAAATGGTTTATCCAAAAGGATCCTACTTATTATGAAGGTCATATCTTAGCCACGTGATTACAGGAAGATTTTTGACAAAGATGACATCAAAGTTATTCGGAATTAAATCCATCCAGCTGACTAAGGATGCAAGTGAAGTAATGACTAGTTGAAAGAAAAGCCTACTTAAAGAAGAGCAATTGCTTTTGCGAACACAGATCAGAGTAGCTAACATAAATCAAGCTTTCGAAATACAACAAACTTAGCTAATAATTTACGACAAACCATATATCTTCTGTCGCAAAATTACAGATGGACAATTTATGTTACCATCGACGAATATATTGATGGTTATTTTGTGTTGTCGGTAAGTTTAACAACAGAAATATTGTTTCGATCTCCGTCATTAAACTTACCATTAGAATCGGTTATTCCATCGATAAGTTAATGACAACATTACCGACATTTCTTAGTTATCCATCAGTAAATCGAATAGATTTTACCGACGAACTTTATTTTTCGTCGGTAAATTTACTAAAACTATTTTTTCCCCATATTTAATTTTATATGATAATCTTATGGTTGATGCATAATTTATACAATTATCCTTTATCTGTTGATAATATTTTGATTTATTTCTACATTTAATTTGTTGAAACAGAAAGTTGATTGATGATGTAAAGTAAAAATTACCTTAATTGATAATAAATTTTTTTGTACATAATAAGTATTTAATTCATACGAAATGACTACAAGTACGCTATTGATTTAGTGACCGCGGATCCTCTAACTGCTGTGATGAGGTGTTGCCCCTCCTCTTCAACTCATCCATATCATTACAGAGCTAAGCTAGGTACTTCATCGACTGTTGGAACTAAGTTGCCAATGTTTATACTATGCTCTAAAGCTTATGGACTTTATTGGGTGTGAAATGCCTACTAGATGCTACTATACTGGATGTGGAGGATTGCGAATAACATGTGTTCATAAATGAATTTAAGCCGAGTATCCTTCCACGAAGGTCCTTACCACTCATTGCATAAAGATAGGTTTGACTCTCATCAACATATTTAGACTACTGATACTGTTGTTGAATGCTTTCTAGTATTTGGTCCTATCAAAAGGCAGTGTTTATATAAGTAAGTGATAATTATTAAGCATTAATATTAAAGCATAAATTTAACATACATTTAGTTCTCTACTTCGGGTGTTGACAAAGTTCACATGATCATGCTTCGTAGTGTGAGTGCAAAAAGAGATGACAGGATGTAGAATTTGTGCCCGTAGACTTTTCCTGCATCAGAATAAAATGTTATAAGTGAACTACAATTTATAAAAATTTTGACAGAATTTTCTCTATTTTTATGATATTTATCCCTTGTTGAACAAAAAAAGTAACTCAACAACATAGTCATATATGGCCCCAAACATTTATAACATTATCATTCTCCATAATATACATATTTTCATTCCAAAATTTACACAACAAATTAAATTGAAGTACACCAAAATAAAAAATTAAAATATAAATGTAAAGTGTAGATCCTCCAGTATATATATGAAGACTCTCTCCCCCTGGTCCTCCACGACTACTGGTAGAATTACGTTCTGAAATGAACATTATCTCGGATGATGTCTAATATTGCTGCCAACGATTCCATATTTGTTCAGAAATATAAGGTGGTCATACACTAGTCTTGTGTATCACACTAACAAAGTCTCGATAATGTGTACGTGCTTGTCTTTCCCATACTTTCTAAATGACCGCAACAAATTCAAAATCCAAAAAAAAATCTTTTTGAAAAAGGAAAAAACATACGATAATTACTTATAATGTAATATTTATCTAATTAATGTATAAAAATCATTTAAAAATAAAAAATATAATGTAATAAAAAACCAAACGACGTCATTTTATTTTATGAACAATTCGACAGTTAGTTCTATCAGTTTTTTACTAACAGAATTGTGATTCCATCGATATTCAAGATGCTTATTTTTCCTGCGAGTAGTTGTTGCCTACTTTTAGGATAGACTTTACTGTTTCGTCGCTATATTCCATCAGAAAACACATGGAAATATTTTCCCTCCCCGTTTATCGACAGATGTTTTGGCTGTCGCAAAATTTTTTTCCTTCAAATTTATCGATAGATAATCCATTTTTGTTGCTAATTTACTATGGAATGTTTTCGTTAGTAATGTTCCATCGATAATTTATTATTTTCTTGTAGCGTCAGTGTTAGCTCATATCAAGCAAACTTCATTTCTTGTTGAAGAGCTTGTAGAGACTAGCTAAATACTACTAGTTTAAAAGGTTGGAGACCTTTGAAAAATATTAACTTGTGAGCTTGGAGAGGCTCATCAAATTCGTACTTCGATTTTTTAGTGAAACACTCAAATTGGATACTTGGGGACTAGACATAAGCTGGTTTGTAAGCCGAACTAATATAAATCGACTACATCCTTCTCTCTCTTCTCTTAAATTTTATATTTCCCCATCATATTGTATGTGTTCATTGTAGCAAGAGACTCCTTCAATTCTAAAATAGGTTCCTTTTGTTTATAACTTGCTAAAAGTTCATTTTATTTCAACAGGTGTCTTCTGTTTTTAAATTGTTTTTAACTGGTCTTATTTTTTAGCAGACTCCTGTCATTTAGTAGGTTAATATTATCTGACAGACTCCTATTATTTTTAATTTTTAACAGGCACCTTTCTTTATCCGAATTGAAAGCAATTTGGAAAAAAATTTTAGTTAACACACAATTCACCTCCCTTTTGCGTGTATTTGCTTTTATTATCCATTCCATTACATTTCTTTGCTATATTGCACATATCCATCAGATTAGCACTTGTCACTTGGCAGAGATTGTATTTAGGTACAAGGTAATCGATAATGGTTCGGTTGTTTTCATCGAAGTCTGACTGGAAAAGTGATGTCAGAGGAGGCAGCGATGTCGGCAAAAGGTGGATATCACTTTTGGAAGATTTAGTGTCTGTTATATGGTCACTGTTTAACTGTCGGAGGTCGATCAGAAGCTTGTCACTGGCTTTGCAACACCATTTCAGGCATTCCTTCCATTGCCCCACGCCGTAAGCGTGACTTGATTGTCAACTTATTAAAGGCTAGGACTAGAAGCGAGGTTCTAGTTTAGTAGCTTTTTCAGATGATATTTGAGAGGAGGCCACAAAATGTTGATCTCCTTCTGGAAAAGAAAAGCTGTGTGCTTGAGAAGTTCTTTGATGGTAAGCCTTTCATTGCATTATTCCTTTCGTTTTAGTGCTTGCTTGGTTGATCTTCTCTTAACCAGATGGATTGTTGTATTTCTTATTTACAGGCTACGTGTTGATGAAGTAATTAGTTCGATGTTTCTGTGGTGTACATGTGGATTGTTCATATGTCTATGAGATGATGGAGGACATCTAACTCGTATTTTATAATGGTTTTCACACTTTGCTGTTGCTGGTGGAAGGAAGCCCAAAAAAGGCGCTAAAGCATTATCTCAATTTGCTTTTGTCAATCGTGATATTTATTGGGAAGAGCTTGAGTGGAAAGGAAAACATGGACAGTCACCTGCAGTGGTTGCTACAAAGCCGCATTACGTCATGGATTTGAATGTACTACAAACAGTGGAGAATTTTATCGATAATGTGCCTGAATTTTGGTCATCATGTGAGTTTGTTGAGTCACCGAAAGATGGTAGTATTCTGTCCATTGATACAAATTTCTTTCTGGAGTTCTTTGTCTGTTTGATGTATGAGGAGGATTCAAGAGATGTGTGGGATGTTATTCATGAGTTTCTGATGGAGGAATCTTTTTTGTTTTTATGTAATCACCTTCTAATCACTTTTTAAGAGCCGGAATTACACATTGTTCTCGAGTTACTACATAAATATTTGGACCCAAGAATTGAAACAGAAAATCCTGGCAACTCATCTTTGTGGCTTGAGTTCATACTTTCCAAAAACAATGATTTTGAATACTGTTTCTCTTAAATCATGTTATAAGTGGTGGACGCCAGCTTTTATGGCTTGCGCAAGATGAAGAGTCCTTAGAAGAACTAGAAAAGATCAAAGTTATTATGTCCCAGATTAGCAACTTTTCAAGCAGTATTGATAGCTTGGTCCCTATGCTGAATGAGTGCTTCAAGATGAAAGCCATAAAAGCAATCAAAATGTTGGGGTTTCAGTCTTGGGTTCTTCACTATGAACTATTAGAGAAATGCCCAACTTCAGAATCATGGGAATTTTTATTTTTCCATAATAAAATAAATTTTCGAAAATCTAACAAATATATACTGGTAAGTCCCAATGGACAATCAGAAGGAAATGGTTCAGAGTTTGATGATGGATTATCAACTAAAAGAAACCATAGAAAGAAAGAAAGAGGAAAAAAGGATAAAAGGAAATTTGATGATAAGGATAGCTATGACTGAGTTGCCAAAGTTTGATATTCGTATTGTATTATGAAGTTATAGCCTTATACATAAGCATATGTAGCCTTATGGTTAGAGTAAGTGGTGGTAAATTATAATTACTATCAATAACAATGTATATAAAATTGATAATTGCTATATTCTGTTGTAATATAACCTATAACAAACTTTATAAAATGGAGATGGTCCTTTATATCGTCAGACATTCGAAGTTCTGTCAGCAGTATTGCTAGAACTGTCGATGGAGGTGTTAGAAAGCACTTTGTGAAAGGGCTCAAGACTGATATACGGGCTAAACTTAAAGTCTTAAATCCTATTATACTGAGACATATTATGCTAATAACCCAAAGGTTAGAAGAAAAGAATTGGACATTGAAATCAACCAAGGGGTTGTTTATTGGGCAAAATTATAAAGTTGCTTCTGCAGGTGAGGGTAAGGGATTTGCATAATAGAGTGTAAACAAAGGAAAGGCCTCCTCATATAATAAGGAAATTTTGGGTGAGACAAGAGGGACTCAATTCATAGCCCCAACCCACAAACTAATGTGAGATGTTCCACGACGAAGGTTGCGATTGATGGAAATGGAGATTCTGGAACGACGAGCAATTGGGCTTTGTTTCACGTGCAACAACAAATTTGGACAAGGCCATGTGTGAAAGAGGGAGTTACAAATCCTTTTGATTCATAAGGATGACCCAACAACTTTTGAAGAGTTGGATGTTGGTGACGAAGAACTAGTCGCAGATGTCGATGACAATGGCAATAGTGAGGTAAGGATGGATGAAACCATTGAATTGTCAATTAATTACCTTTTTTGCTTACCTTTGCCTGGAAAAATCAAGTTTAAAGGGAGAATTGCTGGCAAAGGTATGTCAGTGTTAGTGGACAGTAGTGTAACACATAGCACAGACCTTATTAGTTGTCCTAGATCATTCATGAAAGGGTTAAAAAAGAAGAAAATGTGAAAAACCTAATTTCGGTTCCATCTTAACTTCCAAAGTAATATTTGTGGTCAAAATGAGCTCCAATCTTCTGTGACCTTTATGGAAATCATTCACTGTCATGTGGTTAATGACTTTCTATAGTTTTATCAATAAGTAAGTACTCTTAATGGGTCAGAGGATCTGTATGCTTACGAATGATATTAGCAACTGCAGGAGGCCTTAACCTTTATATATAGCTTCTATATTGGGCTTCCCCATCACAAGCATAATATATGTTTGATCCACACTAATCGGAATTCATTTTCCTCCTAGACTTTGACCCATTGATTTAAATCATTTATTGGGCCACTTTATTACCTTTATCTAGATCAAATTATGTTACTTAACTGATAAGTTATTAAGAAATCGAAAAACACAATTAATAGTTGTCTAACATTATATGAAAAGACAAAATTGTCCAACATTCTCCCCTTTAGACAATCATTAAATATAGTTTTGACTCAAGTTTAAAATTAGTTTGAAAACTCAGTTAAGTCACGCTACTGTATTGGTAGCAAATTAAAAAATGACAGAATATTTGATCCAAAGACAATGAATGTCCAACATTCCATCCTGCAAGGCTTTCCATACCAAAAAATATCAAACACATGTGTCATGTGTGACACAGGTCCAATATAATCATGAATATGTAATACCTTACTAACATGAATAGGAAAATGGAGTGAGGCAAACTAAGATGATACTTGTATGATCTAATACATATCATCTTCATTTGTAGGTCTTGATTTCTCCAACTTTATGCTAAACTGCAGTAGAGAAATCATGTTTTCTCTCACTAAATGCTAAATAATATTAGAGAAAACTTGTTTTCTCTCACCAAATGCTAAGCAACATTAGAGAAAACGTTTATGCTCTCTAACTGAATGCTAAACTGCATTAGAGAACCTTTATGGGATTAAACCTTATATCCCCTTATGTTATGTCAAATTTATAGATATCCTTACTAATACGTATGTGTTTAAATGATATAGGCTCAAGATCAATCTTTATATATGCCTAATGACCTTTAACATGCTTAAGATCAACATAAACCTTAAAACTTTCATATGTATTATGATTGTACATAAGAACAGTTATTATTAAGGATAAAAGGATGATCATCTATATTAATAATAATCATAACGTCATAATACATCCAAATGTACAAACATTTAAGATGCAAATACAATGATCCCTAACTATTACTATCTAAGGACCTTAACATGCCCATACTGGATACATGTTTAACAAACATTAGTGGGCAAAGTCCTTTACTCAATGGATCAGGTAACATCTCCTCAGTCCTGATATGCTCCATTTTGACGTCACCTTTCTGAATCAACTACTTTATACTCAAATATTTAACCTTTAAATACTTAGACCCTGTGATATTCTTATTGTTGTTATTAAACAACATTGTAGTAAGATTATTACTATACAAATGAATGGGTCTAGCTATATAATCTACCACAGACAATTCAAAAATTAAGTTTCTGAGCCAAATCGCCTGTGTGGCGGCTCCATAGCATGCAAAAAACTCTGCACGCATGTTAGATGAACTTATGAGTGTCTGTTTGACACTCTTCCATGATATTGCACCTGAAGTGGATTGACGATCATCCGGACACATAACAAAATCAGAGTCTGTATACCCTATAAGGTTTAAATCTCTTATTTTTCTGTATGTCAATGTATAATCCTTACTACCTTTAGGTATCTCAACACTCGTTTAAATGCATTCTAATGCTCTACACTTGGGTTAGCCAGATACCGACCTAATAGTCCAATAACAAATGCAATGTCCAGTCTAGTGCACACTTAGGCATACATCAGGCTACCAACTACACTAGAGTGCGGGACATTCCTCATAGCCTCCTTTTCAATTTTATTCTTTGTACACTGTGCCAAAGATAATCTCTCACTATAAGAGATAGGTGCTACAACAAGTTTTAATAAACCATATTAAACCTTTATAACATTCGCTCAACGTATGTTCTTTGTGAGAGGTTCAATGAGTGTTGAGATCTATCCCGGTTAATCTGTATACCAAGGACAAAAGATGTTTCACTCAAATCCTTTTTGTCAAATTTTTTCGCCAAAAGTTGCTTCACCTGATGCAACATGGTCAAATCATTTGACGCGAGTAAGATATTATCCACATACAGTAATAGGAATATAGCTTTACTCCCTATGACCTTATAGTATAAGCATCTTTCAATTTTGTTTTCCACAAAGCCAAACAAGGTCAAAACCTCATCAAACTTTACGTATCATAATCTATAAGCTTATTTTAGGCTATATATTGATTTAGTCAATTTACAACCTTTTTTAGTTGCACCTTGATCCTGAAATTGTTTAGGTTACTCTATATAAACCTCCTCGTAAAGGTTAACATTTAGGAAAGCGATTTTAACGTCCATCTGATATAGTTTCATGTCATAATGAGCTATTATTTGCATAATCACTCTAAACGCATCTTTCGAAGATACAGGAGAGAAGGTAACATTGAAGTCAACTCCTTCTTTCTGAGTAAATCCCACGGTAACCAAACATGCATTAAACTGCTCAATTTGTCCCTACGTGTCCTTTTTGGTCTTAAATAGCCATTTGCAACTAGTAGGCCTGCTATTTTGAGATAAATCAACCAGCTCCTATACCTTATTATTCCTCATATATTGCATCTCATCCTTCATCACTTCCCACTACAAGTCTGAATGGGGTCCAAAAATAACTTCTGTAAAAGTAAATGGATCCACAACATGTCCTATATCATAGTCTTGTTTACCCAAATAGACTATGTAATTTGATGATATAACATGTGAATTACATAGGTTTTTGTACCTCAAGAACCTTTTCCTGAATAGGTATAGGTCCCTGTGTATATAGGCATGGTATTTAGACCTTCATCACTGGACCTAACTGTATAAGGGGCAGATATGAAATAATCATAGTATCTATCCTACTATCTCCTAGAGGATGCGAGGGTCCTCCTTCATCATGATATTGTATTCCATAATCTTAGTTGTCTGTGATTCCACTATTCTGGTCCCTCCTTTTCTACAGTAAAATTTGTAGCCCTTAGAGTGGTTGGGATATCATACCAGATAATAATGAGTCGAACGAGGTTGCAATCTGCTCTTATAAGGATTATATAACCATACCTCAGCAGGGTAGCCCTATATATAAATATTTGAAAGGCTTGGTTTCCAGTCTTTCCAAATTTCAAAAGGTGTCTTGGATATTGACTTACTTAGGACTCTATTTAAGATATACAATGTTGTCTTAATGGTTTTGCCCCAAAAGGTATTCAAGTAGGTTAATCCTACTTTGCATTGACCTCATCATGTCCTTTAGAGTGCGATTGCGCCTCTCGACCACACCATTTTGCTCAAGACTACCTGGCATAGTGAACTGAGTCATTATTTTAATTGATTCCAAATACTTAGCAAACATACCCTTTTCTTATCCTACAACCCCATATCTGCTATAATATTCAACTCCCCTGTCAAATTTGACAATCTTTATTGATTTTCCCAACTGGTTCTCAACTGTAGTCTTAAAGATCTTGAATTTATTAAGAACTTCAAATTTTTCCTTAAATAAGAAAACATAACCATAGCGGGAATAATCGTCTATAAATGTCAGAAAATATCTAGTATTGCATAAAGTGACTATATAGGGAACACTAACGTCTATATATATATGAGGTTTAATAAACTACAAGCACGAGTTGACCCCTTTTCCTTTATCTTGGTCAACTTACCCCTACAATAATCGATATATATTTCCAGATCATTGAAGTCTAGAGTTGGGAGAATGTTATGCTGTATCAATCTCTCAACCCTCTCCTTGGAAATGTGGCCAAGATGTTTATGTCACAATATGTACGATGTTTCTTTTATGTAGGCTCTCTTTCAAGTAACAAGTTCAGCAACATAAGAAGAGGCATACATTTCATTAGGAGTAAGACTTATTCTATATAATTCGTAGGATAAGCAGGTAGTTTTGATATGTCTTGCATTGATAAAAATATTTACAACCGAAGTATCAAATACAAAATGATATCCCTCTTTATCTAAAACTGATATAAAGATTAGATTCTGTCCAAAAGATAGTATATAAAAAGTGTCCTGTAAAACTAGTACAAACCTTATATCAAGGTTCAAACCTACATCCCCTACATACAAAGCGTCCATCTCTTCATTATTGCCGACCATCAGCTTCATCTCTCTTTTAGTTAGCCTTCTTGTGGATCTGAACCCCTACATTGTGGAAGCAACATGATTAGAAGCTCCACTATCTAGCCACCAAGAACTTGATGTGGCTATAGCTATATTAGATTCATGAATCATGTAGGTTGAGGAGTTACCTGATAGTTTCTGTTTAACCTTCCAAAGTTTGTACTTCAGGCAATCAACCTTCCTATGCCCTTTCTTCTTATAGAAGAAGCATCTTATACTTTTCATGTCATGTAAGTCCTTGGCAATGCTATATTGTCCAGTCTAAATCTGTGGAGAATGGTTTGGTTTTCTTACCCTTACCCTTAGACTATTAGGGCTTTGCCTTCCGTTTACTTTTGACAGCTGCATATAAGGCTGTATGAGGAAATCTTTTAAGCTTCTCCTCAGCTGTAGCACACTAGGAAATCAGGGCATTGATGTGCCAGGCCTCATTCTAAGAGATGTATGATGTTGCCAACATCTCAGACTCTCGTGGGAGAGTATTAAGTGCCTGATGCACTATGAGTCTACTAGGAATTGGTACTTTAAATGCCTCCAGTTTACTTTGAAGGTAAACCATCTTAATGATGTACTCTCTAACGCCTCCTTCTCTTGTGTAGCTCAAGGAGAATAGCTATTTAATCAAGTTGCTCAGCTCCACATAGGAAGACACCTTGTACTTCTGGAAACTACTATCCATAAACAACTTTGCTATGACCATGTCTGGTAGTCCACTAAGTAGATGATCTAGGATCAACCTCTTGATAGTCAAATAACACATCATATTTGACTGCCCCCAGATTGCCATAGCCGCCTTATCAGCTTCTAAGATGATATCAGTGAATGGAGAAGGTCTCTCTATGTGCATCGCCATGTTGATGTCAGCCATCTCTAAGGCAAACTTAACATCCTTTTTCTACTTCTTAAAATTGAAACAAGTTAAGGTCTCAATCGTGACAACATTGTTGCTTACAAAAAAGGTGACTGTAAAAGGAAAAGACAATGTAAAGATCATTATAAATGTAAGATAATAGTGATACTCAAAACATTAAAATAGTATCTATATCAAGAATTTGATCACATATATTATGAAACACCTGTGGGCTAAATATATAATATATGCAATTAGACCTTTACATACAAGCGATTAGAGTACAGACTATTAACTCTCATGACACTATCACCTGTGGGTGAGTAGATCATTCAAGCAATAACTTTCCTACATCTAATGCCTTTATGCAACCATGCATTAGAGATGGAAATTCATTGACGGATATAATACTCTAGGTAATTACAGATGGAAAATCAATATCCATCGGTAACCCTGTCATGAAAATTTCCATTTTGTGACGGACAAAATTGGTGTTGGTAAAGGTAGAGGGAAAACATTCGCGCAAATTTTTCGATATATTTTAGCGACGAGCCTGTCATAACCATCGATAAATTAGGTGGGAACTCTTCAAATAGCATCAAAATTTAACCAATAGATTTGGTGCCCGTTGATGAATTTTATGCAGTGTCAATTTTGTGCCGTTAGTTTTGTGTTCTGTCAGTGATTTTATGACGGTCTTTACTTTTAGTCGTTAAATTTAGATTAATCGTTTTAAAAAAATCAAAAACGACATCATTTGGTTTAATACCAAACAATTCCGTTTCGCTTCGGGGATTAAAGCATCTCTAAGCCTTCCTTCTCCCTTTCTCCTTTATTTCTTTGTTTTTTTTTCATCGCTGTCTGAATATCGCCATCTCCTATCATTGCCTTGCCGTCCTCTCCTCGCCGTCTGTATCTCATCTCGTAACCATCAGTTGCCAGATGGAGGCTCTCCTCTCCATCGACTATGTTGATTAAGGTATGTATTTCCTGAATTGATTAGGGTATGTATGAATTGGTGAATTGAATAGGTTAGCTGAATTGAATGTGTTGATTAGGGTATGAATGTGTTTAATTTGCATAATTTTATGAATTAGTGTATGAATGTGCTTAATCGAAGTATCATATTTGAGTTTATTACATTAGTTTTTAATGTAGAAGTGAAGCAATTTAAGCATAGTTTCTTCATCTCTAAAAAGAAATAAGTAATTAATTTACTAAAGAGGTTCCATATATTGAATTATAAGGTAGTTGATACACTTAAGCATATGAATGAGAAGTTCCAAATGAAGGATGGCATCAAAGTAGCTAGTGAACAACATTACAAGATTCTACTAAAAGGACTGATCTATTTAACTTATACTAGGTCTAAAGTTCCTTATTCCGTGGGTATAGTGTCTAGGTTTATGCACTTTCATTCAAAGAACCATTTTAAGGCTGCAAAATGAATATTGTGTTATATAACACTCTCGATTTGGGAATACAGTACAAGCATATGGTGTATCAGAAGTTGATTGATTATATGACCCCTACTGATAGTCTTCAATGCTCCAAATCATTAACTCTTTTTTGGTTCATTCTTCATAAATCTAATATTAAACCCAATAATAAC
Source organism: Erythroxylum echinodendron (assembly GCA_027575705.1). NCBI lineage: Eukaryota > Viridiplantae > Streptophyta > Magnoliopsida > Malpighiales > Erythroxylaceae > Erythroxylum > Erythroxylum echinodendron. The sequence goes on from JANZXR010000004.1 coordinate 7,147,778, forward strand.
TAATAAGTTTGCCATAGTTTCTCTGAATTTTGTTGCCTAAAAACCATCCCTAATGTATAATCAGGAGGAATATTTGGTTTGTGCGTAAAACTTTTGCTTGCACTTCTCAGTAATACATTAGAGAAATCCTCACTAGGTACTCAACTTTTTCAAGAAACTGTCTATAGTTAGGTGAACCAAACAATTTCTTAAAGACTTCATAAGTGACTCATAATCTCATTTTTAATTAACAAACTATCAATAAAGAAAACAACTCAATACTCTCAACTAGATGTAGCGCTTACTCTTGCTATCACTTTGATTTCTCTTGAATCTTATTTTTGATAGTTATTAAGCTCTTAGAAATCCTTCTTATACTGTTTACCAGCCTACTAATTGTTTCTAGTGTCAATTCCTTTCATTTTATCAAAATATTATGATGGCAAGTCATTCTTATAATCGTCAATTAACCCTTCATTTTATTGATCACATGATCTAAACTACGAAAAAACGTCTCACATCATAGGATATAGTCAAATGAATATCCTTTAGTCCACTCTAAACTCCTATCTATTTAATGATGCTTCTTTTCTATCACCTTGGCACTCTTTTAACTTGCTTTGAAACATTAAGTAATGCTCGAGCAATTTTAAGTAACTTCTTTAATTCTAACACTTTCACTTTCAGATCTCCAATCGTGAGTATTAACTCTTGAAACATCATCTCATAGTATTATCAATTCATTTAAACCATTAAGAAATAGCTAGGATTTAATATCGACTACAAAGGTTCAATAAACCTTATCTTGCAAATATTGTTTTCCAACGTAAATTATCAATAGTTAAGCAACTTCATTAGTGATCCAATATTTTTTTTACATTAGTTATGGCACTTAGAATTTCTTGTTTTATATTAACTAGTTAATGTATATCTTAGAAATTTTACGTTTCTAAAATGTCATGCCTAAGCCTTTAATATTTCTAATTTCTATGGATAAACCCTTAAAATTCTAAAATTAACATATTCTACCTTACTATTTCCAAATGGTCGCAAATTAACCCTTAACATATTAGAACTTTGTAATGTACCCTCGTATATTTTTCTCAATGGAATAAATAAACCTTTATTTATTTACCAACGGAAGATTTTTTTCATCGGTAAATTTACCAACAGTACATTAGTTGTCCATCGGTAAATTTACCAACAGAATATGATATTCTGTCAATAATTATTAGCTATGGCCATTTCTACGATGCCTTTATTCATCGGTAATGTCCGTCGCTAATCCTAGTTACTGATGGAATGATAATGTTTCCGTCAATAATGTCCATCGCAAAATGACTTTTTTCTTGTAGTGATGTACATCTCAAAATTGTTAGAGAAGTGCTTTAAAAGAAATTACGTTTATCACTTATTGTACAAATCACTTTATGATTAATAAAGGCATTTTTCATTATTTCGATGTTCATACATTTATGGATTTAATGTTGATCTTAAGTTGATTTAATGATGTCCTTAATACAAAAACATAGTATGGAGGGAATCATGATGAGATTATGATAATAAGATTCCTATCATATGTAATAATGTTAGTATCTAAACTTCCCCAAGCTATAGGATTAATGAAATGGGATATCATTAATATGGATAGACTAGCGCTTGTTATACTCCTTGATTATATCAAACAGTAGATCTCGTAAGCTATAGATATGAGTTTTTTAGAGTTAACATGTGGATGCTTACTAAGAATAGTAAGTACATTGGATTGACCTACTATAAGACAATCATATGAATATTATATTCTAGTGTCAATGATAGTCTCATCATAGCAATGGTGCAAGTATCCTTTCACTTGAGGCACTCAAGGATATCTCTGATAATGATCTTATGTTTTGACTCCATTCATCGGTGCCTTTTAGGGGTTACTTATAGGGTGGTGATTAGGTATAGCTTGAGGCATTTGGAGGTAATTGAGTAGCCAATAAAAGATTCACAACTCCTAATAAAAGAAGATGATACCCATAGCCTCTTTTCGGGGTTATTACTCGAGAGTTTTTGGCCAGAGAAGATATATGTCATGAAGAGAGTCTTTAATGATACATAGAGAACATAGATCCTTAGGACAAGATCTAATATCACTTGGACTAGATGTGAGGTAGTCAATCTAGTGGGAGTTGGCACTTTGACCATACTCTGAACCAAGTAGGGTATAGATGGTGAAAGGACAAATTGCATGGAAACATTGCATATGGAAGGGTTCATAGTCAATCCACTGACTTTCCAGTCAATTGGAAGTCATGACGTGTTACTAGATACTGGTTCTGATTTACTTGAATTAAGTGTTAATTCAAGTGTCCAACATACTAGAAACCTAGTAGGTCACACATATAAGAGATCCAAAGGATGAGTAAAATGGTCTTGAGTGGTGATTCAGGATATAAAAGAGTGTTTTGGGATTGTATGGCGATGTAATCATGGTAAAAAAAATGTTGCATAGAATGGATTAGAAACAAGTGTTGTTGGCTTCCATTAAAACATGTCATTCATGGTCATTAACTTCCCATAACTTCCATTAATGCATGCTATTCATTGCCATTAACTTCCTATAACTTTCCATTAGTGATGGGGTTTATGGAAGGCTAAATGGTGTAGAAAATTGAGATGACTTTTGTGCATCTTGTGTAAGACACAAAATGGAAAAAGATATGTTCTTTTTTTTAGACACACACACTTTTTCTCTCTTACTCTCTCAAGAGTTCTTGTCTTTGTTAGCACAAAGAAAGAATTCTAGCCATCTCCTAGTGAGGTTTCATCCTTCTATCTTCATGTGGTATGATCGGTACCTACCGGTTGAACTGTGTTAAGTTAAGAGACTTTACAATGATTAATTTTGATGACAATTAAATAATAATAATGTTAGAAAAAAATGAACATTTTTGACAAGTTTGTTAAGTGTGCAGACAAAGTACAGAACACAAATGCAAACGTAAAGACAATATAAACACAGATGCAAATGCAAAATCAAAACACATACATAGATGCAAAGACAATATAGACGCAGATGTAGACATAAAATCAAAACACAGATGCAGACGCAAAGTCAATATAGACGCAAAGGAAACACAGACGTAAAGAAGATATAAACGACACCATGAAGATACATTTGCATGTCAAAACAGTTATTTAGTCAGAGTTAGTTATAGAACTCAACTAAATGACGTTTATCAAGAATCAAGAAGTGGTTATCAAAGATCAAGAAACAGTTAGAAACGAAGGCTATAAATACTAGTCGTAGTCGAAGATGTTACAATCTTAGAGAAAATTCTTACAAATCTTACGATTCAGAAAACAGTGATTTTTGAGCGTTCAGTGCTTACTTAGAAAAGAGAAACTCTGTAGTAGAGTACGAAGAGAGCTAACCCTACTGTAACAAAAGCTCATAATCTTTTTCTAGTGAGAGAAAAAAAAGGCTGACAGCCTGGAGAGGCTAAGATAGCTGAAAGAATACTTTGTAAGAGACCTAAAGAGGCTTTGGAAAGGAAGAAAGAATACTTGTAATCGATTTGGAGTATAGTGAAACACTTAGAAGAACTCTGATGACTGGACGTAGCCTACGGTTTGGGGTGAACTAGTATAAAAATCGCAGCGTCTATACTCTATCCTTTACTTCAGTTTATTTTGTTGTTAAACAATTATATAGAAGTTATTTGAGATTTAACTACTTAATAATTTTTGTATACATTTTATGATATCTTTTTAACAAGAAAGAGAAGTTCTTAGCAAGATTTTATATTCATAAAAAGGATACACCATTCAACCCCTTCTTGTTTATCGAGTTTCTTGTACGTAAAGTCTATACTAATGTGTGATTTACTTCAATTGGTATCAGAGCTCAATTTCCTAGAACCACCTTTACAAAGTGAGGATAAAGATCCATGGCAGAATCATATTTTTTTATAGCTGAAGGTGCCTCCATCACAAGACCTCCTGCGTTCAATGGTGAAGATTATCATTATTGGAAGGACAGGATGCAGCTCTTCATAGAATCCACACATATTGATGATGAAGGACCATATGAACCAGTACATGATGAAGGAAATACCATTTCTCGCAACAGATGGACAGCTGGTCACAAAGCCAGATTTCAGTTAAATTCAAAGGCCAAGTTCTTTTTAAGTTGTGCATTGAGTAGAAGTGAATATGATAAAGTTCATGGATGCGAGACTACAAAGGAGATATGGGACACTCTATCCATCGCATATGAAGGCACAAACCAGGTGAAAGAGTTCAAGATCAGTATTCTTGTACACCAGTATGAGTTGTTTAAAATGTAGGAAGACGAGTCTATTAATCAAATGTCTATTGATCAGATGTTTGGACGATTTCAAACTATCGTTAATGGACTTAAAGCTCTTAGGAGAATCTACGATAATTAAGACCATGTGAGGAAGATTCTCAGAAGTCTGCCGAGAAGATGGAGACCCAAAGTCACTACTATACAAGAAGCCAAGGACTTGAGCAAACTAACGCTAGACGAATTGCTTGGTTCTTTGAAGATACATGAAGTAGAACTAGATGTTGAAGACAAACCTAAGAGAGACAAATCC